>OX463843.1:30458036-30535752 GCA_949825065.1 Odontocerum albicorne | reverse complement strand
CGGCTATATTATTTATAACTTAACCCATATTATTCGAATCTGAAATTCAACGATGATAAAATAAGAAGCAGCCAACTTCACGTATCTTCCTCAAGTTAATCATTTCTATGAGAAGCTACGGAAAAAAACTAAGAATACACGTTATTAAACTCATAATAATGATTATTGGAAAAGTTAACTTTTTGTTTCGTCGCAAGAATAAAAAGATATGTAAATAAATTATAAGATTATTAATATACACATAGTATGTGTATATGTGTTATATATACGAGTATATATATATATATATATATATATATATATATATATATATATATATATATATATATATATATATATATATATATATATATATATATATATATATATATATCTATATATATATATATATATATATATATATATATATATATATATATATATATATATATATATATATATATATATATATATATATATATATATCTATATATATATATATATATATATATATATATATATATATATATATATATATATATATATATATATATATATATATATATATATATATATATATATATATATATATATATATATATATATATATATATATATATATATATATATATATATATATATATATATATATATATATATATATATATATATATATATATATATATATATATATATATATAAATAAACTGAAATTATACATACATGTCAAGGTAATGGAACAGAAATTACACTTGAGAGAGAAGCTATCAAACGGCTCATCTCATAACATCTTCCCAATCGAAGTATATCGCCCCCCTCCCATAGGAAGGCGAGCCCAGGTTTCAGTTCATACACGTAAATTAAAGTACAAAAATTTAAAACAACAAATAAGCAGTCGATTCAATTATACTTAATAAAAATGTAAGAAATTTGTGAACATACAAAAATATATGAACGCACACATTTATGGTATACGTAACTCAAGATTCACCAGCAGCGTAAAGAGAGAAAAATAAATAGAGTCCAACTTTTGACAAAACAAAGAAACATTTTTTTACACCAAGTTGAGATTTTTTCTTACTTGGACATTATTTTTGCAGATGTGTTGGAACGATAATTCAATTGGACTGTATAAACCCAGAAAAATGGGCATAGTTATTTACTGATGAATGGAGAAAAATGCATTTTTCCAATATATTTTTAGTCAATTTCCAATTAACAAACATAACATCGTACAGAATAACTATTTTTCTAATCGATATATAGTACGAGTATATACAACTAATAAAAATAGGTTTTTTTATATTAAATCAGCACACATTTTTTAGTCGGCTCAATTTGTATGACTACGTCAAATTTCACTTGCAAAAAAATATTTAATTTAAGAAATATACAATAAGCTGCTACCAATTTAAGAAATTAGAGAAATATACAATAAGCTGCTACCAATTTTGCAAATCATTGAGATTGCACCAGCGGATGAATAGAGATCATTTTATCGATAGTAAATATAGACATGCAAAATAAAGTTACAGTAAACCCTCAATTTTACGACCTGTTTGAGGTTGGTAAATTTATCGCTGATATGTTGAATTCGACATTTGTCTACGTTAGCGATTAACATACTGATTGACAACGAATTCGAAACATAATCATACCGCTAAGATCCAAAAGTTTATGTCTTGAACAAGTTAGAACGTGTATGTACAGATACCATACCTGCCACGGCCATTGCATGGTCTGGCAATGTTACAGTTAAAATTGGAAACATCTACCCTCAGGAGTAAGCCAACTAGAGCCGATACAAGATGTGCTGTCTCGTTGTATTGTGAAATGCTAAAAATTGAAATTGTTGCAGTAAAGGTTGCTATTCAACACAGTGGTTTCTAAGAATTGAATCACCCAGTATATAGTGCCAACTTGGCCTTAATGATTATTTTTTATTATCAATACTAAAATCCAATTGGGGTGGGTTTTAAAAAAAAAGTGACGATCAAGTGCAGTGTTTTACCATTTTAAGATCTAAGCTTAAATAAATTTAAATCATGGTTCTAAAAATGTAAGGAGCAACAGGGTGACTACATTGAAAAACTTTTTTTTGTTTCATTCCATTATTTTATCCTTGGGTGGGAAACTTTTGGACCTTACCATGTATATCCCTTATTTACGTGTAAATCACTTATTTACTAGAGCTTGAAGTTCGAACTTTTTTCTGAAAAATTAAAAGACATCGTTGGCCTAACTATAAGAACACGTAACTTGACAGCAGAGAGCAAAAACGTCACAGTTTGTCCTAACATATGTATGATAAACTTAAACATTGTTTTTTTAAATATATCTGATTGATAAAAAAAAACAATGTCTTTATTAATCAGATATATTTAAAAAACAATGTTTAAGTTTACATAAGACAAACTGTGCCGTTTTTGCTCTCTCTTGTAAAGTTACTCATATATAGTTACGTGTTCTTATAGTTAGGCTAACGATATATGATTAATTTTGACATAATTTGAAATGAAGTTAAATTTATATACGTCTCCAGCTTCGCACATGATAAAAACACTTATTTTCCATTAAATCTGTTATGAAAAGTATACTAACTGCGTGTATATTCGTAGCCCATAACTGGCGGATGACTCTTATGTTAAGTAAATATATTAAAGAAAGTTACCTCTGTCTGACTGTATAAACGCGCTTAACTATAGAACCTTTAAATTAATTTTTATTTCGTTTCAGCATCCAATGGGATTTTTCATGAGGAAAATTTAGGTGCGTACTAAAATAAATAAAAAACGTGTCATTAGGAGGTTGAGCAGTCAAGTAAATCGCAAAAAAATTGTTGTCGATCCATATTGAATCTTGATTTGCTGACATAACTATAAGAAATATTACATAGTAAAGCAACGTATATACGAATTGTAGCTTTGACATGAATAAATTGAAGACTTATTGTAGAGTAGCATCTAAAAAAATATTATGTAACCTTACCGCAATTATCAATTCTATTAGTTGAATGTGCTACCATATATGGAAGATGCTGCGACATATGATCGACCAACATTCAGTAAATCAGCGGGTATGTAACGAGGTCTTCGTTTCGAAATCAAGGCTTTGAAAGTGAATGCTAGTAAAAAAAAAACAGGGGCTGGTCAAGTGGCATGCGCTTTCTTGTTCATTATTTGTCTTAAAAATAATTCGCAGTATCTATCCTACAAATTGTAATATATTTTTCGTCTCTCGTTTATGAAAGTTTATAAATCTAATCGAATGCTAAAACTTAATAATATGCAAAATTGAATAAAAAATAATTAAGGATAATTTTATAGGGATAAGAAGAATTTAAAATTATTTAGGAGCTGAATTATCAATAATAGTTTTTGTAATCTACTTGTCAATTTAAAATAAATGTACTTGAAAATTATCATACATGGGGCGGCATGATATTTAGAAGTTACCC
This sequence comes from Odontocerum albicorne, assembly GCA_949825065.1. Taxonomy (NCBI): domain Eukaryota; kingdom Metazoa; phylum Arthropoda; class Insecta; order Trichoptera; family Odontoceridae; genus Odontocerum; species Odontocerum albicorne. Next base: position 30,532,316 of record OX463843.1, on the reverse strand, counting down.
TGGTGTATTCCGATTTATAAGTTAAAATATATTATAAGAATTGAGTAACTTTTGACAAAAAATTATTAATTTTACTCTTATCTACACTAATTGTCAGTGTGCACACTTAACACAAAAAAAATATTTATATACCTTTTTAGGAATGATAATTTATTTACAACTTAAAATGAAATAAATTTAATCATACCAAAAACAAACTTATTATTTTTAAACTAGCGGGCTTATTTCTATACAGCATTTTTTTCATACCGACCAGGGAAACATTAAAAGGTTTTTTTGTTTCCCTGGTCGGTATGGAAAACGACGCAGCTACAATACGACAATTCGAAGACGAAGCCGAGGATGACCATGAGCTAGGTGGACGGATTATATTGTGGTAGAGACGGGCACTATGGATGGGATATCACGGGAGAGGTCAGTGTTTCTTTGATACTAAAGATTAAAACATAAATAAAATTCAACATTGAAATGTGAGCAGTGTTATATATTACAATAGAGAAAAAAACTAGTACACGACGAACTCAACACAATAAAAAACTAGTACACGACGAACCCAACACAATAAAAAAACTAGTATATGACGAACCCAATACAATAACAAAGCAAACCTATAAAGTTCATTTTGATCTCATCACCACCGGCGAATAAAGCAAAACTATCTTTAAACGCCACTAGATCGGATTAGGCAATCGGTACGAAGATGAACCAAGTTAAGGCTGAATGAAGATCCTTTCGATTAGTTAAGATTTAGCAAACCTAAATCATTTAATCAATTTATCCCGGCAAGAAAAACGTATTCACCTAACTCATGTAAGTAGTGAAAGTTCATACGATGCCCAATCTACGCAGTCTTGTTATACAAGAGTTATAAAAATAATTAGTTGCGACCGCTTCATTATGGAACATCATTTTTCCGAGTGGGCCTAGAACGAACGTGGAATATGACAAGCTGGGTTAGTTCAGGACTGTTGCAATACTATATTATCAGACCATCTTAACCCTTTGTTACCTGAACATATAAATAACTTGTTTATTGCATTTTTATTTGTTAAATATCTCTTGTAGTAGGATGTTAGAGAGGGATTAAATTTTTTTTTTATTCTAAGTCATCCAAAAACGGGTGCTATAAATTTGTACCGTCAGTGAACAAAGGCATAAAAAAAAGACAAATATGTTTTGAACAATCGTATTATTATATCAATCAATTTTACAAAAACAAATGTTAATGAACTTCTACTTTCAATAAACACACTTACCTGCCATTTTCATAAATATTTTTATATCCTAAAATGAACAATAAAACACGCGTTCAATCAGTGTGACAGTCAACATTAACCTGAAATACCTGGTAGCATTTTTAATAAATACACGTTCCAATACTGTTTGCATTGTAAAATATTAGTACACATATGTGATGACAGGGATTGATCAAACAAATTTTGATGTATAATGCTAGAATGAACGTTTAAATCTGGTGGTACAAATTTGTACCGTCAGATGGCAAAGGGTTAAACAATAAGTGTAAAAAAGGTCGAAAAAATAAATGTAAATACATTCATCTGGAATCATGTAAACACGTTTCGTCTAATTATAATTATTGTAATCGTGTATTGTACGAAAGGGGAACTAGCACAGCGTCTCCATACATGGGCAGAGCTGTGCAAGAGAGATATACCGGTCAGTTTCCAGTGGCGTGGCTAAACGAAGAAGAAAACCATATGAAAAAAGACAGCTTAATCACACCATACAAAGATTTATATTAGCGCATTACAGTTAGTACCTGTTCTGGGACAATTGACTTATATCCGCGGGGTTTCTCAAAAAAAAAAAAGCAATAACAAATATTGTCCAACAAAGTCTCTCCTGAAATTTTACTAGGCTCAGTCACCAATTAGAAATCATCATTGACACATTAAAGTAAAACAATAATTTAACGTGACGTCACGTCCCTATAGGGGTAGGCAGAGAGAACAGATTTCCACGCAGTTTTATTCATACACACCTATTTTGGATCAGCCACGTCCATAAACCTCGAATATCATACATACGAGTACATACGCTCTAGCCTTTTCCCTGCTAGGGTAGGCAATGATGACAAAGTTCCTATTTCGATATACATATTTTGTCTCTTCAAAATTCCTACCCCTTCTAATAGAGCTCCTACGACTTCTCTTACTTATTACATTTCCTTCTTTCAATATATCATTCACTTGATCTAACCATACTTTCCTTGATCTTTTTCTACCACGCCTTCCGTTTACAATTGCACTGTATATTTGTTTTGTAAGCCTTTCTTCAGTCATTCGTTTCACGTGCCCAAACTATTTTAGAGTGCTAATCTTCATCTTATTCAACACATCAGCCTTAAATTCACATTTATACCTAAAACCACTTCGTTATGTCTATCATACTTAGCCACCCCATTTATTATTCTAAATACCCGTACTTCTACAGTATTCATTCGGCTCTTTTCAGTTTTTTCGACGTTAACGTTTCACTCCCGTACATCAAAGTTGGCACTAAAATGCTGTTCATCACTAAGAATTCTACAAATAAGATAAATTGGATTAAACACAATAGTTTTAAACTTCGAGTTAAAAACCGCAACTTAAATAGAGAAAATCACAAATGATAAGAATATATACACGATGTTCGTCAATTAAGATTCTTATTTGGAGATTATTAATTTTATCCTATCTAATTCCTAAATATCTGAGAATGGATACATTTCGTAATGTTGATGATAAATACAAAATATCCACGTTCATGTCAGTTATTCATGTTAGTTTAGTCAGAAGACTTGAAATGTGCACAATTATTAGAGAAATACTTGCATATTTTTACCCAAGTAACAATTCTTATTAAGTCCGAGTTACTCGATGAAATGTGTTAATTTCAAAAGGTGTCCCGTTAAAAATAATAAGTAATCATTTAATAGAGTACGATTACAAATATTCAGATGTTAATGGAGTACAATTACAAATATTCAGATTTTAATGTAGTAAAATTACAACTATTCAGATTTTAATGAAGTACAATTACTAATATTCAGATTTTAATGGAGTACAATTACAAATATTCAGATTTTAATGGAGTACAATTACAAATATTCAGATGTTAATGGAGTACAATTACAAATATTCAGATTTTAACAACAATTTTTAACCATTTAACTATCCCCCTGGACCAATAATTTAAATCCAGTTAAATCACTGTTTGCTGTTAAGAGCTGAATATCTTCAGCTTCAGACTTGTACGTCGAGTGAAGCGCGACATTACGAGTACATAGTTGGACCAGATTTCCATGATCCGAATACCCATGTCACTTGTAGGAAAGTAGAGAAGACACAGCGTTATTTTATCAGATGTAATTGCGTTTAACAATTTCGATCCGTATTCGAAAAGGAGTACGTGAAAGTTACTTCGAGAAAATACAGAATAGTTTTTATTGTATATTTAAGCTGCTTTGATTGAATTCGGCGAATGATATTGTAATATGTTGTCTGAAAAGTAGTTTCGTATTTTTCGGATAGATTTCGTAAGAACAATATTTTCGTTGTTAACTCTATTTCAAACTTGCTGAACGTATATATTTTGAAAGATAATAGTTTACCCCATTTATTTGGCTTATCTTTATCCAAATTGCTTGAGCTGATTTTCATGGCGACATTTTGAAAATGGAACAAAACAAGTGTTTTTTTTAGTGCTTGATGCTTTTTTACTACCGTAAAGGAAAAACTGCGAAACAAACCAAAAAAAAATGTACCGTATATGGCGACGATGCAGTAAGCGATCGTGTGTGTCAAATGTGGTTTAATAAGTTTCGTAATGCTGTGTTATGACAATCGAAGATGGAGTCCGCTCTAGAAGAGTTGATGTCAATTAAATCAATGCTTGGATCGAGAATAACTAGCGTTTTTTTTTTCACACGAAAGATAACTAGATACTGAAAATATCGGAAACCACCGATCACGAGCATTTTGAGCTTGAATTGCACATAAATACATGAGATCGCTTTCTGGACAATCCTATACAATAAAATGCATTTTGTAGTAATAAGGATTTATTCGTTGTGTTTACCTTAATGCCACCAAAAACAAATCATCGTGATCATAGAATTAAAAATGGGCGAAACAGTGTAGAATAATAACGTGTCCCATGAACCTGGCTCGGACATATAACGTGTTGTTGCAAGAGATTTCATTCAAGTGAGCTGAACTATGTTTTAGTAAAAACAATTGATACACTCACTACTGAGGTGACAAAGTAGTCTCATTTTCATTTTTTGAGAAGTTTTCGAAGAAAGAAAGACGGAATAATCAATCAATTTATCCATAATAAATAAAACATCTTTTTTTGTTCGTGTTGCAAATGGGTATATTATTTTTTCCTTAATGAAAAAGGCTTAAAGTTGAAAAACATTTTAAGTACCAGAATAAAAAAAAACTCTACAACGATAGTGCATATATGTGTATACTGTACAATGTATGTTTGGTAAAAATCATTTGTTTTGCTATAAAAAAAAAACTCAACCTAAAATACATGTGAAGTAAAAGCAAAGAAATACAAAAAAACATACGAGTACATGTGAAGTAAGTAGCGTTCACAACTTGAACATTCGGTGAATCACGACAAAGTCTTTATAGCTCACTCCCGAGTCACCCCAATCATCCGATATGATATCAGACTACGACGCGAACATTAATCTAGTTCACCTCAGACCCAAACAAATCTTACGAACTGCTCCATGCCGCGCCCCCAAGATCTGCAACAGTAGGCGCCGAATCGTGCATAGAGCACATACCATATATATGAGTATATATTTATTAATAAAGACGGTATTAACAGACGATATCGTTATATACTCACAAAACCCGAATGATCTTCAGCACCAACTGCAAGAATTGGCAAAGGCCAGCAAGGGAGTTGGTTTAAAAATGAAAATTCCAAAAACCAAATATATGGTGAACGGCTTTGCTACTCCAAAACCAATAAACGTAGATGGAAAGCCGCTAGAACTTGTCCAGGAATATGTGTATCTGGGCCAACTTATTTCCTTTGTAGGTGGCATATCGGAGGAAATAGCACGAAGGACAAAACTAGCGTGGAGCTCATTTGGACGTTTGAACAACATCTTCAAAAGTAATCTCCCAATATCTTTGAAGCGAAGGGTTAACAACCAGTGCATCCTTCTAGTACTTACGTATGGCTGCGAGACATGGACACTCACGGTAAAGAACACGCAAAAGCTCCAGACCGCACAAAGGGGCATGGAGAGATGCATGTTGGGATATAAACGAAACACCTGGATTCGCAATATAACAAAGGTAGAAGACGTTATAAAGGTGTGCAAAAGAATGAAGTGGCAATGGGCCGGACACGTAGTCAGAATGTCAGACTCGCGATGGACATCCGAAATAATCCAATGGTACCCAAGAGGCATAAAGAGGCCCAGAAGAAGACCGAAGGTACGCTGGATGGATGAAATCAGGAAGCATGGCAGCATCACATGGCATCAACGAGCAAAAAACCGAACTATTTGGAAGAAACTTGGGGAGACCTTCATCCAGCAGTGGATTGATCCTGGTTGACAATGATGACGATGATATTTATTAATCCCCTGTATTTGACTATTTAAAATATATATTTTATAAAACCACGCTGACACCCCAGCCCCCAACTTCGTAGTATATTATAATATAAAATATTTATATCCTTTCATTCTGTATGTACATATAAACGTGTGTGATATATAAAAATATAAGTATATTAATATGTAACATACATGTATAGTTATAACATTAATATGTATATGTTAAATTTCTATCCTTTCCTCTCTATCACTATGTTTTTCTCCTCACAACCCCAGTCAATATCCATCAAATATCCCAAGTGCGTTTCATTAATCCTATGAAGCAGCAAGGTGTCCCTAAGTCGGACCAATACTTCGAGCACAAACCATCTCTGTAAGATCTCCATCCGTCCATCCATCCATCCATCACATAAAGCTTTGGTGATAGAACTTTGTCGATACAATGGTACCTCGACTATTCTAACTTACGGAGACGGAAATAAAATATCCCAAGTGCGTTTCATTAATGCTATGAAGCAGTAAGGTGTCCCTAAGTCGGACCAATACTCCGAGCACAAACCATCTCTGTAAGATCTCCATCCATCCATCCATCCATCACATAAAGCTCTGGTGATAGAACTTTGTCGATACAATGGTACCTCGACTATTCTAACTTACGGAGACGGAAATAAAATATCCCAAGTGCGTTTCATTAATCCTATGAAGCAGTAAGGTGTCCCTAAGTCGGACCAATACTCCGAGCACAAACCATCTCTGTAAGATCTCCATCCATCCATCCATCCATCCATCACATAAAGCTCTGGTGATAGAACTTTGTCGATACAATGGTACCTCGACTATTCTAACTTACGGAGACGGAAATAAAATATCCCAAGTGCGTTTCATTAATCCTATGAAGCAGTAAGGTGTCCCTAAGTCGGACCAATACTCCGAGCACAAACCATCTCTGTAAGATCTCCATCCATCCATCCATCCATCCATCACATAAAGCTCTGGTGATAGAACTTTGTCGATACAATGGTACCTCGACTATTCTAACTTACGGAGACGGAAATAAAATATCCCAAGTGCGTTTCATTAATCCTATGAAGCAGTAAGGTGTCCCTAAGTCGGACCAATACTCTGAGCACAAACCATCTCTGTAAGATCTCCATCCATCCATCCATCACATAAAGCTCTGGTGATAGAACTTTGTCGATACAATGGTACCTCGACTATTCTAACTTACGGAGACGGAAATAAAATATCCCAAGTGCGTTTCATTAATCCTATGAAGCAGTAAGGTGTCCCTAAGTCGGACCAATACTCCGAGCACAAACCATCTCTGTAAGATCTCCATCCATCCATCCATCCATCCATCACATAAAGCTCTGGTGATAGAACTTTGTCGATACAATGGTACCTCGACTATTCTAACTTACGGAGACGGAAATAAAATATCCCAAGTGCGTTTCATTAATCCTATGAAGCAGTAAGGTGTCCCTAAGTCGGACCAATACTCCGAGCACAAACCATCTCTGTAAGATCTCCATCCATCCATCCATCACATAAAGCTCTGGTGATAGAACTTTGTCGATACAATGGTACCTCGACTATTCTAACTTACGGAGACGGAAATAAAATATCCCAAGTGCGTTTCATTAATCCTATGAAGCAGTAAGGTGTCCCTAAGTCGGACCAATACTCCGAGCACAAACCATCTCTGTAAGATCTCCATCCATCCATCCATCCATCCATCACATAAAGCTCTGGTGATAGAACTTTGTCGATACAATGGTACCTCGACTATTCTAACTTACGGAGACGGAAATAAAATATCCCAAGTGCGTTTCATTAGTCCTATGAAGCAGTAAGGTGTCCCTAAGTCGGACCAATACTCTGAGCACAAACCATCTCTGTAAGATCTCCATCCATCCATCACATAAAGCTCTGGTGATAGAACTTTGTCGATACAATGGTACCTCGACTATTCTAACTTACGGAGACGGAAATAAAAAATATTATGAAAAGTCTCCTAAATAACGTATTTTAGTCTCTTTCATAACAGAATTACATACCGTCAAATAAATTTACAAAAATATAATTTTTATAAACATCAATATTTTGAATGAAAATTATTTATCAATAATTTTGTGACGTGAAAATTTCGTTATATATTCTTAATCGACTATTAATATTCTGTCTTCCATTTTCGACTCTATCAATCGTTCCGGGTGACCACAAAAGGAATGCTTTAATTTCGACCAAACAGTAGTTGTTCTTAATCAATATATTTAAACTAGCATACAAATTACATATTGGCTTGAGTAAAATAACATTATTATATTGGGTGACTAGATGGGCGACTAGATTTTAAAACGTATACTTAAATCGACGCCTTCATATGAATCTGAAACCTTTGGGGTCAAAACAAATAAAAGTAGGTTAAGATCTGCTAATACTATATTCAATGTAATCTGTTTCCAGGTATGAAATAACAAAAATAATTTATGTTATCTAAAACTTAGTATGCTAATCTAGATAATCAGTACTTAATTTGAATAAACAAATTCGAATCATTGTTTGAACTACAAAATCGACAGTCTTTTAAGTCAGTGCTACACAAATGGTGGTACGCGGGCCCGCGGTAGCCGGTCTGCAGGCAGTAGTAGCCGTAGACCATAACCTTAGTAAGGTCTAAGTATTTACGTATTGCATTTATTTCAATTCAATAAAACTATATTAACACAATCTTTTTTAATGCCCACCCCATTTCAAAAAAACTTAAATATGTCCTTAGATGACACTTAAAGATATAGTATATACCGGTCCACCCCACGAGAATATTTGAGTAGCATTGTTCTAGGATGTCAGTTTTAGCGAACACCATGTGATACCAGACACAAAGTTCCAACCATACAGTCTGTTTGACAAGAACGTGTACGGCGAAACCCGAAAAACTATTTGGGATAAGGAATTAAAAAAAATACACACAAAAAAAATATAAGTCGAATCAGTCGAAATAACTGCTTGACGTTCCAGATCTTATTTCCTCGGAGCTTGAACTTCATGAGTGCTCAAACATTTTCTATGGGATTTGCATCTGGTGACTGTGACGGCCAATCCATTACGTCAACGTCATTTTCCTGTTTCCATGCAGTACAAAGACGACTCCGATGTTTTGGGCCATTGTCCTCTTGCATTAGCCAATTTTCATTTTTTCTTATAAACCACCTTTGGGCAGATGGTAATAAAGCCCTCTGATATATTTTAACCATTTTGACAGCGTTGAAATTATTTGTGAAGATGTGCAAAGTGCCGAATCCCCGCTTTAAAAAACAGCCCCAGACATGAACTTTTACCGGGTGTTTAACGGTCCGCTGGATGAGTCTATTGGTGCCGGTACACCAGGTGTGATTAATGGAAGAACGTGTCCATAAAGAAGTTTCGTCCAAAAAAATTACGTTGTCCCAATCGCAATCTAAATTTTCTTTCGCCCAAGTGAGTCTTTTTTCGACTTGTTTTTCGGATAGTAGTGGTTTCTTAACCGTGCTTCGAAATTTCCCTCCATGAGCTAGTAAACGTCTTCTTATTGACACAATTAGACCCTTTTCACGCAAAACCGCCTGTCCGTTATCCAATGATAGACGAGGATTCTTCTCAAACACCCGTAAAATCACCCCGTCCTCCTTTTTCGCCGTTTTCTGTGCAGTGCCACGACCTGGTAGACATCGACGTTTTTTACGCCGGAATAGCGTTTCAACCACTTACTTACAAATGTCATCGATTTTCTCGTGTATTTAGCAGCTGCCCCGTTCGACATTTTCGGTCCTTTCGGATGTGTACACAGAAACACGGCTTCGTAACGTGATGCGTACGCGGCACTCATGGTGAAATATGTTCTTGTGTAACCAAGGTCGAACGACAACTGAGTTTTTCTATACAAATCATCTTGGGGGAAGAGTCCTGCTACCTGCTCGCGTTTAAATCTACCTTGAATATACTCTCTAACGGTTTCCAGGAAGACATGTAGCCGTACACGCTCTTGTCAAACAGACTATATGAATTTCGGAAATGCGCCCAATAATCTTCCGTTTCAAAAACTATGAGTACGTGAAGATTAACTAATATACCTGCGATCTTGCATACTCCCCTAATCTTAGATTCTTATATAAACATCAATATGCGACATAAAATGAAACGGCATTTACCATATACCAAAATCAACATATCTAAGGTGTTATCATAAACGATCAAACAAAGCAAATGCACGATTTTGTGAAATAAATATCGATACAACGTGAAAGATCTGCATAAACGGATCCAGAAAGAGCAGCTCATGAAACATGTATTATATTGAGGTGGTATCGCAAACTTCATCAGGCAAAGCTAATCTTAAATTGTTGTCTGATCTAGATTTGGAAGCATAAATCTCGTCATACGAAAGAATATTTAGTAAACAAGTAGAAGTGTTAGAATGTATGTAGACATAGTAGTGTCGGAAACAAACAGACCTGGTGGTTGAACTTCTCTTCCCTGAAGAGCCTGCCAGGGTCCCAGGAGTTGCGACGGCCGTCCAGCGAGTCCACAGATAGTCGCGCGTTGTCACGGCTCCAGTCACGCACAGGCCCGCGCGGCGCGGTGTCCCGGGGGCTGGGCTCACGCCGCTGCACCGCCACCTCTGGCCTGCGCAGAAGGCTCGGGAAGGCCGAGGGGTGCTCCAGCTCACGGGATAGCGGCAAGCTGATTGAGTCGCGGCGCCTGACCCAGAAATGCAATCACTTCAGGGGGGACGCTCATTGGCATTTAATTTAAGAAAATTACCACACCCGAAGGCTAACATGATCCAATGATGAAGAAGGTGAGTGAGATGTATACAGCGTTGTTTTATGATAAATATTAATTATATACCAAAATTATAAAAAATTGACTAATTACGCTACTTAGCGCCAGATAATATATTAATAGCGGGATACATTTTACAGTTCCGAACAATGAGTTACCTCATTGGGATAAGTGAGAATAGAAAGGTAGCGACCGTTGTTTTGGATACTCCCGTGTATTTGCGTGTGTACTATAAACATATTTGATAGTAAATCGCAGAAAACTGATAGGGAGAAGAGGAACTACCTAATAAGTCTCTGTAGATCCTCCGACATGGGATAATACTACATTCGGGATTCACTAGTGTTCAATATAAGTGGAAAATTCGTATTTATTCATTTTAATAAAAATATAAGAAATTAATACCCGATAAAAAAAAGAATGAAAAAAAAGGTTGAATAATGAATGGGCAATCTAACAATCGTTATTTACGAAATAATCAACAAAAACTGTTAAAAAAAATAGCCACTGGCTTAATGCTTGAAGAGTATTTTAAAATTATTTGTAACTTATATTTTTAGTCATTCAATTGATTTAATGTCTCATATATTTGAACTTACAAAGTGAAAATTTGGTTAATAAGTTTAATGGTTAAAAATAAGTAACAACTTTTTAGAAAACGAAAAAAAAAACTGATCTCAACCTGCCCGTGTTTAAATTGAAAAGTCAAGTCAAAATATCGAGCTAACCAAATCGTCGCATCTTTGATAAACTAAATCCTTAAAACACAAACAACTTACATGCAAAATCGACAACGGTTTGAGACCAATTTTTAGGTTGTGATTTTATCGAGATATGGTTCAGACGGGTATTAGTAACATAATAAGTAAATGATGGAATTGTATACAGAAAAAAAACCTTAGACCAAACCGATCACACAAAAATATGATATTGATAAGAAAAAATATTTCTGTTCAGTGAAAATATCAATGGCAACTAAAAGTGTGTTCCGTCAATCAAAAGAAAACGGGACAATTATATTATATACTCGTACTAGTATGTGAACGAAAATATTAATGACAACTAAAAGTGTGTTCCGTCAATCAAAAGAAAACGGGATAATCATATTACACACGAGTATGTGAACGAAAATATTAATGACAACTAAAAATGTGTCCCGTCAATCAAAAGAAAGCGGGACAATCATATTATATACTAGTATGTGAACGAAAATATTAATGACAACTAAAAGTGTGTTCCGTCAATCAAAAGAAAACGGGATAATCATATTACACACGAGTATGTGAACGAAAATATTAATGACAACTAAAAATGTGTCCCGTCAATCAAAAGAAAGCGGGACAATCATATTATATACTAGTATGTGAACGAAAATATTAATGACAACTAAAAGTGTGTTCCGTCAATCAAAAGAAAACGGGATAATCATATTACACACGAGTATGTGAACGAAAATATTAATGACAACTAAAAATGTGTCCCGTCAATCAAAAGAAAGCGGGACAATCATATTATATACTAGTATGTGAACGAAAATATTAATGACAACTAAAAGTGTGTTCCGTCAATCAAAAGAAAACGGGATAATCATATTACACACGAGTATGTGAACGAAAATATTAATGACAACTAAAAATGTGTCCCGTCAATCAAAAGAAAGCGGGACAATCATATTATATACTATGTGAACGAAAATATTAATGACAACTAAAAGTGTGTTCCGTCAATCAAAAGAAAACGGGATAGTCATATTACACACGAGTATGTGAACGAAAATATTAATGACAACTAAAAATGTGTCCCGTCAATCAAAAGAAAGCGGGACAATCATATTATATACTAGTATGTGAACGAAAATATTAATGACAACTAAAAGTGTGTTCCGTCAATCAAAAGAAAACGGGATAATCATATTACACACGAGTATGTGAACGAAAATATTAATGACAACTAAAAATGTGTCCCGTCAATCAAAAGAAAGCGGGACAATCATATTATATACTAGTATGTGAACGAAAATATTAATGACAACTAAAAGTGTGTTCCGTCAATCAAAAGAAAACGGGATAATCATATTACACACGAGTATGTGAACGAAAATATTAATGACAACTAAAAATGTGTCCCGTCAATCAAAAGAAAGCGGGACAATTATATTATATACTATTGTAGTATGTGAACGAAAATATTATTGGCAACTAAAAGTGCGTTCCATCAATCAAAAGAAAACGGGATAATTATGTATATTATATACGAGTATACGAACGAAAACATTTATATTTATGTCTAGTTTTGGAATGTGATTATTGGTGTTATATGCAAAATTAATATTTTTACAAGGAAAAAATCATATACTAAGATGTATCACATTTTATTAATATTATATATTTCGACATGTACGGCAGAAGGTTACCGGTTGAAACCTGCCCTGTGCTACTTACTTCGGAAGATAAAAATATTATTTTTTCGACTTGGGCCAAATTTGTTGTATATAAAAATGTACTGATTTTTTAACACGCACATGACAGAAAAATGCTTAAGTATATTATACAAAAAAAAATGTAAATATTACTACCGAAAATTAAATAAATACCACATGCGTGTATTCATTTAATCGTCTTCTCCCAAAAGTTTCGGGTTTGACTTCAGAATTCCGAAACGTTTTTGATATCGCGAATTGATGTGATTATCACACTATCGATTTGTTATAATGATAATAGTTGCCGATTTTCAGTTGTACACCAATATCAAAGAAATCTTATAACGAAACCAGTTTGCCTATATTAAACTCTAACACAACCTTTTGTCAAATGGGATGTGGCCATCACGAGCCATGCAGTACAGCCGTTCCCATTCACTTTCTCAGTGTGAACAAACTGGAAAGGTATCAGGGCTACCGTAACTTAAAGGTGAGGCTTGCACTTAAGCATGTTCTTTGAGCAGATTAGAGAAATATTTCAATTCATTCTGCGGTCACTAACGAATCGCCAGCAAAATTATATCATTCGTATACATACTATATATACGAAAAATATACGAAATTGAATTCATAGTTAAATTAAAAACATATATCATAATTCACCTTTCTGCCCACTAAACCTTGATACTCTTTAGGTCTATAATTTGAGTTTTTCTAAATGCGCATTTATTATACGAGTATAATATATTAATTTTGATTCTTTTGTGTACATAGTTCGACATTATATATGTACTTCTGGCAGGCTTCGTGTTAAAGCTATCAAAATACCAGTAGAGTAAATCTTTACAAGCAACAATGGTTCTCTCACTTAAGTAGAACCTTTCGCGAAAATATGTACCATCAAGAACCGACCGTGAAAGTCTCAGCGAAAGATAAATGAACAAAATACCAACTACAGCACGGAGGTATTCATTGCTTATTACTGTTTACTAGTTGCAACCCGTGAAATATTCACGGAAGTAAAACAAATTCTACATTTATGAAAATATATATTCATAAATGTAAAATTTGTTTATATATATATATATATATATATATATATATATATATATATATATATATATATATATATATATATATATATATATATATATATATATATATATATATATATATATATATATATATATATATATATATATATATATATATATATATATATATATATATATATATATATATATATATATATATATATATATATATATATCATTTATACATCGTCCCCTTTTTTACACCGGTTCAAAAATTGTTAGCTAGGTATTTAAAATTCGTTCAGTATCCCCACCGAGATTCAAATTTCGAATTACTTTCGGAGAGAATCCAAGTATTCGACAGCCGTACGGGTTTTGGCCTATTTATATTACTGTTTATGTTTATCATTAGACGCTTATTGTTAACGTTTGTGTCATATATTTCCATTGTACAAATTATATAATTATTTCCATTGTACAAGTTGATGATGTATTTTTAATGAATATATTAACTTGGCACTCAAATATAAAAGTTTGCGTACCACTGATACTATTTTTTTAATCGGAATGGTCCGAAATTACAAGTTATGACCAAAATATTTATATTTTGTAGGAAAACCAATATTAGATTAACATAAACTACGGAATATAATATCCAAAAGTGATTTACGGGATATTTCACTATAACACGAGACGCACGTAAAATATTTTTATCACCAAAAATATTTTTTAAGAGTTACATTTTAACGATGGAAAATATACCAGATGACGGGGTCCCTATAAAGCTGACTTTTTTAAGAGTTACATTTTAACGATGGAAAATATACCAGATGACGGGGTCCCTATAAAGCTGACTTTTTTAAGAGTTACATTTTAACGATGGAAAATATACCAGATGACGGGGTCCCTATAAAGCTGACTTTTTTAAGAGTTACATTTTAACGATGGAAAATATACCAGATGACGGGGTCCCTATAAAGCTGACTTTTTTAAGAGTTACATTTTAACGATGGAAAATATACCAGATGACGGGGTCCCTATAAAGCTGACTTTTTTCGAATGATGGTACACTTATATCGAAGTTACCCTGAAATCACTTTAGACAATGAACAAAGTTAGATAAATTGCTATTTAATTCTTAGGGACGCCATAGTAATTTTACTATCAATTGTGCCACATTCCAATCTCATAAGTTTGGATATTCAAAATTTCTAGCGATTTTTGTGATCCATATATTATAATACCAATTCATGAAATAATTAATACCGTTGGTTTTTCAGTACGTAAAATCTTGCATTACTGATGAAAAGCGATTGGCACGATTTCTGAGATAAGTGGAACTAACTTCTAATGACTGGAAGTTAGTTCCACTTATCTGTTAATGAATCGCAGTCAAAGTTCCATTTCTAAATGACTTGCTACAAGGCGCTACCATCGCAAAGTTCCGTGTAATATCCATTTGCAAAAAAAAAGTTCATTAATCACGTACCCGATATCGTAAAGGTACTTTCATGATACCCGATTAATCGATAAAACGTTAAAGCAGTCTTAATTAAAAGTTAGATGAAATTTCAAACAATAAATTGCATCAAAAAAGCATTAAAAAATTAAGGTGAAAAAGATAATATAAAAAAAGAATCTGACTCATATGTTACTATACTTCGGAAATTCTAGGATGAGTCCTGTGACAGATCACAAATTTGCCCCAATACAACCTTATGTAATGTATTTACCTAAATAACTTGCTATTTATTAGAATTGAGGCTTATATTAAAGTTGATAAAATAATTAAAATTACTGAACATCGTTACAAGGTTGTATTGGGGCAAATTTGTGAGCTGTCACAGGACTCATCCTACATTTTCTCAACTATAATCGAGATTGTGATTAGTAAAAATACAATCAATGCTTGAAATTATTCCCTTTAATATTAAACATGTAAATTGTATGGATACACGACACCCAAAGTATTTATGAAATCGAGACTGGCCTCGATAACACAAAATTAAAAACTGTGGTGCGCAGCTCAGAAATGAGAGAAATCTACTTAATAGAAGAAAAAAGAAGGCACTGGCATGTGCACATTGAATGGATGGAAATTTAAAAAGCCTTCATTATTCTGCTTCACGGATGACCACTTAGTATTCGTTTTCTTGAAAACCTTAAACTAGATAGAAATATAATTGGGAGTTAACATCCCAAGAATTAGACAACATTCTTAATGAACAGTCTATTGGGTCTAGAAAAAATAGAGAACAAGAATTTGTAAGTGATAAGCTCAATGCTTCCCCAAATGATAAAAAATAGTTTTGAAGTTATTATTGAAATGAAAAAGAACTGCGTATTTAAAAAAAAAACTGTCCCGTGATCGCCCAGAAAATAGAATAATACAATAATTAATCTCGTATAATACCTAAATGGATACGTTGCATTGAGGTTGGAAATCGGCATTTTTACGTGGGTACGCGGGAACAAAGTGCGCACACAGTGTTGTCATCAGTGAATCACAGAATGACGCTTTTCTGTGAAAATACCCATCACTATTTGTTTGTAATATTGTCAATAAAATTGTATTGTATCTGAGAATATTGAAGTGTCAAGTGAACGGTGTCGTAGGCTTTTCACAATATAAGCTTTCACGGTGATTTATAATTTCCTCTAGTTTTTCTTAACTATTGAAGTATATGTCACAGTTATGTAAAGAGAAGAGTTAATTTTAAATCTTCAAAGCTTACATTGGTTACATGTTATAATATTATTATTACAATACTAACACTTTTAGGATGAGAACCGTAATGTTTCCGAATAGCAGGTAACTACGCCATGTTTCACAAAGTTAAATAAAACACCACGCAAATAGTGCTTAAGAAATTACGATTCCCCTTGCTTTTCTTATTTAGTATTAAGACAATTTCTTAATTTTTTCAAGGATTTTTTAATTAACAAAAACCGAAATATCAACGCTAGTGCCATTGTCGATAGTTTTTTCACGTTTTTCCCGGTTGAATAATTTGCTTTTGTTCTACTTATTACAGAATTACAAAGTGTATTGACTGTTCGTACAATAGATCTGCATTATGATTCTAAGCGAACTGTAGATTAGAAAATATATAATTTAGGCACGTGATCTTGAGTTGACTTGCGTAAATATGGTTGAAATATGGACCCATTAGAAATAACTGATCCAAATATATTGCGATATGGAGCCGTGATGATGACAATTATGGAGAATCCTTCCTGAAATAGTTATCCTTCCTTCTATTGGACTCTCAACAGCGAATTAGTAGTCTTGAATGTCCTATTTTTAGTGTTTGATAAAATCCCATTTCAAAGAAACCAGTTGGTTATAACTCCTATATTGCACTTTCTATGACAAGGTGTTCTAAAATAATTGGACAAACTATATCTACTGCTGCCCTCAGCAGGTGGATTTATTTTGTACTTTTTATTCGTAACTGTACAAATTTTTTGAAATTTATGCTAAGCAGGTTAAAGCTGCAGAAAAATGTTATGAAATAACTAGTGTAAGGTTAAACAGCCTATGAGTAAATGAATATCAAACCTGAGAACCTCGAGTGCTTTGCAAGTACTCTTATTATAATATAATCACAGGTGCCGAAAATTATTTACGAAAACCATGAAACTGTTCAATAAAACACCAACATGTCTAATGTCAGACTACAGTCAAAACAAAACACAGACACGCCTATCATCAGACAAATGGATTCCCATTTCCTCGTGAAAGCACTGCAACGCTCCGCAATTCTAAGAGAAAACACATAAACAACTTAAACGTTTCCGCACGCTGAATATGTTATTACGATTCATTAACTCGGACACATTCTTCAGGTTATCCAATTTGGACAGTGTCGAGATGAGTTTCCAATAATCCGACGCAACATGTAATTCTAAAATACTTTCTCGAATGGAATTTCGCGTAAAATAATATAACATTAACGGTGTAAATCAAAAATCTTCATTTCTAATTGATCACAATGCAATGCGAGATGATTGGGTTTGATTATACGGCTTTAGATCATTCTTAAATTGTTGTGTTACGTCGTGCAATTATACACACGAAAGCGAATCTCACGGTTCGATTAGAAATATCCAACATAATATAATAATTGTCAACGTTGCAATACACAGAGAATAAAAATTGAAGTAAAAGTATAGATGTTCAAGAAAATATATGAATGTTCAATAAACATCAGTAGTTTCGTATTTATTGTATATAACATATGTCGTCAGGACAAAATTATCCTTGCTAACTTCATTCAAAATGTGCTGAATTATGCAAGATAGTGCACTTTTCGGCCATTGTTTACTGAAATTGATTACGTGGTCTTTTTTTTTAATTATTTAAAAAATGGAACAAAATAAGTTGTTTTTCGAAGCTGTTTTTATTACAACTGCAAAGGAATAATGCGACACAAACAAAAAAAATGCACAGTGACGACGATGCATTAAGCGATCGTGTGCCAAGACTCGACCAAGAATAGTCAGCGTTCTTATACACGAGAGACTGCTGAGCTGCTGAAAAAATCGAAAACCACATTCCCCGAGTATTTGGTGCAAATTTGCCATTGAATTTTATCTAAAAATACGAAAAACTTTCCGAAAAACTGAATAATTGAGTGAAACTGAATAACTGAACTGAGTAAAGCATACAAAACCTGATAGTAACCCAAATGTTTGGAAACGATAAATACGTACTCATTGAAGTTAATAAGAATACGTTAAAACAAAAAGATACAGCACACGATAAAATAAATCCAGAGATTTATTTATTTAAATGTTCACTTAATTCTATTGGGTGTTAACGTAAGTTGGGTCCGTTTTTTTTTCAAATTTAAAAATGAGCACCAAAAGTAAAACAAAATGGTAAAGATTATATGTCATTCGAAAGAAAATTTTCTACTCTACAAGATATTGTGTTTGCTTTTACGTTACATATATTATTTTATTTGATTACAAGCCTTCAAAATGGAATGTCAAGTAGACGAAAGTGAGCATTTTCGACACCTCCTTCTGTTCGCGTTCAATCGAGGGAATAAAGCTGCCAAAGCTGCTCGCGATATTTGCGAAGTATACGTTGAAGATGCTATGAATGAAAGGACAGCTCGTCGATGGTTTTTGCGTTTCAAAGACGGTAATTTCGACCTGAAAGACATGGAGCGTTCCGGACGACCAGTGGACTTCAATGAGGACCGCTTAAACCATATTATTCATGAAGATTCCCTTCAAACCACCGTAGAATCGGCTGAGCAGATGAATTGTAGTCACATGACTGTATACCACCATCTTAAATCAATGGGAAAAGTCCAGAAGTTCAGCGCTTGGGTTCCACATGTTTTGAGTAAAAACAACAAAAATCAACGTTCAACAATCGAAATAATCATTACCATTTTGTTTTACTTTTGGTGCTCATTTTTAAATTTGGAAAAAACGGACACAACTTATGTTAACACCAATATATACGGACTTGTTCACTTAATTAAATGTTCACTTAATTCTATATAAGACAAACGGATCAGTTGTCACACTGGACACTGGGCTTATTGCCTATTCTGAGACAGTTAACTTTTACCCGCGAAATTTATATCCAAACAAACCAACACGTCAGAGTTGCATCCGCCGGTGAGATTTGTCAACTCTCCGCAAAAATATGGTAGTAATGGTAGGCGATAAGATTTTAAAGTGGTAGAAATTTTATTTTGTAAGTACAATATAATGCCCACGAATATTAAAAAAATATATATTACATCGAGTTACGAACAAAAATTGGATTTAAAATCGAAGATGACCTCCGTGGCTTTGTTGACAAAACACCCATTTTCCAACTAGCGGTAATGGATTCGATTCCCGTTGGTAACCTCTTTTAAAACAAAAAAAAAGAAGTTTGTTTTTATCTTAAGGCGTCATCAACATCTTAATGGTTTATTGGAAGATATTGCCACATGGCTAAAACGTCAGATTGTACAGCATACAAAGAAAGTGTTATAAAATACAAGAAACATTTAAAATTAATTTTCAGCAATATTGATTAAATTTTTGATACGGTAAGCAGTTGAAATTTAAAATTGTTTCTTGGAACAATAATGTTAACGTGAATTATTAATTAACTGAAAAAAGAAACTTACTTACAAAATAATGAAATCATAAAATAATTAAATCTCCACACAATTGATAATGAAAAGCGCAATAAAATTTTATCAATAGTAAATAATAAAAAAATATTAAAACATTTAGAAAGTGGTAGTTGGTCATTATGAAGAATGCATTCACTACTATAGAAAAATAAATATTCATATAGGACGTGGCATAGTAATTCATCTTATTGATTTGCCTATAACATTTTAAATTTACATTTGTTTTTTTTTATTCGTATATACTCGTAATTCAAGATTAAATTAAAAAAGTTTTATAATCGAAAGATACACACTGAAATAACGAGTCCAAATCGTCTTGCTGTAAGCCAAAAAAATTAATTCAATAATTGCTACGCAAAGAGCATTTCAATTGCAATTGCTAACCACACTCAACCAAGTGCTGGAAACATTCTGCGGAAAGCTGCTAGTGTTGAGGAGTCTGGATCAACTAGAGTTAGGTCACACACAAGGAGGTCCTGAACTATGTGGTCCACGGAGAATGTTGGTCGTGTGAAAGTTTTTTTGGTCGTGTGAAAGTTCTTTAAAGTTCTAAGGAAATGTGCCTCTCAATTGGTTATATCTACATCGTCGCACATTATTTCTAGATGATTTGGGCTTGTTGTTGCGGTGTGGACCTTTTCATTATAAATACGAGTATGCATGTGTTTACACGGAGAAGCTGGAACAGGTATGTAGATGAGTTATGTTATATGTGTAGTATGTTTATGATACAGTATGTTTATATGAGCGATATAATCGGAAGCACTTAATGTATATTAATTAAATAAAACCGTGCTATGTAAAAAATGCACCTTAACGTATGATTGTGCATAACTTGGACTTGCGGAAGGACAACATTTTCTTCTATCATACTTTCTACATGCCCAAACCATTTCAGAGTGCTCTTCCCCTCACCAATTGAACCCCCTCACCAATTCAGTTGAAAAGAGAAGCTGTGCCGTAGAGTTTGGTTTAAGTGAGTGAGCGTTCGTTGCACACCAGCAAACTCACCGGCCACAGCGCTGTACTAGATCCGATGGCACACATCGACATTTTTTTGTGAATAGATATGACTGAAGGCATCCTTATACACCTGGCGAAAAAATGTATGTGTGATGGTATATCAATGATTACATACCATACATACTCATACATGTCATCACGCCATATTCTTTTCGGGGCAGGCAGAGATGACAGATCTCCACGCTGTTCTACCCATGTACAAATCTATCCATGCATTTCTATCTCACCTCGTCCATATCTTGGCATAATAATTAAAAATAATAATGTATACATCCGTTTAGAGAACAAACTCTTCTCAAAGGCGCTCAAATACACGCACGTTCTTCTGTTTATCATACTTCTCCATCTATCTCTTACCACTTTTTCTCTGTCTACCTCTTTCTCACTATCCATTAATTTCAGACACATATATTTGTTTAAGATGTCGCAACTCATTCTCTCAAGTGACCAAACCATCTCAAGATGCCTTTCTTAATTATGTTTATCTAAATATAATAACATCCGTCTCGAACAATCATCTATTTTCATTCCTCACTCAATTATATATTTTCATTCCTCACTCAATTATCTATTTTCATTCCTCACTCTATTTGACATTGTCATGTCAGATATTTAACACAAGACAAACATTGCTACCGCATTTATTCTATTTCGTCACCCCCTTTCAATTCCCAGACTTCGCTTCTATACATCAAGATCGGCACTAGTATACCGCTAGGCATAATAATTAAAGCTCTTGTTATGATTTGACTTTCCCTATAAAATAATAAATGATGAAATTAAATATCACAAATGTAAAAATATTTATAAAAAAAAGCAATTTTCCAAATTAAATCAACAATGTATCAAAACGTTTACAGTAACTGAAGAAATAACTAAGTGTTTTATAGGTCACTTTGCTCTGTTGAGAATGAAAGTTTGTTGACTTCGATGTCGAGAAATGAAGCTATTAAGAACGAGAAATTTAAAGATTTAATGGTTTGATTGTGGAGTTACCTACTCCAAATTAAGAAATGAAAATACGCATATCAAATTCAAGTACGAAATTGTAAATTTTACTAAACTTCAAAGATTTTTTAGGGGTTATCAAATAAACCACCCTTGAATCGATTCCACTAGCTGAATTGTGTAGAAAGAATAGTGAAATAGTTGCATTTTATGATCTTCAGAGGCATCAAAAGATTGATAGTTAATAACATTTTTAAAATGTGTTTTTTTATGATGATATACTTGAATTGGAAACGTCACAATTAACAAGGTGAAGTCAAAACTAACGCACTCATAAATTCATTATAAAGTAAAAACTGATGCGGGTTTGGAATTCCAAATGATAGATTCTTATAAGTTTGATTATCTTATAATTATATTTTCAAATTCTAATAAGGTTTTTCTTACTTTTTTATATAATTTTAAGAGTGTGGTTGAAAAGCATACGACGTCCTCGCGGCCAAGCTTACTCTCTTCTTAGTGGGGGTGTCTTGATTGGAAGGATGTTATGAGATGATCCCTGAGCGTTTTATAGTTTCTCTCTTAAATGTATCTTCCACTGTCGAACATTCAGTATTTATATTTAGATTCTATGATGCTATCAATAATCATTTTATCTGCAGGTTTAGAATCAAAATAAGTGCCTTTATGGCTTTAACATGAGTGTTTATTTTTAACGTTTAATGGTTCAAAATAAAGTAAATTGAAAGAACGAATAAAATAATATTGTGCATGAAGAGATGTATGAATGTGGAGGAAGCGAAAGTTGTATCTTTGAATATATGATGAGGTAAAAAACCTTACAAAATAAATTAAATTGTATGCCTTGATCTGAAATATAATACATTTAAGGATTAAGAATAAACCTCATCCTTTTAATCCTAATATGGATTGATTGATATCGAACTTTTCAGTTATTTAGTATTCGAGACGAACAAAATAACATGTTTTAAGCATGCAACCAGTGGGTACATTGTATTTCTCAATATATCCACTTAAAGATGCGATGCAAGTGAAAAAGTGTACCGGTCCAAATACTCGTAGATGCGAGCACTGTACACATTACCGTGTACGTGTACCTGGTAAATCGATCCGACTTGGACAATTATCGAGGAAAGTCCAACGGAACTGGATCTGAGGCGATAAGCCGGTCAGTTTAATATCTTAAGAGGCGCTTTCTGTCACACAACTACTTATCTTGAATTTAAATACATTGGAATTGAATACTAAATGTTCAAAACAAAAAAATACCAATGAAAAATATGTATAAAGACAAGCAGATAAAATTGAATTAAAATAGTCAGAGTCATTTTTACCAAAATTTTATTCCGATTTAGATGCATAGCCAAGATTAATATTTAAACGTATTTTTTTGGCCTATTTCCACTGTAATTATACCCCATTTATTTATCTACAAAATAGTAAAACAAAGTATGTAATTGAAATTTAGACATCTTCCTCTAAAATTAACAGTTTTCTCCATCATAGTAGCGTAGCATTCGCCTATATTTTATAAGATCATATCGGCATAGAAAGTTCACGAAAATGTAATTTTCGTTTGAAGAAAAAGGGTTTGCGATTTGGAAGTGTGTACCTGCTACTTACGAGTACGTTTTTTCCCATCGAAGTGCTTTCGTGTGGTTTCACTCAGCTAGCCATAGATTTCACTGCACGATATGCAAATTGAGCAATTACTCATATACACTACCGTGATGCTGACGTGCGCATCAAACTTCTTTGGGTCAATATAAAAATAATCGAAAATTCGTGTACTCCGCCCACGAGAAAACTCAATTCACCATTGTCCGTAGAGAAGTACGCAAATCTCAATGCAAAATATCAAATAATTATATTGATTACTCAGGCATTTGTAAGTGGACAAAAAATGTGTTTGCAATTCGACGTTTCTGTATCACTATCAGGCCTTGTTTCATCGGAACATATTTTTGTAGCTCATAAACTGCTTCGCATTATTTATATGAGCTCTATACGTATGGTGATAAAAAGAGCTTTGTATATAAATTTCTTTGATGAAAGACTGCAGTGCATTAATTCTATCCGATCGTTTTGGAACTTGAGACGACTTGCTATCGGAACCTGGGGTTCGATTTGTCAAGATTTTGCTGGTTAAGCATTCAGATGTCACCAATTTACTCGACATATTTTAGTTATCTTTTTATATTCGAAGAGCGCCCCATTGTGAGTGCATAGTCTTTGAATGTCAATTTTGTGCATATATATTTGACCGTTTTATTCCGCTCTTTAAGAATATATTGATCAGTATAAAAGGAATCCATAACTTATAAAATTGAGTTGATTTTGATTTATATTTTAGAAATCAGCAAAGATGATCTTTTAATTCATAACGGATACTCGTATATGACTAAAAATGTATCAATTTTCACATCTCGTGGCGAAATTATTTTTTTGTATAACAATATTAATACGATGTATCGAATCGACGGCCTCATTGGTCTTTATTCTTTCAACTGGCCGTTTCACGAAAGCGATCCAGTGGAAATAGTGTCGAGTCATTAAGTGCGGCCACTAACTGGAGTGTTGCAGTAATTGCCTTGGCTTAGTTGTACTGAGTGCAAACACACTTGTGTTAGTTGTACTGTAAGCAATCAGGGAAAGTCATTTCACGGCTTCAAGCGGCATTTAGATCATCAGCCCGATCTTAGAGAGATACAACAAGTTCCGCGTTCAATTGTGAGTCACATATTGCTAGTCAGGTTTACACCAGTTCACGCCATTGCAAAAATAATTAAAATTGAGAGCCCTTTACACTAACATCATTAAAAGGGCACAAAGCGTTCACACCAATTGTTTTTGTCAACTGATGTGAACGCATTATGCCTTTTTAATGATGCAGCAATTGTTTGAAACTTAATTAAGAATATGCGCAAAAAACAAATATGCTGTGTTGAAATATGTAATATTTTTTACGTCAATGGATGGTTAAAAAGTATTAAGTATTCAATTTGTGTCCAGCTTGTGAGGTTGCTATTTATTACAATAGATTTCTAACCGAGAATTCGCTCGATTCGCTGAAGGATATAGAACCGAAACAATTACACCTCTATAGTCCTTACAGGTAATATCCAGGATTATTATTAGCTCATTACCATACTTAGACATGAGTTTTGAAAGAGAAAAAAGTTTGAAGTAATATGCTTTGTTAAATATGTATCATACATTACTAAAATACTTATTATTTTTAAATATTTTTTTATTTAAATAATCAAAATAAAATTGATTATTTTAACTTAAAATGCTTGAGATTTTAACTCGAATGAATTCGAGCTCGGAGGGCTGGAGAAAAAAACTTCGGGTACGAGGGTTGAAGCCACATACGACAATTACGTTCACTGGATTAATTTGCAACCAATTCAGCGGCCTTATTTTAACTATTGTAAACACAGTGAGGCCGCACGCTGTAATAAATATTTTTTAACGTCCTAATGTAGCGTTGAATGAATAATAGTCGCGAGTGAAGATTTTTTAGTTTTGACATTCCGCTGTCAGTTAATGTGCGGGCGGTATTTTTGTCTTTAATGCGGTCTTTTTCTTTATTGAGAATACATACTATACGAGAATATTTTTTATTTGTTTGCCTTTAAGCACCGTTTTATAACAGAAACAATAAACTGAAGCCGTGGATAGCACAGGTTAATCGTCTAGTTTTTTTATATTGCAATATTCAATTTAGATTTATCGGTTTGATCTAAGGATGTTCAAAATATTTTGTGAAAAAAATGTCAGGCTGAATGTATTAACGTGTACTGATACAATTGATAAGAGTATTATTTAACGTTACCACTTTTCAAACGATTATCCAATACTTAATATTATCTCAATTAAGATTTTTTGTGATATGTTCGAAGGCTTTCGCGTTTATTTCTATAGATATATCGGATTGAAATATGGTACCTATAATATTTAAGAATGTTTATTTGACAATTTAAAAAATGTGTTTTGTGGATTGGACCATTTGTGCATGCATGCATACATGTTCATATGTTAAATAATACTCTTAAGCTGTGTTTACATCTAAACTTTCTATAATGTCTTAAAAACTACGTCTTGAAGAACATAATATTGGTCGCTTCGAATTAAATTCCGCCGACTACATTTTAACAAAGAAGGGTGGATCCTGCTAAAGCACTTTTTTTTTATCAAAATATGTAATATCCAGGATATTTTTGCAGGCAATAATAACTGGAAACATCAAAGCCAATTAAAAACATTCTCGATTTATTTTAATCAAGTACCCAATAAAAAATATAAGTATTCAAATATGGTACGTGTGTCAAATATATCTAACGAAGAATTAGATCTATTGCTTAAAATATTTGCAGATAAAAAAAATTATAAGAAAAGGACAATTTGTATAGGATCGTTTAGAAAATAAATTCTCCTCAAAGGCGCTATATATGATATGTGTAAAACAGAACATCATTTTCATCGGGGATTGAACCAATATTCATAGATAATAAAATATATATTATGTAATTCATTAAATGAAAAAAATTAGTAATTTGTAAGCATAGGAAGGCTGAGGCCATTAGATTGGGTACTTGGGTACGTGAATAACTACACATATGAAATACGAACCATGAAAAACTATAGTTTTACATAGTTTTTCTCTTTCAGTATTGTAATGTGTTATGAAATATAAACAATGGAACTTATCAAAACTATGACCGGTTCTACAGAAAATATGGTAAAATTTAGTCAGCATAAGAAAATTCGAAGTGATTGTATTATATTTTTTTTTATAAATTTACCTGACGGGTGGAGGCAGCGATGCCCTTCTAGGCCTGTGCACCGGCGGGGGCACGGTCCGGCCCGGGGCCAGCGAGGCCCGCCTGTCTCCCGAGTGCCTGTGGTTCCCGTGTACGTCGCACGAAGTGTCGGGAATAGTCTCTACGAATACAACACTGGGGCGCCGGAATAGCGAGTCCAGGCGCCTGACCACGGGGTTTGTCGTCATTGTCTCTTAGTTTTTCATTGTATTTGACATTTATAAAAAAAAAATATCTCGAAATTTATATTACCGAAATCGATAATCGATTACAAATTGAAACTATTTAACTTTTTGACATGATTGTTGATTTTTCTACATATACGTATTGATAATGCTGAAATTAATCACTTTTAATTATATACACAATATCATTTTGTAAGACATAAGGTATTTTTTTTAAGTCCTTGAATTGTTTTCTTTCATTGTGGTGATTAAATACATCGAATTATAATTCATTAATTAGAACGTTTTTAATGAAAACTCGCATATAATATTTAAATAACGCTCTTGTAAATCAATATCGCCGAGACATGAAATAAAACAATTCTGATATTTATTTTTGTTTCCTTAAGTAAAATAACTTAGATAATCATACCAGACTTAAAACAACGAACTTTTGAAGCTACTTTCTTAATAAAAAAAATATACATTATCACCGAATGTTCAAACCTGTGTTATAAAATTAAAAAATGTTAATTTTTGTATCGTTTCAAATCTTTCAGTCGTAGCAAACCGTAATTAAATAATAAAAAAAGCCATAGAAAACATTGATTGAACGCAGACTAGTTAAAAAAAATTACGTCTATAAAATTTACCACCTGTTAAAGAATATGTATATATTTTTTAAATAAATTAGTAAGTATTGTCTGGTATAGAATTATTCAATGGAACTGGTTTTTATTGCGCGAGTGTTCACTAAGCAACAACATTAAAAAAATAAAACAATCTTCCAAATGTAACAGACAACAAAACAAAATAAGTCGCATTAATTGCATATCATAACACAATAACAAGAATGGAAAATGAGTCACGTATGTATTTTTTAGAGGAAAGTATCAAACGATGACGAAAATCAAATCAAAACGTCCACACGATCAAAAATCAAGAAGGACGCGAGATCGAATAATAACTCGATTAGGATCAATCGAAATATTATGTTCACGAATCTCGCAAATATCGTATTTGGAAGTGTCAATAAAGAAAGGAAAGAACGAGAAAACACGAATAGTTTTATTACTTAAAATTTAATCGGTAAAGTCTCGTATGAAGCCGATGACTAATGAACGAATTACGTACGCGCAGGTAACGCGACTGGCAAGCAAGGACTCGCACAGCCTACTAAAGGTGTTCTCATCTAAGGCTAAGAGTATGGCCAAACAAATCCAGAGCCTGACAGCTGGTTATGGTAACGATTCAATTACGCCATATGATTTGATCGGATCATATTTGGGTTCCGATAAAAACGGTTCGAAATAAAACATTACACGATCATCCATACTATTTTATATCATTTAAATTATTTTAGCTTTACAAGATTTTGGTTTTAATTTTTAGTGTTTATCGATTGATAGTACAATAATATAAGCGCTTATTTCCAAACAGAGGTTTGGGAATAAAAGGAAAATTTTGTAAATTCATAAAGCCATGAAAATAATTATAAAATATAACGATTTTTTTTATCATAAACTTAGCTAAATAATAATTAAAATAAGATTTTATAAGATAAACACGCACCTTTATCTAAATTGTTGGATAAATAATATAATACTCAGGCATCATGAGACTTTCTTAAATCCTGATCTGGTCTCGATGCAACAGTGGCATCGATTATCATTGATATCTATATGACTTAGCAATAAATATAAAATTTAGTTTGAAAATGCTATTAACCCAGAGCTTAAATCTAAAAAAATAATTTGCACACTTGTTGATCATCAACCGATAAATTCGGAAGAAAGCTTATATTCATCGTGTATTTGGGTTTGTGTTCGGTTTAATATAATTCGTAACCCATATTTCGGTTCAGTAGAATTCGTAACACATACTTCGGTTCAATATAATTCGTAACCTAGGACCCATATTTCAGGTAAACTATAATTCGTAACCCATACTTCGGTTCAATAAAATTCGTAACACATATTTCGGTTCAATAAAATTCGTAACACATACTTCGGTTCAATATAATTCGTAACACATACTTCGGTTCAATATAATTCGTAACCTAGGACCCCTATTTCATGTAAACTATAATTCGTAACCCATACTTCGGTTCAATAAAATTCGTAACACATATTTCGGTTCAATAGAATTCGTAACCTAGGACTCATACTTCGGTTTAATATAATTCGTAACCATACTTCGGTTCAATAGAATTCGTATCCTAGGACCCAAACTACGGTTTAGAATAAATTCGCAAGGAATCTTATAGCATATTAAACGTGTATTTGGGTTTGTCTTCGATTCAATAGAGTTCGTAACCTAGGACCCAAACTACGGTTAAATGGAATTCGTAACCGAGGACTCAAACTAGGGCCCTAAATATGATTATGTAGGACGGTTACATTTTATTTAGATATTACGAGTAACATATAATACACATGCAGAAGCCAAAAGTATTCAAATAGTGGCAATAGCTGCTACCTTTCAATCTTTCCGCTCGTAAAATAATTGATAAAAGTAAAAAAATTCTGGATTCTAATAAAATAATTGAATTAATAAAATTATCAAATAGGTTGTACATAAGTCCGCGTGTGAGAATATATGTTGTCATAGTTACTATTTTATACTAACGTTATAATTATTAATGACATAGTTATGGTGTAATGTTGTTAATATTGTTGTCTTTAAATAAGTACATTATTGTCATGCGGTTTAATTAAATAAATAGTAGTGGATTCAAAGGAAAGAAGAGCAAAGTACACTGAAAATATGCGCAACTATCGGAGGCAAGAGCGTGAGAAACATCAGAGGAAGCTAATGAGCGTCGTGTTGCACATGCTCAGTAAACGCGAAATTTTCGACAAGCGCTACAACAGCAAGAGACTGAAGAGGATGTCGAATGAACGTCGCGCTGAAGCACAGCGAATACGTGACTTCGTCAACATTCAGAAGATTGCAAGTTTGCCATCATGACAACTTTGACGAGATGATAGTTGAAATTCATAATTTTGGCTCAAAGAATACTGATTCTGCCTACTCTCAATTATGCAGTTGAGATATATCCTGACTACTATAAAAATATTGCTGCCGCAAACTGTTCTTCTTGAAGATGAAAATGAACTAGGATGTCAGGTATATCAACTTTGCTGGAGTTGTTCAGCAATAAAGATTTTGCGTGCAACCAAGATATTAAAAGAAACATTCGTTCGTATAACTTTTTTAGTAGTTTTAATTTTTCGACATTTCAGTTTAGCAAGTCAATTAACATTCCGTAATTTTTCACGGGTTATACATAATTAGTCAATAAATTCGAAAATAGCCTTACTAGTATATTCAACGTGTATTTATGTTTGTCTTTGGTTGAGTAGAATTCGTAACCTAGAACCCAAACTACGATTATTTAGGATGGTTATTTTTTTAAGATATTATAATGCATACATATATCGTACGAGTAGCTTTCGATCTTTGTACTCGGAAAATAATCGATAAAACACAATTTATTTTATGGGTTCTTCTGCATTAATATAACAAAATAAGATCTTCTTCTTCCCAGTGTCATGTCATGTCCCCACAACGTTGAATATCACCTGAGATTATACATCTTTGTCCCCGGCAGCCCGAAAAAGATCCCCGACCCTCCTTATACCAGTTCAATCACGTATATTGCGGAGCCAGGAGATTTGCCTCCTGCCAACACCTTTTCGACCCTCTATTTTGCGTTGTATGATCAGGTGCAGTAATTTGTACTTTGCTCCTCTAAATAAATGACCCAAATAGGATACCTTTCGGATTTTAATATTAGTCAGGAACTCTCTATCAACTTTGGCTCTTTGAAGAACCCTCGTGTTGCTGACTATATCCGTACAGGGTATTCGTAGCATTCTCCGGTGCATCCACATTTCGAATGCTTCATAATAAAATTACTTTTGATTCCCATTTAACGTTAACATTTTTATATTACGCCCCGTTGTGCGAGATAACTCAAGAAAATACACTATAAATAAGCTAAAAGTAGAAAAACAATAATCTGTTTTTTTTTATGTTTAGCTATCGCTTCGGGTTCCGATTACGATAGTTACTATGCGCTTACATTTGACAAGGATCAACAGCATAAAAGGCGCTCGGCAGCCAAACATGTTCCGCAGTGTGTTCGGTCAGTTTAAACTACAATACTAATTTGACAGCCACTTGTTAGATTTCGATCGTGTCACAATAGACTACTGTAAATTACTATAAGATAACAAATCTTCAGAAGCAAGGATGTTGCGAACCAGTTTACAAAACAACCCTTCACTAAATAGAGTAAACATTTACTTAAAATATATACAATGACAAAAAAACTAGGCTTACATAACTACTCGTATAGTAATAGCAAGTCAGAATAGTGCGGCATCTTGATTCTATAATTTCAGACCTTTGATTGTAACCATTTACACAGGCGACGACAATTTTGTGTTAAGTGACACATTGTTACATACATGGTTTGACGCGCATAAGCTTAAATCAAGGGTACACCGATTAAGCCCGGTAGTGCCTTCCCCGAGTGTCGCTGCAAATCGGATGAATTGGCGACTTATTTTTTTGCCTTGGCTTTTTATAGCGTTCGCTTAGAAGTTATGATCTAGCTGTGTTCCTAGGTTTAAATAATTTACACACATTTAATTTATTTATCCTAAATACCAAAGCACATAGTTAAAAAATTCACACTTTGCATTCATGTCTTTAATATATTCACTAATGAATTCCACGTTATCACATACACAATTCCAAATTGATCATATTTCGCATCAAACATTCACTCACATGCCTATGTGGAGTCCTCCGAAAGCTCCCAACTCCTCGGTAACCCCCGTCGAAGAGCCACCGTATTACATTTTTACAGTTGAAGGCGCTATCCTACGAAAATCAACATTAACCCTCAGGAATGCATTGTGAATTCTTGGAGGAAGAAACTGCACTGTTCCTTCTCTCAAATGATGTATAAACACGTGAGTTCGAAACCAGATTCATTGCGTCATCTCTTGTTATATGACTCGCACTCGCGTATTTATCGGAAGACGATTAGTATAATGTATAATTAGTGATTTAATAAATATCTAAAGGATATCGAATGCTTCCTTGAAAATTCTTTCTGTTGAAAAACGAAACGATTTCTTCAGCAGAGTTTTCATCAAGAAAATCGAGAAAACTTTTGTTTATTGGCTACTTAAAGCGATTTCATTAATCTAAAAAACTTTCATGAAAAATATTTGGGATTTTTTTATGAATTTAACAAAATCTAGCAAAAATAAGCGTGATTTTCCTCAGCACAATATGTTATTTTCAAAACTTAAAAAATAGAGATAAAAACTAATGATGAAAAAAATAATTTCGCTAAAATATTGGTAATGTTTTTGTAAACGGATTATATTCATTCAAATTAATTGATTTTGAATTTCAAGTCAGAATCAGAATACAGACAGAATCATGAATATCAAACAGATGTGCCTAGCCTAGCGTACATGTTATTATACCGTGTTGACTCGTTCTCCTTTTAAGATGTGGTAACCCTACCAAAACCCCACGTTTCACCATCCGCATCACGTTTACTTTTTCCAATGAGCCATGACTCACTCCCTCTGTGTGTCACACCACCTCAGCGCTCATTTCCAATTCTGTAGACTCACGAGTTCACTTCAGCCAATACCGGTTACTGCCACGAAAATTTTATAGGAATATAATGAACGCGTTGAGAAAATCTCTAATAAATAATATCAATTTCTAGTATAACAGCTTTATTTACGAGTATATCACTTTAAAACGTAGTTGTTAGAATCTGACTCCATATTTTATATGTAGCGGAGGTTCGAGTATCCTGGGACAGTGTTACTTCGAGACACAGCAATTTCAAGCATTTAAACTGCAAAAAAAAAATTACAAATTTATTAATTCTTTTGAGTGTGGTGTTTTTTTAATGATTATATGCGATACATTGTGGGATGAACTTTTTAGCCTGTCTGGAGTGATGAGGTGTGAGGGGTTTGATTCGCGTGATATATACAGATGTAATTGAGTGTCACTGTTTATCAGGTTGATGAGAGTATGCAACAGGCGTTTATATTATCTAAAATCGGGAAAAAAATATCGATTTATTTATTCATGCTATATGTCGTCAGTGAGATACAGGAAATAGCCGTTTACTGGGGACACGACAATTGAAAGGCAACACACCCAGATCCATTAAAATTGTGTCCAAATTAAATTACATGTGTTTTTTCGCAAATTGTGTATTTATAGAATTTCTTGTCATGTATAAATAAAATAAAATAAAAATAAAAAAAATATTACGACGGACGTCACTAAGCCTTTTTGTTACAAGCAAATGTTCGTTTGTTTCTTGTTGTCAGTATAATCGTATAATGTTTTCTTTTAGATATTCCTTATTATTGACACGTATTAGAACAAAAATGTCTCCAAATTCACGTACTTCCAATCATCTCTGTTTATACTCGCGAGTCAATAAGAAAAACGTTTATAGATAGAAACCGAATACTACAATCAGAAAAAAATGTGTAGGTGAAACAATGACGAATTGATATTTAAAGTGCCATTAGTTGTAGAATTCACTGCAAGAACTACACTATTTCGTTGTAGAATCTCTAAAATGTGTCAACTTACGAATTGTCTCGAATGTTTCTATCACATGTTCTCAGCCTACCAACGCTCAGGAGGAAGTCCATTAAATAGGGATGGAACCAACGAGTCACTCTAAAGACCCGGCCAAGATTTGCATCAAAATATTGAATGATTAAAACTATTTTCTTAATACGAGTATAGCATGGTTTAAAGGTTAGTGTATAAAACAATTTCAGTATTTTGACAAAAATTAATTATCTCCCATTAAAAGTTTATGCCACTTTAATTCTTGATAATGATAAAATTTGAATTACTTTTTCCACATTTTAACATTTTGATCTATGCTCTAAAAAGTCTACATTTACTTAAGTGTCGCGAAAGGGTTGATTTCAAAGATTATCTCTGTATTCAAGTTCCTTAATGGGATGTCTCCATTGTATCTTTCGAATCTATATTTGATATATGTTCCTTCGGAGAGCATTAGACCTTTGAGTTCAATCTCGTCTTCATCGAATAAATTGATTGTTTCGAATCGAGCCTATAGGTCGGGTATTAAAATAGAGCTTTTGCCGTTGCTGAAACTGTGGTGTGGAATATTATGTATCTTAGCGTTAGAGATATCGGGGGCATGTGCTGCTTTAGAAATCACTTGAAGAAAACCCTTTTTGGAAGGTCTTATCAAAATTCTAATGATTATATATGAACATTACACATATATATTACACTACGCCTTAAGCCGAGTGGTTTACTATTACATATCGGAAGATATACAAAGGTTTCTTTGTAGTTTATCTTCCCTTAGTAAATTTTTTGCGATTTTCTTAGCAAATATTTTTTTCTAACATGTGCAAATTCGAGTAAATCCATAATTCAATAATCGCAGCTACCACATTTCTATCCCTAAAATCAATTTGTTTGTAATAATTTTTATCTGTCAATAATAGTGAGTTCGAATCCCAAGTTAGAGCGCTCTTGAGGAGTCTAATATCTAAACGGCGCTATAGGAATTGTCTTTTATTATCATTATTACTCTCAATTGAGTTAGATTGCAGAAAGAACCTTTTTCACTATCTTAAGGTTTATCACCATATTAATATTAGACTGCTAATATGTTTTAGATATTGAATTGACAAACTGACTCAAAATAGAGAATCGGTCTAGGAATCCAAAATTGGACTCTCGGTGAGATTCACATTCAAGTCTTACATTTCAGCCGCGAAGAAGATTTTACGAGGGTCGACCAGAAAATAAATAACGTTTTGGCATAATTGAATAAAAACGAAAGATATCAACACAAAACTTTATTTACTAAGTCACAGTACCTTACTCTATTTTTCAATGTAGTCGCCATAGCTATCAAGGCACTTATCGTAACGTGGAACCAATTTTTCAATTCCGATGTAATGCGAGGGTCGTCCATAAAGTAAGGAACGATTGCGCACCACACCCTGCGCCAATCCTCCACCACCGCGATCGTATGCGCGCCAGTTAGCTCCTTCCTCGCTTCAGTGCGACTCGAGTTTTGTTGGTGAACTGTCGTGCGTCTTTGTTCTGTAACCTTTCAAAATGGCTGCGCCCATCGAAAATCCCGCCAAATGGGACCGAAAGGGTTGGATTCACGTGGAGTTTATGCCAAGAGGACACACAATAAACTTAGAGGCCTATTATAAACGCTTCAACGACTAAAACGCGCCATCCAAAACAAGAGACGTGGACTGTTGTCGGGAAAGGTGGTTTTGATTCATGACAATGCGCGGCCTCATGCATCAGCACGAACACAGTGAGAACTTCAATGTCATAAGTGGGAAATTTTTTGGACAACCTTCTTATAGCCCTGACTTGGCACCGAGTGATTTCACTTATTCCCGAAACTAAAGGAATTGTTGGGTGGAAAACAGTTCGCAAACGACGAAGACCTCAAACAAGGAGTGACATTCTGGCTCAAATCTTTGGCGGTAGAATAGTACGTGTATATATCGATAAGAATCGATAAATTTTCTATGTGAATGATAAATAGCTAACGGGAAGGCAAAAACAATACTGCGTGGGAAAACAATAAAATAATCTAAAAATAAACGACAGAGATGAGGTCAATCGAGAGCAATGAATAGGCGCCAAAGTCCTTCGGGTTCTTATACAGATCCCGAGGTGTGGGCTCTGTGGAAGACGTGCACCGGCGACGCTTTCAAGTGAATCACTTTCAAATGCCAACCCTCTTCATTGTTAAAGTTGTATACCAAAACATGATAATGTATTCCCTAGAAACTTTTCCCTTTCTCTGCCTCTATAAACCATGGTTTCTAACGTAAAATAAAGCTTCAGTTGATAGTGTTGATCCTTAATAACACAATAACGTTGAATGCCAGAAAATAACTAATCTTATATTAAAAATGCATTCACACAACATTAATTTGATCGTTTTAATTTCTATTCAATTTACAATTTTTTTCCATACATACATAAAATAGCTCCAAAAAGCAATGCATATTATATAAGTAAAATAAAAATTTACTTCTATAACAAAATAATATGAAATAAGCAAATTATATACCAGGGGTGGGCATAACATACATGATGTCAACGAGAGCCACACCATAGTCACGTTCTCACGTAGTATTAAATACACAAATTCAAATTTATTACATATTCTACACAAATCTTAATTGCTATATAAAGTATAAAAAATACACATATAATAAAATATAAAAATAGCGCAGAATACGGTTTGCGCACATAAAAAGGCAGGAGATTCGCGCGCACCCTACACATTGAAATCACAGCACGCACGTATACACTGATACTTGCGTCTTTGAAAGTTGCATTCATACATGCGCATCTTGTCACTTACAACATTTAAAAAGAAAAATCTCGAAAATACAAGTATAATGGGGAAAGAAAGTATCTATATTTTTATAAGATACATTGGGAGCCGCACTTAACCCAACGAAGAGCCGCATGCGGCTCTCGGAGCTGCATTTGCCCATGTCTGTTATATACCATCACGCCGTTTACCTATTGGGGTAAGCAGTTTTAGTGCCCCATTGATTTTGTTTCCTATCGTTAGGCACCATTCGATATATCGCGTAACTTCCATCATTTGGGAAAATACTTCCTAAATAGCAGAATTTGCTCTAATTTCATTGTTCACCCATATATCGTATTTACTTTTCCTTTCACACTTTTCGATCACCATGACTGGATTACGTAACATTCATTCTCAGATCTTTCTCTTCACATATTTCGCACAATTTTTTTAACACTTACGAGTATATAATTTAAGATTTATTTACTAATTCAGACCGAGTCAAGGAAAAGAACAAAAACAAATTGAATACCACTAAAACCACTCAATCCGCCTGTCCAAGCTGTACGATTGTACGATTGTAATAAACATCTGGACGCAACCTTCATCACACAACGGCATCACACAACGGACAACCCAGGCTTATCGTGCGGCTGTTTATTTGACATTGACTGACATATCCGTGGTTTCAATTTTATTTTGTGCAACGAGAGCCTTAAACTCAAATATAAGAAAGACCTTTCAAATATTATATTATACTCAAGTGCCCTCTTATGCAGTTTAGAAAATAATATGTATTTAATTTTATTTGATTTTAACCATTTGCGTAGTGATTTATGAAATTTTAATTAGTTTTAATAATTCCATTTATTTAAACCAGATTTTATGTGTATGATATATTTCGTTTTTTAAAGCAAATGATATTTATATGAAAAAAATGTCAACACAATTTTTATAATAAGTACATTTTATAATCTATATACTTAATTTTTTACGTGTTTCAAACATAATTGCAGCATCTAAACAAAAATAGGCTCGACGAAGCTATGCAAACGATCTAAGAATTCTAATCTAATAATGTTCATAAGTTGATCTGCACAAAACTTACCAGGAATAAAACAGCATTGCTGCTTCTTCAGAACAACCAGAATGGAACCCGAATCACCTGAGACAAGATTTTTAACAGGCACGCTCAACAACATGATTCCAAGTCTAAAGACCTTTCTTATGGAGAGTGACAATGGATAAATTTCGCTAATCTCTTGGACAACATTCCGCTTCCCATACATTTTTATAAAGATAAAAAAAGCCCCCACTGCATCTTACAACATAGGAACTGAACTCACCGCTTGCTTGCTGCTTCATTGACTTTGAAAAAACCTTTGACAACCTCCTTATATTACATTTCAGCATGGTAAATGCTCCTCGTTTAAGGAATGCCTTCCAATGTTGCAGCCTGTAGCGATTATCTTGCTTATTTTACGGTATGGCTTTGAATACGAGTATTAGCATGCTATCAAGGGATTGTTCACTTTTAAGAAAACAGATTGTTCACTTTTAAGAACAGATGCTTTAAGAGGATTATGGGTTTCAGGTGGTACAATCACGTGACGAATGCAATGGTTCATCTTCTAACGCATCAGAAGCCTATAGCTACGACACTAATGGTGAGGCGATGGAGGTGGTTAAACTTCGTATAGAAGATGTTCTCTGATAGCTGATAATTGTTGCGCTGATTTATCGTCTGCAAGGAACTCGATAAATCGGACGCCTATCCTATACTATACACCGGAATTACGATATTTAGATCGCAGTCTCTACTTAACATATATACAAGGACTTCTATTGTCGGGGCTATGGACTGTCCTGCATGTTTTTGTTCCATTTTATCAATTTATGTATATTCTTGGGGCAGAAAATTTTGGACCTTACTACGTACATTACGATTTGTTAATTTCAATTAAAATATACGTATGTTTTACCGGAAAAGCTTGTGACATGGACAAAGACAGATACACGCCTTGTTGTAGCAAATGCAAATAGATAGTTTATCGGACAAGCAATATTTTAAGTGAAACACTAATAAACACTAGAATGACACTCAGAACAGAAAGTAACGGCAGTAATCTGTCAGGAGAGCGCCCACCTGATAGACTCATATATATGTTTAGCATTATCAATCCAAATTTATCAATCAGTCGGGTCATAAATTAAAAATATACCGAGTTCAAGGAGTGGACTTTAGTATATTGATAAAAGGGTGCATGCTTTCATTCTGGGGCTTTAAGTTCAATGACCAATGGTGACGAAATAAAACAGCGTATTCATTTAAGATAAATAAATACGATCGAAATAATAGGAATCATTATATAAAAAAAATGGACGTCGAAAAACAATAAAAATATCCCAAAAAATTTATATAATTTTTTTTGTACTGAAAATGCGACGTGACGATGTGTGGTAGAATACGGAAGGAAGTAATTAAAGATGAATGTGAACTAAAGACTAATGTGCAGAAAGAGGAATATCACGTTGGGGTGGTTTGGGTTATGTAGAAATAATAAGTGATGAAAAGCTGAGAAAATACATGAACTGCGCGGACGTGAGTGAGATCTGTGGAAGAGGGAGGTTGAAGAACGTTAGATGTTTCTATCACGAAAAATCGTGATCGAAAAATCTAATGCCGTGTATCGATTACGCGGCAAACCCGTTTATTTGCCGCGCGAGCCAATTTTGTCACGACTTTTGATTCAGCGCGGAAGCCGCGCGCGGCAGACGATCCGGTTACGAATCGTCTGCCGCGCGCGGCAATACGGCTGCCATATGCTTAACAGTGCCGTATGTAATTCTGGATGACAAAGCTTTCGCACTCAATGAATACACAATGAAACCATTTCAAGGAGAGCCAGAAATAGGTTCTCAGGAAAGAATCTTCAATTAACGGCTATCTCGAGCTCAGCTCAGTTTTTAGAGTATTATGGAAGCCTATGTTTTTCGGAACCAAAACAGCCACTAAAATTGTTCTAGCCACTATACGTTTGCATAACTTTTTGAGAAAAAAACCACGCACACGATTACTTTACATGCCGCCTGGATCTTTGGATAGTGAGAGTGAGGGAGAACTTATACCAGGAGCTTGGAGAAATGAACCTGAACCTAACTCTACTGTATGACACAAGAATATGTATACATTAAATCCTCGAAAACTAGATGCAAAAATACCTATGCAATCAAAGTAATAATATTTGTCGGGTTTGAGCTAACGATCCTCTGTAGCGAAGTTCCGCATATTAACCGCAAGTCAATGGATTTCTAATCATAAATACGTATTTCAACAAGCAAATGACTACCTGGGTTACAATGTATGAAATACTCGCTGGCAGTCGTCCCTTAGGAACACCTCTAAAAATATGATAAGTATTGGTGGGAGTCAACATCTCAAGAGAGACATCCTGATAACAAACTACAGGTCTAAATTATTAATTAAAAAAGTAAAAGCAATTGTAGTTATTAAGCCTAAAAGGATTTTTAAAAATCATTATGCAAAGCGTAAATTCTTTTTATGTATTGAAATA
Organism: Odontocerum albicorne; assembly: GCA_949825065.1. Taxonomy (NCBI): domain Eukaryota; kingdom Metazoa; phylum Arthropoda; class Insecta; order Trichoptera; family Odontoceridae; genus Odontocerum; species Odontocerum albicorne. The sequence continues at coordinate 30,492,322 of OX463843.1, read as the reverse complement.
GTAAGATAGTATTCACTATGTATAAAAAAAAATCATATAAAAATGTTTAACGATAAATTACTTATTCCGGTAATAACATTACTCCCCGCTAAATACGTTTTTCTTCGTTGCTAAGCCTCGTAGTCGAAGATCCCCTCGCCATTTCAACGTCAATTCAATTGTAAAGCGAAGCTGTGTCGTGACATTTTTTTAAAAATGAGTGAGACGTTGTACACCAGTAGACTCACCGGTCACACTGCTGAACTGGATCCTATGGCACACCGAAGTGGGACGATCGGAACACACAGGCATATATTTTTTTTAAAGAATAATTATAACCGTAGTCATAGGTATCCTTATACCCCCGAAAACTAGGCGGAAAAAATGCCTGTGTCATTCGAAGGGAGTAGCACAGTACGGGGTTCGAACTGGCAACCTTCTGCACGGAAGTCCAGTGCCTTACCACGTTGCCATGCACCTCTTAACATTTTTATATTTCCTATCCCGAGGCTTTGTTTAGGCGGAATGATCCTAGTTTGTTACTAGAGTAATGCTTAGGTCAGACTGGTGCCATTTTACATCGACAGTGTGTGGTGTATTGACCTAAAGGAAAAATGTTTAAGAGGGGTGAATCATTTTGCATTCTTTAGATATTTATTATTTTTTTGATTTTACTTTATGACTTGACGTATCTCTAATGCTTCTCAATTCATTGTTTGATATAATTTTAGTGAAGTATATAAAATTTTAATTCTTTTTGAATAAGGGTTTGTCTCTATATGGTTCTAGGAATCCTGAAAAAATGTTATTGAATAGACAATTTGACCTATGCATTGGTCTCGTAACAAATCGGGTTCATTCCGTTTGAAGATAGGATAGGAGGTAGAAACACGTGTTGCGAGGATTTGTATAATTAGTAGAATAATAAAGCAATTTATTATTAAATATTCTAATATAGCGTTAAATCCGAAACTTTTGATAACACCGTATTAGTTTATTTAAACGATGTCGGACTCTATTAAGTATGAAATATCTTTCACTGACAATCTTGTCCGTAATAATGAGTGGATCTCTCGGGGGGACTCTCCGAATAATATGACGTTGACGTGGACAGAGAAAAAGAGAAAGAGGTAAACAAGTGACGCTCCTGGCGGTGTGACCTTTAGTCCGGTCTTCTCCGACAAGTGGGACAAGGTCAGGCCCCCCCAGGCATTTTGTTGCCAATAATGCACACTGTTGCAAACAATACAAAGCGAGCTCGGCACACCTGCATTACATGCAACGCAATGAATATGCAATATGAGAAAGTAAGCTGCGGTGGCGACAACAATTACAACTTTCAAACCAATATTGAAAGTCCAGACTAATAAATATTCAGAAATATACAACAAAGCTCCTTATTATAGGCGATAATTCAATTAAAAATACAGGAAAAATCAAAGAAAGTAGAAAAAATCGAAAGGAGCATGATGATTACATACATACCATCACGCCATTTCACTTTTGGGTTAGGCAGAGAAGAGAGAGCGAAACAAATATTTTCGAGACATACTTCCTTGACCTCCTCCACATCCATATATTAGGTCCTTACATATGAAATTGGCGTTTTGCCGTACTGGCAACTTTGATCTCAAATATCTTCTCTTTGGTCAGGAATTCCAAATTAAAATGTATACAGCTATTTACTCAAGTATTTGTGTTTCGAAAATTATAATTCATTTGTTTTTTCCTCAATTGTTTTTTTTCTTTGCGTCACTCAGTTTACAAAATGGAAAACTTGAAATATCGCGTTATTTACGAGTACGAGTTCCACCGTGGCACCAGTGCTGCAGAAACGGCTCGAAGGATTAATGATGTGTATGGCGACGGTGCCGCAAAAGAAAACACAGTGCGTTTTTGGTTCCAACGTTTTCGTTCTGGAAATTTCGACCTGCAGAAAAAGCCCCGTGGACGGCCGGAGACCAAAGTTGATAATGAAGAATTGAAGGCTATTGTGGAAGCGGATCCATCGCAAACCACGTCCGAGTTAGCTGCAGGCTGCGGTGTTAGTGATAAAACTGTTTTAATCCACTTGAAGCAAATTGGGAAGGTGAAAAAGCTTGAAAGGTGGGTACCTCACGAATTGAGTGAAGCAAATCAACAAACGCGCGTTGACTGCTGCGTTGCATTACTCAACCGGCACAATAATGAAGGGATTTTGAATCGAATCATTACCTGTGATGAAAAGTGGATCCTGTATGATAATCGGAAGCGCTCATCGCAATGGCTGAACCCTGCCGAACCAGCCAAACCATGCCCCAAGCGAAAATTGACTCCAAAAAAGTTACTTGTGAGCGTTTGGTGGACTAGTGCTGGTGTCGTTCACTACAGCTTTCTTAAATCTGGCCAGACGATTACGGCAGATGTCTATTGTCAGCAACTGCAAACCATGATGGAAAAGCTAGCTGCTAAACAACCGAGGCTGGTTAATCGCTCTAGGCCACTGCTGCTTCATGATAACGCTAGACCACACACTGCACAACAGACGGCTACCAAATTAGAAGAGCTTCAATTGGAATGTCTAAGACATCCACCGTACTCTCCGGACCTTGCCCCAACAGATTACTATTTTTTTTCGAAATTTGGATAACTTCTTGCAAGGGAAAAAATTCAACTCCGATGGGGCAGTCCAAACCGACTTCAAAGATTTTATTGATTCCCGTCCGAATGGTTTTTTTAGTAAAGGGATCGATGAACTACCTATGAGATGGCAAAAGTGCATAGATAGCAATGGTACATACTTTGATTAAATAAATATATTATATTAAAAAAAAATCAACTTTATGTTCCTCCGAAACAAAACGCCAATTTCATATGTAAGGACCTAATATATTCTTATGTTGATCACCATCCGTTTCTCTTATTCCTTACCTCCCATTCTTTTGAATTTCATTCTCGTGGTCCAAGCATACGTTCTTCGGTCGACTTCTAACACAACTCCTACTTCTGCTTGCATTATAAATCTGTAGGGAATACCGTCGTCGTCGTAAATATTGTCAACATGCACGGTCAACGACCGATGAATCAACCTTTAAATATGTACAAAGATCACATACCAGAACGTCAATACTGTTTACACGCAAATAATATTTACTTCGCATTCCACGGTAGAAAGAGAGCGCATCGCGTGTCTCACCGTTTCGGCAATAAATACTCTACCCACTATATCATTGGCCACGTCTGCGACCACCTCGGAACGCACAGGAGTGAGATCAAGATATACCGCGGACGCATTCACGCGCCCCGTTCTGAAATTGTATATATACCTACTTATCGACAAATAAAGAGCACTGGTTATTATTCGCTTGACCATTCATTGCTGTTTACTATTTATTGATTATTCACTCTCACTTTTTCGCATTCCTGAATCGACGTATTTTATTTTAAATACAAAACAAATCAAAATCATCACGACCTATCAATTAAGCATCTCGCTAAATTGATGACCCCGAACGAAAAGGAACACAGAATTCGACCAAAGCGAATACAGAGATGTCAGCAACATCATCATCAGCACGTCCTACTAGGACACACGCAAAAAATCTGTTAAGTTACTTTTTCACGATCAAGGAATGAAATCAATTCCTCATAGGTCTTAGCCACGATTTACTATACTATATAAAAAAAATGACAGCTTTTCCAATGTTGGAATTGTGGTATAGTATGTGACGGCTAACGATTTTATTTGTAAGTATGTGAATACAGTGTTTCAATTTAGTGTTTTATTCAATATGACAAACAAATGAAATTTTCGATTGAGAAATGAGACCATTGCGTCAGTCTTGATCTTCTATACGGACAAAATGGGCGGTTTTTGCATTGTTGGAATTGTAGTTACGTACGTGATGGCTTACATTTTTAATGCGTGTAAGGATGTGACAACTGAGTGTTTTAGTATTTAGGACAAATATATGAATTTTGCGGTTCAGGAATGATACTATAATATAACATTTCGTCACATACCTTGCCTAGTGAAGTGGTTCTCAGTATCCATAAAAATATATGTTTTTCAGCAATTTTATGTACGTGTACTCGACGGATTGCCTTTCTAATAAAACTATGTAAATCCTAAATGTTGTATTACGAATAATAAAAAATAAGCGATTTTTTAAAGATAAAATCACTCACACTGTTACGAGTACATAATACAGGTAAACCAATTGTAGAATCGCACAGTTATAATCTCATAAAGATTCACATTAAAAAAACCTAAAACTGTATTCTAATTTGACTAACAAGTTAATTAGAACCGTTAAAAACGTCGATGATTCATAAACACAATTTGTATTCAAGTCAATTTGTATTCATAATTAATATCCACAGTAAAAACAAGAGTTTACTTGTCATATCCATTAGTGAATTTTAAGCGCTTCAATCAAGTTGTTGTTACGTTTCCATAACATGTTGACAAGTTTCAAATAAAAAAAAACCCCACAAAAATATAGTTCATAATTAATCAAGGATACAATGAATGTCAAGTTTAATGTATGAAGCTAATTCATTTGTTTGAAAAACAAAGTTTTGAAATAATCTCATTTCTTTTTATTCATCATTTTGATGGAAAATGTAAAAATACATAGAAATCGAAGTTGTATGAGAATCGTAGTTGTTCTCGTTCTACTCCTGCTGAGTGTAGTACTTCGGCGTTTGCAATACGATGATGCCAATGCATTTTGAACAACTCCGAAGAATCGATATTTCAATTACTTCAAATTGAAATACGATGATGCCAATACATTCTGAACAACTCCGAAGAATCCACATTTCAATTACTTCAAATTGAAATACGATAATACCAATACATTCTGAACAACTCCGAAGAATCCACATTTCAATGACTTCAAATTGAAATACGATAATGTCAATACATTCTGAACAACTCTGAAGAATCCGCATTTCTATTACTTCAAATTGAAATACGATGATGCCAATACATTCTGAACAACTCCGAAGAATTAACATTTCAATTACTTCAAATTGAAATACGATGATGCCAATACATTCTGAACAACTCCGAAGAATTAACATTTCAATTACTTCAAATTGAAATACGATGATGCCAATACATTCTGAACAACTCCGAAGAATCAACATTTCAATGACTTCAAATTGAAATACATACATTCTGAACAACTTCGAAGAATCCACATTTCAATTACTTCAAACTTATTTATAATATTTGAATACATAAAATTACTTTGCAGTGGAAGAAAAGAAAGGATTGTCTTTGAAAATGTTTCGCAACACGGAAATACGACGACAAACGTACTTTAATTCGAGAAAGATTCAGAAATCAAGATAAAGGTGAACGGAACAATGGCTCGTGATTGAAATCGAGGTGAAGAAAAAAAAAGACAACGCAATAATATCTGGAATAAAATCAGTGCGATGAATGCTGAGTAAATGCATAACAAAAAAGAATCGATTAAGCAATACAGTGTTTCTACTCGTATAGACCATTCTCAAGTATTGCTTATAATTGTTCGTTGTTAGAATATGTAGTTTGTACATATTCTTCATTATATAAATCGAATTGCTTTGTGAACCCAGAAGCCTGATTTTAGTGCAAGGCTCAATAAATTTTCTGCGGCCTGCTGTAACTGTGAGGGTGCTCATCCGGCCAACTATGGTGGGTGCCCCCGCCGCCAACAATACATATCCAGCCTATACAAGAGACGCACCGTACCGGCTCCCCGGATGGACCATCGCTCGTGGAGCCAGGTAGCCAGCGGTACTCCAGACCCACCACCTCACCTCCCAGCCTCTTCTATAGCTCCCCTTTCTACTCAACCCCTCCACCCTCCTCGTGCTCAGCCCCTACCCCCGCCCCCAATTAACATGTCCGCAAACGGAGAGAGCGAGTTACTCGCCATCATGCGCCTTGTCATCGGAGCCCGGAGCAGGCTCGCTTCTTGCACCACTAAGCTCGAAAAGACTATGATCTACCTCAAGATCATTGAGCAGTTCGTAGGATAAGCGTGATGACGAGTTTCCCTGGAATGAAAGTGCTCTGCTGGAATGCCTACAGCATGCAGCAGAAGATCGAGGAGCTGATGCTGTTGGTGAACAATTCATGTATAGATATTGTGCTTATTGTGGAAATTTGGTTAAAACCTGTATATCGTGTGAGAGGCACCGGTGGTTTCACCGTCTATAGATCGGATCGCGTTTGCGGTAGAGGTGAAGGCACCGCGATCCTTATCCGAGAAACTATCCATCATACCCAACTCCTCACGCCCGCCCTGACAAACTTGGAGGCTACTGCCATCAGCCTCAAGGTTGACAGGGAGACAGTCACCATTGTGGCAGCATATTGTACCGGCTATCGTTCACTTCTGGAAAAGGACATTGAGGCAGTGCTGGCTTTGGGGCCCAAGGTCATCATGGCCGGGGACTTCAATGCCAAGCACCGTTACTGGAACTGCTTGAGAGCTAACCCGAACGGAACGACGCTGTACAATTTTATGGAAAACCCCAACTGTCAAATACTCTATCCAAATCAACATACCTGTTTCACCAGCCCCCGTAGTCCTTCTACACTGGACATTGCCGTAGTCAAAAACTACCCCAGCATCTCTGGTTTGACTGCTCTAGAAGCTCTCTCGTCAGACCACTTCCCAGTCTACTTCACATTGGGAGTGAGGCCGATTGCTAGCCTCAGGGAGCAGTACGACTACGCCAATGCTGACTGGAAGGGTTACAAAGCCTATCTTCACAACCAGCTCTGCCTATCACCTGAAACTCTGGTGAGCCCACATGACATCGATGCCGCGATAGATACCATTTCCACCTTCATCCATAATGCTCGTGATGAAAATGTTCCCCTCAAAATTGTCCCTCCATACCAAATAACTCTTACTCCTCATATCAAACTCCTTATGTCTCTAAAAAACAAACAAAGACAGACCTACAGACGTACACTAGACAAACGTGACAAAACACTTCTAAACGTCCTCCAAGATGAAATCAAAAAAGAAATCCGCCTACTTAAAAACCAGCTATGGCAGAGAAAATTGGCGGCCCTAGAACCGGGTAACTGTACTCTCTGGCGAGTCGTCAAGGTTATCAAGTGCTCGTCTCAAAGCATACCACCTCTACGCACAGCCTCAGGTTTGGCTGTTTCTGGCATTGACAAGGCATGCCTTGGCGGACGCTTACGAGAATACGTACTCAATCCCTCCCGACCTTGGAAATGTTGATGTCAACAAAGCTGCCGAGGACACTCTCGCCAGCTTTGCTTACTCCCCGACCAACCAAAACGAGGTGCAACTTTGCACCCCGTCCGAAATTGGTCGTATCCTTGACAGACTTAAAACACGAAAAGCACCCGGTCCCGACAATATACACAATAGCCTTCTTAAACAGTTACCACTCAAAGCGAGGAGGACCACTCAAAGCGAGGATTTTTCTTACTAAAATAATAAATGCCTTACTCCTTAATGGCTATTTTCTGAGTATTTGGAAAATAGCCAATATTGTTCCTATCCACAAGCCAAATAAACCTACCAAAAATCCAACTAGCTACAGGCCCATCAGCCTTCTTCCAGGTCTTGGCAACATCCTTGAGAGAGTGATTGCCTCAAGGTTAGTGTTCCATCACGAATCCAATAATACTCGTACATTCCCTCATGAGCAATTTGGATTTAGGACAAGACACAACACGGTCCAGCAACTTACCCGTGGTGTGGAAGACGTGTCGATGGGCTTCAATAGAAACAGAAGTACTGGCATGGTACTGCTGGACCTTGAGAAGGCTTTTGATACTGTCTGGCACGATGGCCTTCTCCACAAACTTCTCCTTACTGGCACTCTATCTTGTGAAACTACTTCAATTCTACCTTTCCAATAGAAGTTTCACAGTCACCACTCATTCTACGTCATCCGCCAGGCCCATCCCTATGGGTGTCCCCCAAGGCAGTATACTAGGGCCATATCTATTTAACATCTACACACACGACATACGAGGCATATCCAGAAACTAAGTGTACTGAATTTTTGTAGGCTACAATTTTTTTTATTTCAACAAAATATTACGTGGTTACCGTAGTACATATGTAAGCTATTTTTCGACATAGTCGCCATTCCTCTCAATGCAGGTGGTGAAACGGGGTATCAACTTTTTGATGCCTTCCTCGAAGTAGTTTCCCGCCAAGCCCTCCGACAACTTCTCCACCTCCTCCTTTACCTCCTCGTCGGTCGAAAACCTTTTTCCACCCATGTGCAGCTTCAGGGAGGTAAAGAGATAGTAATCTGAAGGTGCTAGGTCAGGGGAATGCGCGGGATGGTTCAGGACATCCCATTTAAACGAGGCGAGCAGTTCCTTCGTGGCGTTTGCCGTGTGTGGTCTGGCATTTTCGTGCAGCAGGCAGACTCCCTTTGTCAGCATGCCTCTACTGTTGTTCTGAATCACCCTCCGCAATTTTTTTAGGGTCTCACAGTATCTTGCAGAGTTGATGGTCTCCCCTTGAGGCATATATTCAATTAAAATTATGCCTCGACAGTCCCAAAACACGGATGCCATGATTTTCTTGGCTGAAATTGTGGTTTTGAGCTTATTGGCGGAGGATGAAGAGGTGTGACGCCACTGTTGAGACTGCCTTTTGGTTTCAGGCGTGTAGTGTGCAACCCAAGTTCCATCTCCAGTAACGATGGAGCGGAGAAATTCATATCCATGGAGTTGGCAGCGCCTCAAAAACTCTTGCCTTTTTACAAAATTTCGCACTTGGCGCGAGATTGGTTTGACATTTTTCACGAAACGTGTTGTCGCGTCGACACTTCTCAACGTACTGACCTCGAACCGGTCTCGTTGTGGAGGGGAAGGGCCAGGCTACACGGAAGTGTAGCCAACATGTCGAAAATAAAATCCATCCGGTCGTGAGAGCCTCAGTACACTTACTTTCTGGATACGCCTCGTATCTACTCCCCCAAACTGTAAGGTCGCACTCTTTGCTGACGATGCGGCATGCTATGCATCGTCACTCAAGGTAGATCGAGCTGGTCGCCGTCTTCAGATTGCTCTTGAGATCCTTGAGAAATACTACCAGGACTGGAGGCTCAAAATCAATGACGCCAAAACTGAGGCCATCATGTTCTCCCGCAAAATCAAGGAAAGAGTGCCATCGATGCCCTTATTCATCGGTGGTTGCCTGATTGAGTGGCAGGACGTGGTTAAATATCTCGGCCTGCACCTCGACCGGCGACTGACGTGGAAAACCCATCTGAATACCATCAGCCAGAAGGGTCACAAGGGCATAGGGGCTATCAGTTCGATATTTCATCGACGCAGCTTCCTTTCACCCAAAAATAAGCTCCTACTCTATAAAACCCTTATTCGTCCTATCTTGACCTATGCTGCACCCATTTGGGGTAGTGTGAGCAACACGGATCACCTGAAACTCCAGAGAGTGCAGAACAAGGCATTCAAGATATCTTTTAACACCCATCCCAGAACAAACCTTACCCGACTTCACGCCGAACAGCGAGAATTGCTCTGTTACATGTGTTCGTAAAATAAACTATAGGATCAACTAATTACCTAGCATTACACACAGATTTATTAATCTAAATATAACATTAATCGAAGACCTCCCTCGGTCAAATCTGAATATCAAAAGCAATGAAGACGTGTATGGATAATTGCATATAACATAACTAACGTTTCTAAGTTGGACGACTTATGGCAAGTCTGACAAAGAATGGATTAATCAGTCTGTACTCCGGAAAAAACAAAATACGTCTAGTTAAATCTTTAGTCTTCTTTATAGCACTGTATGAAATGCAAATATGGACGACGAGAAAAAAAGGAAAGAAATATGATAGATGCCTTCGAGATGGAGTGTTGGAGGTCGATCATCGTATCTCATGGACCGTAAGACGGACCAACGTATTTATAATTTAAGAATTAAAGATTATCGCTAGACTTCTGACAGCATGCAGATAAATAATTCCAACGTACTTTGGGTATGTTGTTAGAAAGAATTCTGAAAGTTTGGAAAAGTTTATGATCACGGCGCCAGTTGAGAGAAGGTGAGCAAGATGTAGGTGTTCTATGAAATGGGTGGATCGAATAAAGTTGTTCACAGGATTCTCTTTATGCGCAGAATTCAACATGGCCTAGGATCGGGAAAGATAGAGACAGGTGGTGCGCCGAGTTCGAGACATACAAGAAGACCACGACAGCATTGAACACATGATGAAGAAGAATATCTAAGTTCTAGTCTTATACACGTACGAAGCTCAATATGAACCAGATACTGACAATTGCATGGATTGTTTATTTACCCAGCAAGAATTTTGCTACCGCAAAGTAAAAAAAAAAAAAAAAAACAAATATTACGTGATTTATCGAAAAGGGGTAAACAGCGCTAATTTGAATAGAAAAAATATAACTTACCGTCTTAAAAACCTTAACAGCTAATAAACGTAAACGCATCTTCGAAACACTTAGTCATTGACAAAACTACAATAGAAATAATAGTAATGCAATGGAAGTCGTTACTTACTCCAAAAATTTGAAAAATCAATGTTGAAATTCGTATTCCGATGCGCGCAAAAAATAAATGTAATTGCAAGCAGAAATGTTTGTGCATAACACCATTGGGAGCCTCTATAAAACACCGAAATGGCTAGTTTTCCTTGAATTCAATATAAAATGAGAAACATTATTGATTGCGAGTAAATAAATAAACTTAACGCATTCCTCACTCAATGTCGTGCTAAAACAGTAAACAGGTGGTTGTGAAAAAAAACCTAAACTCATGACATATTAGGTGTGCATATACTGTACATATTATAAATTCACTCAATGATAAATCAATTTGATTATAGGTTTTTAATCGCGTCTATAAATCATCGCAGTACGGCGTGTAGAGGCGGTGTCCCATGGAGTCAATAATAACGCAATAAAACTAATAAATAACGCCGTCTTTGGTAAGGAACTAACTTAACGGTCCTTTTGATGAGTCATTCTGATCTTGCTTTGGCCTTTCTTGCTAAGTTTACAAATATCCTTTCAGCTTATATGTAACAACCCCCTACAGCAGTGCTCCGCAACCGGTGTGCCGTGGCACACTGGTGTGCCGTGAGCCGGATACAGGTGTGCCGCGGTCAAATTCAATGTACGAGTATTTGACATTTTACAATTTTTCATTATGTATTTAATACACAATAACTGGTGCCAACTGTTGAAAACTGCGTAGTGTGTAGCGTAGCGCACCAAATTAGTCATAGACAAAGAAAAATGACCCTTATGCGCGTCGCTGAAGACTCATGCCTAATTTAATACCTATATATTTTAGCTTTTGGTGTGCCGCGGAATTCTAGGAAGAATTTTGGTGTGCCGTAGGTGAGAAAAGGTTGCAGAGCACTGCCCTACAGGACACAGAATCCCTCTACCTTCTCCACTCCCCCAAATACCGCGTGCCTTAATTCTACCATCGCTAATCGTCAATTGATGTTGTTGGTGAAAGTTCCTCGGATATTAAATATTGTAGTTCGTAATTAACACTTTAATACGCATTTTGTCCATCTGTCATATGAGATTTGCACAATAACCATTCCCGCTTCAAACAGACGACCCTTTCTACTTTCCACTATGTCTCACATTTTGATCTGATATTTACACATTAAAAGTAAAAAGTTTTTATACATTTTTTTTTAGAAATTGTATTTATAAATGTTTTTTTTCCTCATCCAGTCTACAGAAATTGACGGTATATTGTAGCGCTCGTTTAACCCTGGTTAAGTACAGCGAGTATTCTTGAAATATGTGGTACGTTGACTGCTCAGTTCCATGGAATCCAAGTTTTGAATTGAAAAATGGTTCAGTGAAGACGGAATATACAATGGAGATATCCCTAATAAGATACCTGAATACAAAGATAAAGCGTTTAAAATTAATTAGTTCGCGACACTTCAGCCAATGTAGGCTTTTAAGAAATAAACTAAGACTACGATATATCAGTCTACTACTAGCTGCATTGAAAACAGACTGGTGTCTAGAAATTTGCGGATCAGACCGATCAAAATAAATAGAAATAGAATAATAATCCAGACGTAATAGATCAAATTAATTACGAAGAGTTTTCATTTACTCTAAGACTGTAGAAACCCACAGAAACCTTTTCGCGCAAACCTGTCCGTCGGAATCGAATTACACATTTTGCAAGTGTGTACTTTTTTGTAATGTATATGGCTCAAAATGATTGTAAACACGTCGTTTTTAGTATGTTATGTGCGTTAGTAACTGGTAACTTTGGAGTATCATTATTTAATGAATCTGAAAATTTTTGTAATGTATATGGCTCAAAATGATTGTAAACACGTCGTTTTTAGTATGTTATGTGCGTTAGTAACTGGTAACTTTGGAGTATCATTATTTAATGAAACTGAAAATTTGTAAAATGTTTCGCCAAATCGCAACCCTTAGTTTAACTTAAAAGAAAACGTAGAATAAAATAAAATGATCCACACCCTGCAGCAGAGTAAAAAAAATAAATCAAACAATCTAAATAGAGTTGTTTAACGATAATAGTTTCACTAATATAAATATTCAAGGGAATCAGGAATATTGCACAGTGATAAATCGGTGTAAAAATGATTCTGTATACGAATATTTTGCGTTATGTATCATATTAAACACTATAGTTCGGAAATTCTAGGATGAGTCCTGTGACAGTTCACAAATTTGCCCCAATACAACCTTGTAACGATGTTCAGTAATTTTAATTATTTTATCAACTTTAATATAAGCCTCAATTCTAATAAATATCAAGTTATTTAGGTAAATACATTACATAAGGTTGTATTGGGCCAAATTTGTGAGCTGTCACAGGACTCATCCTAGAATTTCCGAACTATAGATGTGTTCGCATTGAAACGATAGTGTAGGATCATACGGCAATTTCTTTCTACCTTAAATGCTGTAAATAGAAAAAAAGTCACATCAAATATTCTTAATGTTTTCCGCTATTCTTCAATGTTTTACATGATTTGTGACTTCAATGTTTTCCGATTTTCTTCAATGTTTTACATGTTCGAAAATGATGTTAATGGTTGTCTTTTGTTTTGAATATTTTTTTTCCATTGCTTAAAAGCGACACTTTTTGCCTGATTTGACCAGTTTCTTTTCGTCTTCGATTATGTAACAACCCTAACCATAAATTGGCAGAGAATCGTTTTTTTTATGAATTAAAAAAATAATAATGCAACTGTCGCGATTAAAATATGAAGATGTGGAAAAACTTAAACTTGTCATTTTAGGTGCCACAAGTTTCGGTCGGGGAATTTATTCTTGATAAGTTTTTCGCTCTAAAACTCGAAGATCTTTAGAAGGGTGGGATAAATAAATTAACTAATAAATATGTGAGAGAAGGTTCTATCTAATAATGGAAAATGAGTTATCGATTAAATAAACATTTTTAAAAATATTAAAGCATTTTTATTATTAAAAATCGGCAGTTACTTTCGCATCAAGTTAATATATTTGTCCATGACTTCATTCAAAAATCATCACGTATGAAAATTTTTCATATCTTAGTTTCAGAGTAAAGAATCAACAGTATAATTTAAACAAAAGTAATTAGCATATTATTCTTCATATATACTGAATTCCGGAAGAGTTAATATAATAAACATTGCACTTGTGTGGTATTTGAAATGTAAACTATGCTTTGTTAATTTTGACTTTCATTGCTTGTTGACGTTCCAAGACATTCGAAATCAAATGACATTTCTTTAAACAATAACATTTGCTAACAATATATTTAATTTGCGAAATATGTAGACATTTTAAAACTAAATTAAATGGAAAATTTAACACAATAAGTGCAGACAAATAAAACGACCTCCGTGGCCTAATTGGTAAGACGCCTGTCTCCCGACCCGGAAGTTGCGGGTTCAAATCCAGATTTAAAAAAAAATCACTGTAATCCAGATTTTTTAAAAATGATTACAGTCTCGTTTTTACTTAAGGCTGATTAAAAATCTTTCTGGTTAGTTGGAAGATATTGCCCCATGGCAATAAGCCGGTTAGGTTGTACTGTATACAACTAAAGTGTAATACGAGGGTCATCTAGAAAGTAAAGTTACAAGGGCTCCTGAGGCCGGTGGAAATTTTTTGTTTCGAAGTTGGCGCACCTGGCGTGTAGGGGGGATCCTAACGATCAGTTTGTTTGGTACCGCGTGTTTGTCGGCCATTTTGTTCAGTCACAGTAAATTCTTCCGATGGAGAGGTCGTCGCGCACTCCCGCCACCTCCCGTCCGTGCGAGATCCGCGCAGTCATCCGTTTTTTGACTTTGCAGAACAATACCGCCGCGAATATCCATTGGAAGCTCGTGGAAGTTTATGGTAGTGATGTGATGAGTCGACAACATGTCACGAAGTGGGTTAGGTTGTTCAGAGAAGGCCGTACTGATACTCACGACGAGGCAAGGCAGTGATTTCTGACGAACTTGTGCAAAAAATTGAAGAAAAAGTGCTACATGACCGCCGTGTGACGCTTGACGACCTTCACGAAGAATTTCCTGACATTTCTCGAAGTCTCCTTGGTGATATTGTGTCGGAAAAACTTGGTTACAAGAAGTTGTGTGCGAGATGGGTGCGCAGAATGCTCACATCGGAGCACCGTCAAAATCGCGTGACCGCCGCGCATGAATTTTTGGATCGTTTTGCACAGGAGGGAGAAGCTTTTCTGGACTCTATCGTGACGGGGAGTGAGACGTGGGTGTGTCACTACACCCCGACAATTTTCCAACGTTCAGGAGGTCGAGGAAGCTGTGAAGAAGTGGCTGAAAGAGCTGGCGGCGTAGGTCTATGACATTGGCATACAAAAGCTGGTGCCCCGACTACAGAAATGTCTTGATCTCGACGGCGATTGCGTTGAAAAATAGTTTAATATATTGGGTCCTTACATGTGAAATTGGCGTTTTGTTTGGGAGGAACATAAAGTTGATTTTTTTTTAATATAATATATTTATTTAATCAAAGTATGTACCATTGCTATCTATGCACTTTTGCCATCTCATAGGTAGTTCATCGATCCCTTTACTAAAAAAATCATTCGGACGGGAATCAATAAAATCTTTGAAGTCGGTTTGGACTGCCCCATCGGAGTTGAATTTTTTCCCTTGCAAGAAGTTATCCAAATTTCGAAAAAAATAGTAATCTGTTGGGGCAAGGTCCGGAGAGTACGGTGGATGTCTTAGACATTCCAATTGAAGCTCTTCTAATTTGGTAGCCGTCTGTTGTGCAGTGTGTGGTCTAGCGTTATCATGAAGCAGCAGTGGCCTAGAGCGATTAACCAGCCTCGGTTGTTTAGCAGCTAGCTTTTCCATCATGGTTTGCAGTTGCTGACAATAGACATCTGCCGTAATCGTCTGGCCAGATTTAAGAAAGCTGTAGTGAACGACACCAGCACTAGTCCACCAAACGCTCACAAGTAACTTTTTTGGAGTCAATTTTCGCTCGGGGCATGGTTTGGCTGGTTCGGCAGGGTTCAGCCATTGCGATGAGCGCTTCCGATTATCATACAGGATCCACTTTTCATCACAGGTAATGATTCGATTCAAAATCCCTTCATTATTGTGCCGGTTGAGTAATGCAACGCAGCAGTCAACGCGCGTTTGTTGATTTGCTTCACTCAATTCGTGAGGTACCCACCTTTCAAGCTTTTTCACCTTCCCAATTTGCTTCAAGTGGATTAAAACAGTTTTATCACTAACACCGCAGCCTGCAGCTAACTCGGACGTGGTTTGCGATGGATCTGCTTCCACAATAGCCTTCAATTCTTCATTATCAACTTTCTCCACGGGGCTTGTTCTGCAGGTCGAAATTTCCAGAACGAAAACGTTGGAACCAAAAACGCATTGTGTTTTCTTTTGCGGCACCGTCGCCATACACATCATTAATCCTTCGAGCCGTTTCTGCAGCACTGGTGCCACGGTGGAACTCGTACTCGTAAATAACGCGATATTTCAAGTTTTCCATTTTGTAAACTGAGTGACGCAAAGAAAAAAAACAATTGAGGAAAAAACAAATGAATTATAATTTTCGAAACACAAATACTTGAGTAAATAGCTGTATAAATTTGAGTTTGAAATTCCTAACCAAAGAGAAGATATTTGAGATCAAAGTTGCAAGTACGGCAAAACGCCGGTTTCGTATGTGGGGACCTAATATTTGTAAAGTATCCTGTGAATTTCAATTAAATACAAGCATTTTTCGATCCTACATAAATGTTGTAACCTTACTTTCTGGATGACCGTCGTACAATACAAATTTAAAATAAAAAAAGTACATGTTTAATTCAATAATTATAAATAAATAAAATATTCACTAATAAACTGTATTTTCGAACTTATTAAAGACAAAATAATTCAGCACCTCATTAACTTCAGGTGAAGTAAGGTATGAATGTAAGATATAAATGCACATATTTAGATGATATTGAGATTAAAACGATCAAACACAGATATATAAAAAAAACATTTTTCAGTCTGTATTTGATCAAGAGCATAATGCTTCACGTTATCAGTCAAAGCTTATTAATTAATTGATATTAATCGGCTTATATTTACAGTGCAATTTATAGTTCACACTATATCTATAGCATAGTTCATTGTGCCAATCGTCAAATTTGAAATGGAGATGCAATGGTTCCTCTTGATCGACTACGCCACAGGGAACCCCTCGCTTAGCTATGCCAGGCACGACTTCAACGCTCTCGGCTCGGGCTGGCACCGATGCATTTTGATTAATTAAAACGACACTTTGATTGCGAATACTTGCCAAGATTCAAATTCAGAAAAAAAAATCAAGTCCCGTATATATGATGTGTTGTGTAAGACCGTATATTTATTCAAACAGGCAAACAAAAACGATAGTATAATTATTCCATCTTACCTCAACAGGCCGTCGAGGTAAACGGGACTGGCACATCGAAGCATTTTGTGTCGCAACATCTGTTCCATGGAAGTCTTAACACTTATCATGGCATTGTAACACAAGTGTTACACTAATTTAGGGATTTAAAAACCCTTATCTCTTACCATGGCATTGTAACACAGGTGTTACTCTAATTTAGGGATTTAAAAAAAAACAGAAACTGTAACGTAATTTCAAATATGGCAACTCATTCAAATACTATACATGCACTATTGTGTGCAGTGGTATCATCTGGTGATAAATATTGACAACGCTACAACCTTTCAAACGACATCGGGTCAACATGTCTGGACAGCGTGCGTTTTGAAAATAATTAATATATCTTATAAATCACTACATGTAGAGACAATTTTATTCAAACCATTTTATTTGTTGATAATTCAGCTATGTAAATGTTGTTCATGTTTTAGATTATATAATCATTTTATAGCCCTTTTTGTGTTTTATAAAAAATGATATTTTGGCAATGTAACGTGGGTGTTACATATAAAAAAAACTAAGTTGTGATTTTTTTTCCAAAATTTTCCTTCATAACTTACCATATAACAAGGAATCACCAAAGAAAAACGTTAATATTAGGATAAATTGAACTTTGCCAAGATAAGGGTTAAAGAAGGCATTCAAAAGGATGTTTAAAAAGCCTATTCAAAAAATAGCTTGTGACTTCCAAAATGTAAGAAGGAACAAATAATCAAAGATATTTTTTTGGTTTGAACATTAAGAATCTTTTTTTGGTTTGAGCATGAAGAGTGACAAACATTTTATAGCTAAGCTACAGAGGGAATCGATTAATTGTATATTTAATAGTTTCATAAAATTGATTTGTTTTATAAACGTCTGTAGGTTTAATTTAGAATATAACCTTTCACAACATGACCTTAGCATGGATATTTGTATACTAAATATTAAACGTACATCGTAGAAGATAATATAAACCTCCAATAGATACGAGTGCAAGTTTAGGAGGTCACGGATATATATCGGACAAGGTTAAGGGCCAAAAGTGGAAAAATAAAATCACACAAAAGAACCGCAGCAAGGTTAAGACCAATCGAGAAGAATAGCGACAAGCTAAAAGTCGACAAATGTAGCGCGCACGTGGGTAACTCAACAGTTACCTATGCCCAACAGTCAATGGCGGATCAGAAAAAAAGATAATTAATTAATAATTATAATAAGCAATTAACGTCAAAAATTAAAATTCTTCTACCTTGGTTGAACTACTGTGACGGAGTTGTACAGTTGGATGCCTAAAAAGTCAAACGAGACAAAATCTGTCCTTCAATGCCGTTGCTTATTTTATTTTCAGTCTAGTAACCTTTGCAAAGACGTTGCTCATGTAAGATCTTTACTGAATGAGATCAAATAAAGGATTGATTATAAGGTGCGTTTAGTGATTATGGGTATCTACAACGCTCATAGCGATTTGCTAATTCGAAAGATATTTCTTGTATCCGTAATACGGTCGGGCATTCAGTGTTGCTGGACAGCCGCTGTTTGATGAACTTTCTTTCAGGGTTCGAGCAATTCACAACCCTTGAACACGAATTAATGGTTTAAGAGATGTTTTAATGTTAAGGAAACGTCTAGGGATAACATTTGGTCATAAATAACGTAGATTCTTAAAAATCACCATATTCATAATTATTAGCATAAAGCCTATAAAATTGTATTTTTATAATAGTTAGATCTTCTAACTTTAAGATTAATTAAATAGTGCAATGCATCTGGTTTTACGCCCAGGAATATTAACACATTGATCGCCAATAGAATTTTCGTAAAATGTCCAAAAACTGTTATTACGTTTTTGAGGTTTTAATTTAATATAACCTACCTATCACATTCATGAGTATATCTTTTAGAACCATGAAGATATCCTAAGGCCATATCGTAGTAAGATACAGGAGGGCCGTGTCGGCCAAGTTTAATAGTAGTTTAATACAGAGCGCGTAGCCGACGGACAGGATGACGCTCTGAAGTTAGGTATGCCGTGTCAGCCACCGGTGGCCGACACGGCCCAATTGGAATACCTCGGTGTCGGCCACCGGTGGCTGACACGGCGATCAACGTGTTGATTATATAAAACTAATATGAAAATGAATATTTTTACAAAAGGAAAAAAAAACACAAAATTATTTCTTTAATACAATGCAGAATGAGGGCCTCAGTAAAACGAAACATTCGATCACTAGGCATTTGTAATGTCTTAATAATGTGGCGTTTTTATCCTTTAGTAAAATTATCCATCAATTAATAAAAACCACCACAGTTTGGAGTGAAAAAAATAATATTTACTCAAAGACTAATAATACATCACGAATAATCAAGTTCCTCATGACAAACCGCCACTGATATAATAAAAATAATAATAATTTGTCTCCTGCCAGTTTCGTGCCTTCAGTCGGACCGAGCTCCCACGTGGAGTGACATTGCATAGAATATGTTGGCAATTTATGATAATTTTATACAAGACGACTGAGCACGCGAGTGACCATCGCATAATGATGATAGTGATGTAATTGTTCCACTGATCATCTCCTATTTTGTTTATAACAAGACGAGAGGAAAAAAAGAAGATTAAAGGCATTTTAATCCGGCGAAACGATTGCGCATTAGATATTCAAATCCAAATCAGATTTGTGTTAACACTCCCAATGCTAGGGTTATTCTTGAGGTATAATCGTAGTAAAAAGAGTCGACGCGAAAGGCTTAAAGGTCACCGTGCTTGTTAAACAAACTGCGGTTCCATTTCCCTTTCAGACCTTACTTTACGTGTTTAAGGGGGGTATTCTAGTCTATAAATTAGAATTAAAAAAATTTTTTTTTGCATATTTTTAAAGTTTATGTTAGACCTTTAATTTCTTAATATTAAGTTCTATAAGTTCTTAATATTAACGAACTTATAGCTATAAATGAGGCAGGAATTACGCCGCACCGGTATGACTCAGACAATAATCTCAAAACTTTAAACGCTGTTTTCTCGAAACAACTTTTTCCGACCTGGTTGACATAAAATCTCAAGTTCTATCCAACCGATTGCCTTCAAATTTGGTATGAAACTTCGATAAATGTTTTTATATCGTCCCTACCTTGGAAAATTCAAAACTATTTTTAGAAAATTGAAATATTTGAAAAAAGGGGTAAAAAAAGAATTTTTTTTTCAAACAGCCGCCATTTTACGATTTTTTTCTCCTTGGTACCAACTATAATGACATTATTTCTTATCAAGAAACTGTGTATGATTTTTGTTTCAGATTTACGAAAATGCTTCAATCATCTCGACCAGCTCACCTTCTTTTTTACGACAAGATATAACAGCTGATAACATCTTGAATTTAAATTCTTTTTTGTACATTCTCAAACCATCAATAAACAAACTGTAAAAAATTCATAGGAAAAGTGTTTTTAGTTTTTTTTATTAAGTCTTAATTTATATTGATTAAAAAACATTTTATATTGATTAAAAAACGCTCGAAATTCACGCCTCTAGAGTAGAATACCCCCTTAATAATATCTGCTTACATTCTAAGAACGCCCTGTTAATAAACGATACATAGCAATAAATCAGCCGAATAAAGAATGCATCAGATTGAAGTTCTTGATTTTAGAATTTGGATCTCATAGCAATCCGAATCACGGGTTTGATTATTCAAAACGGTGTGCTTGATGAATTACTAAAGCTTGGATATGATGAATGAATATACGCACAGGCGACACACGTCCAGATACCGACAATTTCCTCGATTGAGACGAATTTCCGGTAGAAAGACGCGGCGCGGTAGCTTGGTGAGGATTCTAAGATTAACGTAAGGAGTGTTTCATAAAATAGAAAAATCATCACATATTTAACCATTTGTATTTCTTAAATTAATGGATTTTAAGGAAAGAATCCATTAAAATGAGAATATCAAGGGCACGAAACACTTTCAAAGGGGTCTGTCGCATTAATGATAAATTGAAAAGTATCATCATCTTCATTGATATTTTAACCCAGGAAGAGTGTTCGAAAATTTTGACAGGGTTTCATCAGTAGTGCCCCTCCTACAGTTGGTTATACCGAAAGTGCAACAATCCTCCGTCATAATATCCACCCATCTTAATTTTGGTCTTCCCGTTACCTTACGCCCCATCAAATCGCTGAATGGATTCTTCTTGCAGGTTCGGTTTCCTGAATGCGATGTAATGACACAGTCAGCGTATTAGAAATTAGAATTATTTTCGTTACATTAGTTTCGCCATAAATGGTGTTGAGTTTTTCCTCGCCGCCATGTCTACACATGCTATTGTCCCAAATTGAACCAAATATTCTAGCGAAAATTTTATATCTGATTAATATAATAAAGGGTTAAATATTAAACAGGAATTTTGATCTAACTTTTCTCACTTTATTTTTTTGTTGACATTAATTATTACCTATTGGCAATACAACTCAGCAATTGAGTTGACTAAATGTGTTGGCGTTATTTTATATGTATTAGGTCTAGTAATAGTTGTTTTATCTTCGATTATAAAAATACTTGATAAATATTTTAGACCTCAGATCATTTGGATTAACCTGTAGCGTTTTTAGCCACATTAGAATAATGTGTGCATTTTTGTACTATTTGTTGCAGGAATGACCAAACTTTTACCTAGACGGACCATATTTTTATTTATTTATTTTACACATGACAATAAATATACATAATTTGCGGAAAAACAACACGTAATTTAATTTGGATAAACACTTTTAATGGATCTGGGTTTGTTGCCCTTCATTTGTCATGTCCCCAGTAAACTAGGCTTTGCCTGTATCTCACTGAGGATATATTCTGTCTGATATACGCCGTCACGGGCAAAGGACAAGACAAATTAAAATTACTACAGTTAAATGAAATGATTAATAAACAATATTTATCATAAATCGAGATATATGATACGAGATACATAAACTACCACCATCGAGAGGAGGGGAAGATGCAGACTCAGCAGAGACACATGACACGCATGTCAGTTAATCAAATGTTCACCATCCCTAGAGTTAAAACCACTTTTGCCCAAAGGCAATATCACTATTTAGCTCCCATGACATACAATGGGGTGACGAATGCAATAAAGGTAAAGGGAGGGAAACCATTTAGGCTGTCGATCGGAGCGTGGTTGTTATTGCGACATGAGTTTGAGTACTTGGGCTTGCAAGATGAATGACGTGTGAAAAAGGTTTGTGTAGGCTCTTGAGTGTGTTTTTTTTTGTTGTTTTATATTTGTATTTTTGTATATTTTTGTTTTTATTTTTAGGATTGTGTGCGGTATATTGTGGGATGAACGTTTTTGGTCTTTCTGGAGTGATGGTGTGTGAGGAGTTTGATTCCGCATGATGTTTCCAGTTGTAATTGAGTGTCACTGTTTGTCAGGTTGATGAGAATGTGCAATGGGGTTTTGTTTTTGTGTAATCGAAAATCGGAAAGAAGTGTCGATTTATTTTTTCATGCTAAATACCCTCAGTGAGATACAGGCAAAATACTAGTTTACTGGGGACACGACAAATGAAAGGCAACAAACCCAGATCTATTAAAACTGTATGCCCAAATTAAATTACCTGTTGTTTATTCGCAAATTATGTATATTTCTTATCATATGTAAAAAAAAACAATAATTACACGTTCAATTATAATTATATAAATCAGTTACATAGTGAGAAAACTGAAGCTGCATTGTATTATCTATAAATGTTTCTATGTCAGGTTGCATGCTTGTTGTTGAAAGTCTTAATTAATATCGCTTCCAAATAAATGGGTATAAGTTAATTCATCTTGATGGGTTTTTATGGATATTCGTTATTGAGAAAGTTTGTTCGCATATATAAATCAAACCAGATATCACAAGCATTATCAATGTCATTTTTAAAAAAAAAATATATTTTCTTTCGCGTACGCGGCCGGATCCGGCCTGCGGGCCGTAATATGGTTATGCCTGATTTATTGTATTTAAATGTGTTAATATATATTTGCTAATGACATTTGTGCGTTTAGTGGATATTTTGAATGTAGATGTTGTTGAGTTCAGGAGGGTATCTTGTCCAGCATTATCTTAATCTCGACCGTGGTTGGGAATCTGGTTATTACGTTTATATTATATCTTTTTTTTTGTAATTTGTTTTTGATTTGGTATTAGAGAGATTTTGTTTTATCCTACACGAGTCTTACATTATTGATAGTAATTCATTAATTATATTTTAACATTTTTTATACTTTTCGCAGGGTGCTGTGCTCCACTTTGTTATTTTCATGCACCATTTTTTTAAAAGATATATTGTAGGGTTTCTGGCCCAAATTGTTTATTGTTTCTAAGATATTTAATTAAAAAATTGAAATATCTTCCTAAATATGTGCATCTTATCATATTTTTTGATTAAATTTGAAAAAAGTATTTACAATTAAAAATGTCAATTCCAAATTTTTATCAAATATGCACATTGACTATTAGATGATAATTATTAAAATCCTTATTTTATAATATAATAGAAGTCCGACGATAGTATTCTAAATAATGTTTTTTTTTAATATGTTGATCTCTGTTTTAATAAATGTTACTGCGATATGTAAAGGACACTGTCGTATGTTTTCAACAAATAAATAAACTATTAGTATTTATTACACGTGTCATATATTTATTATCATCATTTATATGCCTCACTTTATTACGAAGAAGAGCCCAAATCAATAGATGTAATCGTATTGCTTTTACGCATTACGCAATAGTGTTAAAATTAGGGGTAACTTATATTTGCATTATGCTTATAAAAAATAATAAATATTTTTGCATTTCATAATCCACCCATTTTTAGATATATTTATTTGTACTATCAAACTTTACATTAAATCGAAGTCGGTACAACAGTGCCATCTATCAGAAAAGTGCCAAACTTAGTCCATAGCTACAATATAAGTGCTTTCGTTAATATTTTCCATGATGGTTTGAGTCTCTGTTAGAAGTCGTTTTTCGTTCATGTGTTAAAATTATGCTGTCTTATTCGGTCAATGAATTTTATGAAATATTAGGATACCCATAAGCAACGTCGTTTTTTCAATGAAATTCGAAACAATTTTTCTTATACTTTATTTAACTTTTCTTATACAAAATAATTCCCCATATTATCTATAACCTTCTGCTACCTTTCTTTCAAATCATCCATGCCCTTCTTGTAAAATTCAGCGGGTTTTGACTGAAAATAGTCTAAAAGGGCAGTATTCACATCTTCTAAGGAATTGAAATTTTGATCTCTTAGAAAATGTTCCATAGAACGAAATAAGTGAAAATCAGATGGTGCGAGATTCGGCGAATATGGAGGATGCAACAGGGTGACCCAACCAAGATCCTGAAGTTTTCACGCGTCAATTTCGCAACATGAGTTCGCGCGTTATCGCGCTGAAGAGTAATGGTGCGTCTATTCACCAAAGCTGTCCTCTTTTGGTGCAATGATTCATTCAATCTATCCAACTGTTGACAGTATAACTCTGCCGATACTGTCCGACCTTGTGGCAATAGTTCGAAGTAAATTATTCCTTTAGAATCCCACCATACACACAATAGCACTTTTTTAGAATGCAATGACCGTTTAGGGATTGAAACAGCCTTTTGTCCGCGTTTAAACCGTTGTTTTTTTTCGTTACGTTTGGATAGAAAACCCATTTCTCATCACCGTCACTAAGACACAAAGAAATGGGCTTAATCGTTCTTTTTCTTGCAATAATCTGCTGATGCTGAGCCGTTGAGCCATGTTGCGGTAGGTCAATGCGTGTGGGACCCAAACACCTTATTTTTTAATCTTGCCCAACTTTTCTAGGATCCTCTGAGTACTGGACCAGGATGTACCGACCTTTTCCGATAATTTTTGAATGGTCAGCATCGGATCGTATTCGATTGCAGACTTCAGGGCTGCTTCATCCGCCTGGACGGGTCGTCCACTTCGAGGCTCGTTTTCCAAACACAAATCACCAGATTGAATTTTTTTGAACCATCGTTGGCATTTCCTGACATTCAATATGTCACCGTAAATCTCGCAGATATCCTTCGTAGCCTCTGTCGCTTTCTTTTTCAAATGATATTGAAAAAGTATACGGCTCCGCAGATGTTGTTCCGACGGACACGTCTCTTCCATTGTCTTCAGAGGGATAAAGGAACCGTTTTTTTTTGTCTCAGGGCCACGAGCAGGTAGGGGCTACACAAGAGAAACTTATAACACGTCTTTACTGCCTAAGAGACTGAAGGAGACTATTTTAAAGATGACGCATTGACAAAAACGACATTACTTATGGGTACCCATATTATTTTGTCATGTAAATTAATGTGGGCTAATTACATTTAGTTCATAATAACGTATATTTAATAATATACGTTATTATGAACTAAAATAATAAAAGTTCAAAGCTAGAATAACTATTTTCATAAAAAATCCGTATTAAAAAAATTGAGTTATAAAATTTCTGTCATTTATTATTAACGTAACACAGTCAATCATGATTTATTTGTTTTCTGAAGTTGATCTATTTAGGTAAAAATGGTAAAATTCAATAATTTAACATGTTACGGAAATTACCATTTTTTTTACTGTAAGGTGAATACTTTTTACTTTGAATTGGTGGCAATCAAAAACGTGAGACATTACAACTGCGATAGATCAAATCTGCGATAGAATAAAGAAACTTTTAAGTTTCAATCAACCTGTAAAATACATCGTTGTAGAATAACATATATTCCACCCGTTTTCTCCGCTTGGTAGCGTATCATCGCTTTTTCGACGTTACCAACTTCAAGCACACAAATATTATGATATTTGAAAGGCGACAGACATTTCAGTGGTCATTTTAATAAAAAAATGTTGTGGCCTGTGAGCCCCAGTGTTTTTTGTGAAATTTTAAACACATCAGAAAATAAAGAAATTTTTATCAGATTCTGCTTTTTTATTTCCGGAAAGGTAAAAAAAACGTCGCAAACCTCTGAAAAAGCTGTATACGAAGCCGATACTGTAGATCAGTGGTCTCCAAACTTTTTAGCCTAAGGGCCGCACTGACTCCTCCACTAAGTCCCAAGGGCTAGCTAGCTCATCATACCAACATACTGTAGTTTTGAATTACGCGCAAATTTTCGTATTGGGACTAGCCGGCGAGTGAGATATATATAGCGCAGGGCGCGCGGGTGAACTCCGCTCCGTTCTCATATCCTTAATTACAGTTAAAATGTTCAATTTCATTATGTATGTCAGTTATTGTGTTTCTTAATTGGTCGTTAAATAAAAACATCTGATTATTATTTTGTATGATTTACTTACATAGTAAATTTTACAATGTAATCAAAATAACCTATGACGGGCCGGATTGGTGGTGCTCGTGGGCCGTAGTTTGGAGACCTCTGCTGTAGATGATTCAACGTGCAAAAAGTGGTTCCGGAGATTAAGAGAGGGAAATGTTGATATCAGAAGCGCATCTCGCGCCGGAGAGCAGATCACCACAGACGTGGATAAAATCAGGCACTGAACATGACTAACAGTTTACTGTGTTGTGTCATTTACGTAAGCTTGAGATGTTCAATAAGGTCGATACTTGGGTGCCGCATCAATTGAGCGAAAAAATAATAGCCCGATTTTCTGCATGCGATTCGCTACTTAAGTGCAATGAAAACGAGCCATCACTAGCGATGATAAGTGGATTATTTACAATAACGTTAGTCGAAAAAGATCATGGTCATAGCGGGATGAACCAGCACAGGCAACCGGAAAGGTTGGCATACACACCCAAAAGGTCATATTGAATATTTGGTGGGATAGGAAGTGTCGACTACAATTAGCTATTGCCACCAAACCAAACTATTGAGTTCAATAAATACTGCTCACAATTGCCCAAATCGAAGCAATTAATCGACAAGAAGAGATATGGCAAGGCCAATAGAAAAGGCGTTGTATTCCAGCATGACAAATCTTGACGTTTCTAAGATTACTTGGTAAAAATTGTTGCGACTTGGCAGGGGTGTCTTAGTGCATCCACTATATAGTCCGGACCTTGCACCTTACGACTATAATTTGTTTCGATCCTTGCAGAACTCTCTTAACCCTTCCTTCCCTGTGTTGTGTAACTAGTAAACATTGCTTCTAAAAACTTTAATATCTCTATAAATATAATAAATACTAGGTTCAGATTTTAGGTATTCCTCCGCAATACATTTACGTATTGAATGAAAAATTAATATTAATAATAATTAGCACTTATCGGCGACATCAGAGATATTTTCTGAAAATCGGGAATTAATTCACCAATACAGTCAAACGTGTGCCAGTGTGTGACGTAGGTATATTCATTCTAAAAACCGCTATGGGTGAGGAATCGACGCTATTCACGTCTTACTCTCACTCTACTTCAGTATATGGGAACGCAAGAAATAGAATCTCAGTTTGCAGTTGTGTTTCTTCCTTCGAGGTATAACATACACAGTATTAGTCCGTCTCAGGTCTCAGTTGCTCTGGCGCATTCATCTGAGGTGGTCTTTTTGCCCGTTTTGTGAACGTCAGTCGGCGTTTTTTTTTATGTTTTCAGCAATAAAATTTAAATTATTATCACTTTTGACTTCCAATTTAATTAATTTAAGCGATTGGCTATGAATATTCTTATTTTTCCGATTTTAAATCACTCATTTTTACATGTGTATTGAATACACATCACCGGAACGGGCGGATTTTTTTAGCACAGGAAGGGAAAGGTTAATGGTGTAAATTTACCAAATTTGAAATCCTACCAAAAACCAATTGGATCAGTTTTTCGCTAACAAGTCCCAGGAATTCTATAAGAGTATCAGAAAGATGGAACAAGGTCTACGATCAAAATGGTAAATACGTAATTGATTCAACTTATTTATGAGTTTACAAGTCAATGATTTAAATATGCAAAAAATGAACGAATATATGTTACAACACAATAGAAAATGTTACCAGATAGGCAACATTATGATGCGACACTGGCATGCACTTGCCAATGATCGGTTGAAGTTACAATTCTTACGTGTAGCTTATTGACAAGACGTCATATTATGGGGTATTTAAGGGACAGCGATCTCATTGAGTGCGTGTCATAAATTGTAGGGATATTATTTTTGTCACAGTTTTAAGCTTAACTGCTAACAAAGCGATAAGAAAAAAACGTACTGTGATATCAGCATTAATTCTTGATAATATGGCGTAATGGACAAGGAAAATTATAATATAAACATTCGGTAACGGAAATGGCACTCTTTGAAAATATATAAAACTAATATGTCAAAAGAAGTGGTTACGTACTACATTACTGCAAAGCGGAGCAAAAAAGTTCTCGATACAGTTGAGATAAAGATTCACCGATGAATATATGGTCCATATTTATCATAATGGCGCGGGAAACAAATGTACATATATAATAGCAAAGATTATAAAAATTGCTAGACCGCGTTAGCTTAGGCATTTATGTCGCATGAAGGATATTGACCCTGTTAGGAAGACTTCTTTCACCAATCCGATGGGGCGTAGGATAGTGCGGAGACGAAATTTGAGATGGTTGGATATTGTGACAAAAAACTGCCACACTCAAAGTATAACCAATAGAAGGCTTGCTGCTGATGGATAGATGCTCGTATGTGACGGAGGATCCAATAGGCAGCCAAGACCAAAGAACAGTTGGTCTTATCGACGTGTAAAACACAAACTGTAAATCTCAGTTATGGCCGAAAATAAGTAATTACTATTTTCGGAATCATCGTAAGACTTCATATTACAACGAAAGGAAATTTTGTTTTAGTTACAACGATAAAAAAGTAATTTATAAGACCTGTGTGCGACCTATCCTCACATATGGCATCGAAGCGAGGGCGGACACTATCAGGACAAAAAGTATGCTATGGACAACGGAAATGAGAACTCTGCGCGCTATTGCTGGGAAGACTTTGCGTGATCGTGTAAGGAACACCACAATCCGAGAGGTCTGTGAGGTCCAAGATGTGGTCAGATGGGGACGACAGCGTCGACGATACTGGTACCAACATGTACAGAGAATGAATTCCACAAGAATTCCATACATAGCTCTGCATGGGGTGCCAGATGGACGGCGTCCGCCAGGGAGACCCCCGAAACGATGGAGAGATAGCTGGAGCTCAGCATCACAGGAGAATCCTGCAGTAACAGACTCTTGAGAGTCTACAGAAAGTTTAAGAAGAAGAAGAAGAAGATAACAAGTCTCAGGATTCACATTTACTTTCAATTTATGAAAATTACATGCTATTATAACTCACTTCATGGATCAAAACTTGATTATCTCTGGCACTTTTTTTTCTATGCCATGCCGATACCGCGAATCTTCATATCGTAACACCGGTGTATGATCCATTATTCGCGTCCTTTGTGGGCAAAACAAACGACTCTGAATCATGGTTTGATACCATGGACAACGAGAAAGACTCTTCAGTTTTAAGATCAGATGACGTAAAGCATCAGGTGGGATGGGAATGGGGATGGTTCGTCTTCAAACGAAAGTAGCAGCCCATAAACACCACAAGACGGAAACCCCGGAGGTGGTTAAGTCCCATTTTAATTTAACACTTCACTGTAAAACAATCTGGCGTGCTTATTGCCAGGTGGAAATCTCTTCCAGCCAACCAGACAAAAATAAATAAAGGAAGTTATATGGTAGCAAAATATATTCAATATAATTATTCACCTTGACAAAATTCATGAGCAAATAAATAGTAAAAATAAAATTGAGATATTATCAATCAAAATAAAAGGAAGGGATAGTGACTTCCAGATGAGTTTTTTCAATAACTTTTTAAAATATACTAATGACGGAGCGAGTCTAACATTAGTTTGTAACTGGTTTCAGAGTCTTCCTGCATGGACAGTAAAGGACGACGCAAAAAAAAGAAGAACGGTGATCTGGGAAAGCCAATAAACAATCTCTGTTTGAGCGTAGAACCAGTTCATGATTGGAAAGACGATGAATATTTTCGGTGAGTTAAGAGAGGGTGGCAGACCAGTTAAGGATATTATAAAATAGCAACAGTATATGCATTTTGCGTATATTTCTTACGTTCAATCAGTTCCGCTCCTTCTGGTATGAAGTGATATGATCGCACTTTCTCAGTTTAAAAATAAATTTCCGTCAATAACATGCCCAGCTGTTCCTTCATAATATTCAAATAACAGACGTCCGCACAGTTCAAAATCGGAAAGAGCGGAGATTGTACAAGAATTTTTTTGATTTTAGTATGTAGGAATCTTTGCAACACATTAACGGAATGAAGTTTAAAGAAGACCCTTGGTTTACCTCATTTATTTGATCTCGCTATGAGTTAACGTCTCGAAAATTAAAATCTTACAATTTTTTAATGTTCAACAACGGTTATTTAAATTTAGAGAATAACATAAAACCGCTATCTTGTAATGTCACTTAAACTGAGATGATATATTTTGTGCATTGCAAGGCGTTATTATGAAGGGTGGCCATGTGATTTTCAGAGGTGAAAATAATATTTTTTTTCCCATAAAGCGACAAAGGTTGGAGTATAGGATATTCGAAATAAAATCAAAGATTCTTGCACACTGTAAACAAGGCACAATGCGGTTCGACTGTAAATCATAATTGCACGTGATTGCATGTCAAGTGTTCCAGTCAACAGCGGACGGGGGCGGCCAATTAGACATTCTAATACACGGTGATTATTTACCTACTCCAGTAAACATTGAGATGGATGCAGTCTGATATGGAAATTATCTGATGCCGCCCTTGAAAACATGGTTTAACACGCTTAACAGCAAGTTAGAATCTGCTTGTTTACTTGACACATGTATTAAATAATATGTCGCATTTCCATTTCTTCTTCTTCTTTCCAGTGTCATGTCAGGTCCCCCCAACGTTGAATATCACTTGACAGTAGACCTTTGTCCCCGGCAGCCCGAAAAAGATCTCCAACGCCCCTTATGTAAGTCCAATCACCATTCAAACGCTTGGTTGGGAAGTCCTGCCGCACCCTCTATATTCTCCAAACCTCACGCCGTCGGTTTCCACCTTTTCCGGGGTCGCTTTCGAACAATTTGCGCGGCGTTTCCATCAATAACGACGTTGAATAGCGGACATGGCTGGACGTATTCCTCGAGTCAAGACCGGATAGTTTTTATCGCTAGGGCATTGAAAAACTTGTAGAACGTTGGCAAGAAGTTGTAAATAATAAAGGAGAATACATTATTGACTAATTTATTGTAAAACAATGAAGGAGAATACATTATTGACTAATTTGTTGTAATTTTTGTTGTTGTTGTGCCCTCTTATTCTCTTAATTTGGAAAAAAAACGGACACAACTTATAGTATGTTAACACCCAATATAATACCATATATCACCTAAGTGAGACGATCAGAGCACACTGGCATGTTATTTTATGTTCTCTTTTTGAAAGAATAGGGGTATAAGGATATCTAGATATCCTTATATTCCCGAATACTAGGCGGGAAAAATGCCTGTGTCATTCGAGAAGAGTAGCACAGCGTAGGGTTCGAATCTACGACCTTCTGGACGGAAGTTTAGTGCTTTACTACGTGACCATACACCTCACAAAAAAAAGGATGACGAGTAGAGTAAACCCAAAATCAAATTGTTAAAAAGCGCGTAACTTGACCACATACAACTTCAAGTTATTTCATAAATTCTTTGAACAATGTCAGCGTAATTACCCAGGGAAAGCGTTTCTTAGTTTAGAGTGAGGTTTCTTGACGATCGGAATTAAATCTTCAAAAAGTAGCATGATGGGTTGATATCTCATTTGTGAGATGCGGGAAAATGCTAACATCATTATATATTTTTCACAGAAAATAGCTTTTCGCCCACACCCTCATCGGATAAAGGTCATCAAGAAAGGGTACACGAAGGCTATCTGCGCAATCCTCACGTTTCTACGTCGTTCAACTTACACACAGTACGTGCACATACAATACATGCACACTTCCTGACTTTTGAATTCGTAATTACGAGTAGGTCGACAATAGTTCAGTACAATATCTTATTGTGTATTGTTGCCAGTTCCAAGCGAAACAGAATACTTGATATCAAATTCTATTTGCTTTGTGTATACGAGTACAATTTCAAGTTTTGTTATGCTTACCGATTTTTTTAATTACATTCTAATCATTTATAAAATTTGGTTAGGTTTTTTTCAGTTGAATCAGTTTACAATTTACACATAAGATATAATATTACTAAATATATAAGAACTGATGAAACATATTGGCGACAAATGATAAGAGAATATTTTATCGCCGAAGAATAGTTGACACGAAGCCCCGCAGGTAACGTTAAATTAGGAAGATATTTTTCTTATGCCGATTTCTTGAGATTCGGGCATTCTCAAGAGAATGGCTAAGAGATAACAATGTCTTCAACCCATTAATTGAGCCTGGAGAAGGCACGGAACTCATAGTTCGTCATAGCATGTGTTGGTTACACTACTCCGCACGTGAAGAGGCAAAAAACATTTGCACGAGTGTAAAGTCTAGCGCGTGTGAGAATTGTTACTCGGCTGAGGCTTTTTTCGGATATGATCGGGAATCGAAACCGAAACCCTCGGATGGATGTCACGCGTTTTACTTGCAACGCCAAGAAAATAATACGCGAAACAACTAATGAACAGACAACGAAGAATTCCCACAAAATGCAATACAATTCGTG
The DNA here is from genome assembly GCA_949825065.1 of Odontocerum albicorne. NCBI lineage: Eukaryota > Metazoa > Arthropoda > Insecta > Trichoptera > Odontoceridae > Odontocerum > Odontocerum albicorne. Next base: position 30,459,650 of record OX463843.1, on the reverse strand, counting down.
CTCCGAGAGATGTTGATAACTCTCAACAAAATAGCAGAATCCTAGAGAACAATATTGTAAATTGTAAGAAAAATATAAAAAATGAGTGGATTTAAATGTGTTGATCAAAGGTAAAAACTCCAAAACGGAAACAAATATGAAATCTAAGGGTTAAAGACACATGCAATAATAGGATGAAATAAATTTTTAAAAAAACCTATGGAGATACTCTTAGGCCGAGGCCACACCAAAGTGCTTCGTTGGGTGCTAAGCTAGGTTTTACGTGACTCATATACTAGGTGACTTCATGCCTTGCCACACCAAAGTGCTACGCACAAATTCATTTGATAGTTGGGAGCGGTTGGAGTCAACACACGATGTCACTCTTAAAACTAACCAATTTCATTACAACTTACCATCTTTATTTACTTTCTGCGCAACTTCATTCCAAAGTGATTTTATTACAGGTACATTTTCTATAATTTGCTCGATGGGTTCCACAAAGGCTCCCTTTTATACACAGCTGTCATTAAAACTTCCGCCATCTTGTAAATTAAACAACACGTCTGTTCGCTAGGAGATTCACTCGATGACTAATCGCCATGCAACGTGGCGCGAAGCGTGCAGTGTGGCCACTGCGATAGTATGCGGTACGTTCTCTAGGATGTCGCCTAGCTCGCAACATAGCTCTAAGCATCAAGCGAGGCTCCTACCTGTGTGGCCGAGGCCCTATACTTGCAATCACAAGTTTCTTTTGAAGCACAAGACAGCTGTGGTAATATGATAAATTCTCGTTCAAGAGTTTAATAACATTGATTATGATAGCGTAAAGATAGTCTTGAAAAATAATATATTAACTCAAATAGAAAATAAACGCCAAATATCAAACGCGAAACACATATACTATACACAAACTACTAGTATCAATTACAAAACAAATGTACGAGTTGAATTCCATGTTCTATTCTTCCTTCAAGAAAAAATGGAAGACAACAAAAAAAAATTCGACATCTGAAATAAAAAAAAATATTCCCCCGCGAAATTCATTAAAAGCGATCAAAAACTTACCTGAACTTGATCATAGTCGTTGGTGGCGGCGTTATCAGGAGGTTTTCCATTTCTGAAAAGATAAGATACAAAATCTTTATTATTTTAAGAATATGTTACAACATTCGTACCATCCGGCCATTTCCCTGTCGAGGTAGGCAGTAAGGACAGAACATCAGACTTTCTTATCTCGACACACATTGTTTGCCTTTTCCTTATTCGTACACCTTACATAGCTCCTGCGATTTCTCTACTTTTCTACGTTTCATTCTTTCAAAACACCATTCACTTGATCCAACCATTCTTTCTTTGGTCTTCTTTTACCACGCATTGCACTCAAATTTGTACGTTAAATTTGTTTTGTAAGTCTTTTTTTCATTCGTTCGTTATACATGCCCAAACCATTTCAGAGTGCTTTTCTTCAATTTAATAATATCTAAAATAACTAAAAAATTGGTTTCATTATAATGACTCGTATAATTTCATGTCTTTAATTTGATGGCACAAAATTATTCTAGTTTGGGTGGATTGTCTATTAAAAAAAATATATATTTTCAGAGTATTTTTAAGACTATGGAAACTATGGAA
>OX463843.1:30308396-30457836 GCA_949825065.1 Odontocerum albicorne | reverse complement strand
CAGTGTGGATAATTAATTAAAAAGATAACTAATTATTTGGACACTACAGGTATAATAGAATTATAGAATAATAAAATATCAAATTGCTAAATAAAAAAAGTAAAAGTAATATTATTGGAAAATGAACATTTTTATTATAATGTCATAAAATTATTTTTATATTTGAATCTGTATGAAACTAGGATCATTGATAAACTAATTTAATTGAGGCCCAATTATGATTTGGGTCAAATTATTGAAGTTGACTGAAAACAGAAGTTAGAAAGTGATCTCTCACTCGTAATTGAGAAGTTCATAGGTTAAGTGAAGCAGCCCACATTTATGTCAAGCGTGGTCAAAGAGTTTTCAAATATTTTGTCTCCCATTGGTACAATATTTCGTCATAAAAACATAACTCACCCCGAAAACTAGTCAGAGAAAGCACTTTTTCTTGATTGATGGAGAAAAACTTGAATAATTAATTCAAAACGACCCTCCAAAATAAACATAACGAAAATTTGAAAAAAATAGAGACTTAAACAACGATTTTTTTGATTTCATAAAATAATAGAATAAATACTAACACAAGTAAATGTAGGGGAATATAATAAGCTAAAATATTCTACAAGAAAAAGAAAAAGGGAAAATCCTATATTTAGTACACGACTGTCACAAGTTAAATTTCTATAAAATGCTTTATATAGTAGGCATTCAGAATTGGTGACTTTTATAATAACCCATGTCACACTTGTTTTCTGTAAAATGTAATATGTCATAAGCACTCTCCAAGAAAATAACATAATGAAATAGCACTCTTCAGAGATCGCTTGTACTGGACAAAGATGGTTCATGACCATGGTGATTACGATCCTCAGAACTCAAGGAAATACCAAGAAGAAGAAAAATAATTACTCTCCAATATAAGTTTTACTTTCAGTCGGTTTCAGTTTAGCACGAAACAGTGTTTATACGTTATATTAACTTAAATTAAATTTATTCAACTTGTCAACTGTTGACAAGGGCTTAATGAGCCTTGCTTGACGGTTTTAATAAATTTAACAGAACTTTTTATCAATGTTTTTGATTTCATAATGATTAATAACTATGGAGTTTTAAAGTAATATTTATAAATAAAATATAAGCATATTTATTTTTTATTCAATTTTCTTAGTAAAGTATACGTTCACACTGTACGTGAAATAAAAAAATTGTTATGCTGAGAAAAAGCCAATTTACGGTGTTGAAATTAATGACCTAAATTGATAATATTTAAAAAAATGTACGATCAGGTATTTATGTATGCGTACGTATATAATATAAATACATAAATAGGCAATCCATTGTGATCGAATACAATTGTCAGCCATCCTGTGGATGGAAGCATGTGCGCGATTGTTTTATTGAGTGCAAGCTGTTACACTTCAGCAAGTATATAGTTTTGACAGAACAAACCCAAAGGTCCGATGGCAAGGATATCAAATTCCAAGACGATCGGTAAGATTAATCTGCTGCAACCTTTCGATAAGAGATATTTTTGTGTTGCTTAAAAGCGCTATAAACAATTACAATAAACAGCATATAAGAAACAGAAAAATATAAATGCAGGTGTGAAACGGCCCAAAAGTTAACAATTAAGGAAAAAAAATCGCTAGAAATCGAACTTTGGGGCGCCCGCTTGCTTAGTGTGAATGCCAACCGTTAGACCTCGACCACCGACATCTTTATATTTATATAAACTCGTACATACATGAAGAATATACGCGAACTTTTAAATGACGTAGTCACAACATAAAAAAAATGAGATATAGAAATGAAAATGATTATTTTTGTTACGTAATTATTTCCACGAGCAAATGTAATTATCATAGAAAAACCCAAGATCAGAAAAACATCCAGTCCTCTAGGAACAGAACAAAGTAGCAATAAATAAAGGTTTCATAGCTTTCTAAAAATCATTGTATTATCTTCAATCAAATATTGATCACTATCGACATACGCGAGTACGTTAAACTTAAATGATTTCAGAATTGATGACTTATCAAGCTACAATAGATGTAAAATTAGAAAAATATTAGTTTAAAAACAAAACAAATACAAAAAATATGTATAAAAGAAAAATAAGTCATTTATATTTTTTTCAGAAATATAAACACTTAATTCGTTAGGGGCAAGGTCAACTTAGTCAAGCTATTATCTATAATAAACAATCCCGAGAATGTTTTAGTTAAAATATACGGATTTTTCGCAATCATAAAAAAAACATCTGTAACATTAAAAATACTTTTTATAGAACACCACCTCTTTTTTAGCAGATAATAAATACACCACAGGTTAAATAAATAGTACATGACATAATGACGTAAATGTGAAAAAATCTACACAATAACTTAAAATGACAGATCTGTTTCGCTTTACAAAACCATTGACAATGTAATTAAATGGAGTTTACCAATATAAATACCAAATCAATTAATTAAACAATACAATTTCAATAATACACATTAAGTTTGTTACATATCAGTTCACAAACGAAAAAAAAACCCTCTGAAACTGTGCATGGGACGTTAAGAAATAATAACAAATATAGTGAAAGGCATGGTAGAGTAAGATCAAGGAAATCAAGGTTGGATTAAGTGAATAATATTTTGAAAGAAGGAAATGTGAAACGTATGAGAAATCGTAGGAGATGTATGAGATATATCATAGAACCAATTAAAGATTTGTGTCGCGATAGAAAAGTTTGGCGATCTGTCCACTCTGTCAACACCGACATGATAACAGCGTAATAGTGTGTATGCATGCACGTGTGTCAACACACGAATACATTTAATTCAAAAGATAGGTGTGACACCAAGATATAATTAGGTATTGGAATTTATTCAATCAATTTTACACCTCAGAATCAATCATTATTTAGCATACGTGGTATATCTTATGACAGTAATAAAAAATATAAAAAAGAACGTGCCGCTTTTACAAAAGAATTTATAAAAAATCCGTTAAGTATGAACACTGAAATGTAATTCAAAAAACTCAATTAAGGAACAAAGTAAAACCATTGGTACAAACATATCACAGGACTAGTATTGTAGAGATAACCAGTTAACATAAGAACAATATAAATGGCGAGGATATAAACACATAACAATGACACCGGCAAAAGAGAGGCACTATAAACAAAACACAAACGATAACGACTGAATTCAGTAGCCAGTGATGAGACAAAGCGATGCGCACCAGCCGGTAAGGGGCACACTACTGACCGCCGCGACGTCTGCTGAGGGACGAGAGACCGCAGTGGTGAATCATTGGAGCAGGAAAGCGTCGGTTAAACGGATTAACGGATTGATGGATAAGCTCGACTTCAACACAAGATATAGTTGTTGATTACTAATACTTCAACCAAAAGTTTTTGCACTTTGTCGATGAAACATATATACTCGTATGTAACATACTAGTATATATGTTTCATCGAAAAAGTGCATATGTAACCCTCCTGGGCGAGTAAGGTAGCCTGTTCCCCTTTTAGATGTATGCCAGTGCGTATACGAGAGGAATCCAGATTTTTGTGATAGATGAGCGAGTTCAAAAGAGATTTCTGCGACACCTTTGTTGCAGAGTATGGCTTTACTGATGGCCCCACATTTTAATGGGTATCCTTCTTCTGGGAATATTACTTCTTACGCGTAAAAAGAAATCTACGCATCTGTTTATACGTAATTGCTAACAGGAAAAATTGCAAACCCTTTGTTGATTGACCAACTTTTGTATAATGTATGACACAATTATTTACGTCATCGTGAATGATTGTTTTCGGTGCCGTATTCACGAACTGAAGCCGTTAAGATCATCACCACGGAATTACCTTGTTAAATGAATTTTCCGATATATTCCTTATCTCGGTGGATAACTTGAGGATTAACTCCTTTAAACTTTGTAGGTATAACAACTTAATCATTTCACAGGAAAGCATGAGTGACCTTGTCCATATGTTATACTTAGACTTTTTTTATCCATTTATTTTTTTCTTGTCGTTTGATGTAATTGGGTATAATAAATAATTTAAAAAAAATGGTATACTGTGGACTTTTTTTTATTTCTTTAGACATACAGTTTTCACGTTCTAATGGCAAGGCGTTCGAAGGCTATCGGCCGGGCACAATTGCTACAAAATATACTGGACATTTTTTTTGTACAGTGCTAATTGATGTTTCGACACATAATTCTTATTATTAACATATATTTACTTACAAGATATATAAACAAGGTCTGAAACTGACACTAGTTCAAGGCCCGTATGTAATCATGCATCAAACCCAAAAATATATGATGCAAAGGTCCCAATATATTTTAAGTTGTAGAATTTTTAATACACCTTTTTTCATCCCGTGATGCGTTTCAGAACAACTTAATATAAAGCTTTGCCTTGCTTAAGTTAGCAATTTTCGGTTTAACAGCATCTCATGTAGATAACATCGTAGATAAAAAGAAAAACAATATAATAAAAAACCTGACATATAAACTAAAAAAAACCAAAGAGTCATCAGAAAAACAACAAACTTGAATCTTCTTCGACGTCATTGAGGGTTATTACTGTGTTTGATATTTACTATATGTTTATCAACCACTTATATCTGAGTGGTTATTGTCGTGGCACATCGCATATGTTAAAAATTATATGCATCAATATAAATTATGTAAAAAATAAAAACATCGAATCTAAAAAGTAAATAAAAGTTTGATCAGCAATTTTCTGAGCGAGTAACATGTCACTGTGACACAAGTGTTTAACTGGTACGAGTATATGACAGTTCGACAAATGAATATTATACAAAAAAAACATGAAAAGGAAATTGTGGCGTGTTACCTAATTCAAGGTGCGGTAAGGGAAGCCAATTTTAGATTTTTGAGTTTCAATTATTTTCCGTGGTTAGAATATCTGATATTACAATATAGTATATGAGTATATAGTAATATATGATAGAGTACGGTATGGTCATGATAAAGAAGAACTGTTTGCTAGAGACGGATGTTACGAGTAAAATTAAGAAAGGTATCTAGAGTGGGTTGATCACATTGAAATAATGGATTGCGAAAGACTCATGGAATAAATATATTTGGCTGAAATGAATGAAAAACGAGGAAGAGGTAAACCAAGGCAAGATAGGAAGGATAGTTGGAGAAATTTTAATTGCAGGAAAGGTTAGAAGTATGAGTAACACAAAATCATGTATGACAAGATCTATGAATTTTGATAAGGCGAAAGTTGTGGGCATTGATATAAAGGCGAAGAGATCTATCAACTCGAACTCTTGAGTAGTAATGTACGTTAATGAACTATCTACAATATTTGGAATATGAAAGGTCAAGGAGTGGGAGAAACCGAAGGAGCTGTATTAGAAAATCTATGGGTGTAGAGGAGGTGAAATAAGTGTGCTGTGAAAGGAAATTTCAGAGTACTGGGAAATGCCGTGACGGTTTGAATTTTACTACAATATTAGACAGGTATCTCACGTAAAATATTTATCCATTGTGTGAGTTTATTTCTTGACAGTCAAGTGATGATAGGTACATGTTAACTGAAGCAGATGATGTTTTGATTTATTTCTGTGATTACGGAATCAATTAATTAAATATTCTAAACATATACATATAATTGCGCATAACAAAGAACCACAAGTGTCAAGCAATTAGATTGCAGCTACGAGTATGTAACTATTTGTTTGTATTCATTACTTCAATTGTGACTTGCTCGGTCAAATAATGTGCGACAATCCATTTATGTTATGTAATATAGATTATGTGGTGAAAATATGGCACGTGGATTGACTCCAGCATTATTTAACTACGGAGATGCTATGTTTAACATCTGAGAGATCCGGTAACTTTTAGTTTAGGGTATAGAAGAATTTTAAGGATGTTTAAAAAAAATAAACATTGATTACAATATCAAGTCAGTAAAAATACGACTTTTAAAATACTTACTTTCATTAGCGCCTAGTTCTAGAAAATATGAATAAAGTTATGAGCGGCACTGGATCAAATCACACAGACTAAGATTACAACAAAGACGACATAATCAAGTTCGCTCTCCACCAAACCATAGTCTCTGAATTCACAGAATGGGATGTTCGAACAGATATCCAGAGTAATAAGGTCTAATCATGTGATTTACGGTAAGCATGTAAGTACTCAAGAGCGTCTACAGTTTATCTTAAGTGAACTAACTACAATATTTGAAATAGGAAAGGTAAGAAGTATGAGAAACTGAAGGAGAAATCGAAGGAGCTGTTTGAGGTGTATGGATGTGGAAGAGGCGAAATATGTGATGAACTTGGAACGTCTGGCGCTACGAGGGTTGCTACTTAAGTTTTGAGATATAGCAACACCAGTGTAGATACGTCAAATCTGACATCAGCATCGTAAAGTTTGACGTTTTTAATGGTATACGTGCTCAGAAAGTTTTATCGTACGAGTGCTATTTGTGATGTTTACAGTGGCTTGAAAAATTAATCTTGGCCAAAAATGGAATTAAATCGTGAACATTTTCGTGCGATAATTTTTTTATGATTTTCGACGTGGACTAACTCAACAACAGTGTGCCGATCAACTCGCTTCGACTTTTGGTGATGAAGCACCATCCCAGGCCACTGTATTTCGCTGGTTTTCCGAATTCAATCGTTGTCGTAGTTCGCTCCAGGACGAATTTCGTGAAGGTCGTCCAAAATCGGTTGTTGTGCCAGAAAACATCGATGCTGTGCGTGAACTGATATTGCAAGATCGTCATGAGACTTATCGTGAGATTGAGGCATGTTTGGGCATTAGTTCCACTCGCATACATTCAATATTGCATGAACAATTGGCCGTCAAAAATATTTGTTCGCGTTGGATACCGCATAATTTGACAATCGCTCAAAACTTTCTGAATACGTATACCATTAAAAACGTCAAACTTTACGATGCTGATGTCAGATTTTACGTATTTACTCTGGTGTTGCCATATCTCAAAACTAAAGTAGCAACCCTCGTATAAATGGGAGCCTTTGTGGAATCCATCGAGCAAATTATACAAAAATGTATCGCAATGGCCACACTGCACGCTTCGGGCCACGCTACGTGATGATGTCATATAGTGAGTCTCTTAGCGAAAATACGTGTTGGTTAATGTTATTGTGTCACCAAGTGATATTTTATCTGGTTGGTTGGAAGATATTGTCCTTTTGCAATAAGCACGCCAGATTGTATAAAAAGTGTTAAATAAATAAAATAAATAAATAAGTGCTGTAATATGTTGTAGAAAGGTGCATGAAGTATGCTTACAAGAGAAAAAATGTTTTTATATAAACTATAGCATCACTGCATAAAGTCAGTTTAACTTATATACTATCTATCATATTATTCTTGAATATTCTGTTATGAAACTTTCCCATAAACTGTTAACATAAGCTTATCACGAAAGCTTAACTTAAGAGCATAATCAATGGATGTAAGAAATGTAGGTTGATCTCAAAGATTCAATAGGCCGTGCTAAAATTCCTTATACTTCAGAAGGGAAAACCTATACAACGGAAGAATTCGATTATAGAAAGAACATTCACTATAAAAATCGACAGACCTCACGAATGAGATTAGTATGACAATATATTTTAACAAATCAACTTTTGTTATTATAACGATGCTTCGGTTAAAAAACTCATTCGTGATAACGAGTGAAAACATTTTTCAAGCTTAAAATGAGTGCAGAAATATTCAGAGGGGAGATAAGGAGAAAGATCACAGTAAAATTAACAAAATCAAGGCAGGGTATCAGAAGTATAAAAGTTCAACTAAAAACTAGTAAGTCCCAGTAATATCGTATATCAAAAACTTGAGACGATTTGAATTAACTATGTTACAATAGAATTTTTCGGAAAATGCAAACATAATCAAAGTCCCTTTATGTGATGTCTCCATTATATACTCGTATTTTGAATCTGTGTCAGAGAGATGTTCCAGCGGAGAGAAATGCAACTTTGAGGTCGATTTCGTTTTCATCAAATAAATATTTTTTTGTGAATTGATCCAATGGGACGCAGTATGACAGGGCTTTTTTTATAGCTAGTCCAGTGGAGAGGAATATGAGTGGCGTATGCAGCTTTAGGAAGCACTTGAAGAAAACCCTTTTTGGGAGGTCTATTAAAATTCATGATCATATAAAAAATACTACACACGTAAAATGCATTACACCTAAATCCGAATGTGTTACTATCACACATCGGAAGATCTACAAAGGGTTATTTGTTGTTCGTTTCGTTCATATGTAAAAATAAGCAGATGCGGGGAAACATATAATCTAATAGTCGCAGTCATTATTTTCGTATTCTTACACTCAACTTATACATATTTATGTTATATTTTTAATTTGTCAATAATACTGAGATCGAATGCCGAGTTAAACCCTCCAAGAGGAGTCTGCTCTCTAAATGGTGCTTTATAAATTGGCCTTTTATTAATATTGTAGCAATCAAAGGCAAAGATCGGTAGTCAGACACGGTACATCAACAAGACGATGGAACGTAAAATTAAGGTAAAAACAGAAGTAATACGAGGACTATTTGAGGAACACAAAATAGTCCTTGTATCATAACCTATTCCAGCCATGTGATAGCTAATAAATGTTCGACCTAATCTATTGTAATTCAATATAATCGTAATGCCAATGGACCTTAAGCAACGAAATTACACGAACGTAACATCAACATTTACATAACATTATGCTAGTACTCGTATTTGATAGATAACATTTTGAGTAATATCATTCTGATTCTTGAGGATTAAAATATCGTCCTACGTGACATACGAGGGTAGTTTGAAAAGTTTGGCAAAAAAACATTTATTTTTCAACAGTCTCCTTTGAGGACTGGCTAGATACTCGTACATAGCCTGGCGATTTTCTAAATGTTTACTTCGTTTGAAAATTAGGTATTGTTAAACTCTGCAAATATTAACTCTGGAGCGTTGGGGATCTTTTTCGGGCTGCCGGGGACAAATATGCCTACTCTCAGGTGATATTCAACGTTGGGGGACCTGACATGACACTAAGAAGAAGAAGAAACTCTGCAAAAACGTCAAGTCAGTGATGAGTAATTTTACCCACCGAGTAATTTTTTAAATTTCGGGAACAGTAAGAAGACGCACAGGGCCAAGTTCTGGGAAATGGTGGATGAGGAACCTTGCAATTTTGCTATTGCGACGATGAATCAGTGGGACGGCGCGTTGTCCTGTTGGAAGAGCACTTTTTTGTGCGCCAATCTTGACCATTTTTCCTTCAATCCGTCTTTCAGACGGTTCAACAATGCCGCATAATACGCATCCGTAATTATCTTGCTCTTTTCCAAGTAGTCAATCATGAAAATTCTTTGGGAATTCCGAAAACCAGTGGCCATCACCTTCCCAGCAGACAAAATGGACATCACCTTCTTCGACGTACTTTCACCATTTGTTGTACATTGCTTCGACTCAGGTGTGTAGTGGTGGATCCAAGTTTCGTCCACAGTCACAAATCGACGCAAAAAGAACTTTGGATTGTGATTAAACATCGCCAAAAACTGCGTTGAAATGCCCTTTCGAGCGCGTTTTTGGTCAAAGGCCATCGCGCACAGCTTATCATATTCAATTTTTTGTGTATGATATCGTGCACTCGTTCCCTTGAGATGCCCACAGCCTCAGCAATCTCGCGCATATGTACTTGGCGGTCTTCCATTACGTTACCATGGATTTTTTTAGTGATTTCTTCCGTGGTGGGCGCAATTAAGCATCCGAAGCGCGATTCATCTTGTTGCATGTACGGCCATGTTTAAACTCATTTATCCAAAAATAAACAGTCTTCAACGCTGGTGCCAAGTTTCCGTGAACTTTATCGAACTCGGTTTTGATCTGCGCGGCTGTTAATTACTCCAAATAAAAATGTTTTTTTGACGGCACGGAAGTCGTTTTTTTTATTGTTGCGGAGCGTTAACTACGCGTCGCATCTGGTCGAAATTTTGATAGATGTCGCTTGAGGAATGGTATTTTCCAGAAGTGATGTAACCCTAGTATATTGTATCTATGTACGAGTATGTGCTGTAGATTGTTTTACATTTATTAAGCATTAATTTTATTGAATGTTGATATATTTACTTATCTTAAACCAGACAGTTTTGAAGTGCATCAAGGCATGGTTATTGTTGTTATAAAATATTTTGTAATTTAAAAATATACGAACAATAAAATGTATCGACTTTTTTGTATAAACTCCATAAATATATACACATTATGGAATTCCTCTAACGAAATAAGGTAAGTAGGTTGATGGGTTGTGTTATCTGGGCAGTATGTTTACGTGTAATGGGCGTTTTGAAAGGGATATTGAAAGAAGGGTAGCGTCAGGGAACATGGTAAACGGTATACTTGATGTAAAATACAACAGTCGTGCTTTATCATAAATAGCAACAGTGACAATACATAATAGTTTGCATTGTCACCCCTTGACGTATGGAAGTGAAACCTGGAGCTAACATATTAATAGGGTTGCATTATATTTTTATTTGTACTGGGACATATCATGACCTTAAATATTAAATTAATCTTGTAGGGTGATTATGTTTTTATTTGTATTGGGACATGTCATGATCTTAAATATTAAATTAATCTTGTAGGGTGACTGGTGCAGAAGAAAAAAAACTCCTTTGATTTGAAAAATATTTAGTTTGAGATTCTAATACAATAATAATAAATCGAATCACATAAACAATGACCGCGTTATATCAAAAGTAACAAGCATGACAATATATAGTAGTGGGTTGGTGCCCACCTTAACGTATGGGAGTGAGATTAGGCAGAAATATAAAAGATTAATGTCGGGGAGATGCGTACACTAAGAAATATTTGTGAAGTGTCAATAGTATAAAAAGAAGGCGAAATGAAGACTTCAGAAATAAATGCACGGATAAAATGGATGTTTTAAGTAATATGGAGAAGGAACCTTTAAGATGGTTTGGTTGGACATATAGAATGAATAACGAAAGAATGACTATGATAGTATACAAGTCAGAAGTGAAAAGAGTACGTCGAAGAGGTAGACCGAGAAAGAAGACCAGATTTTGAAAGAAGGTAAAGTGAATAATGGAATGAATGTGAAGGTGTAAGTTTTGTGCATGTATAGAAAAGTTTGGAGATTAGTTCTCGATGCCTTCTCCGCAAGGGACATGGCATAAAGATATGTATGTATGTACATTATATCTTCTTCTTCTTCTTCCCAGTGTCATGTCAGGTCCCCCTCCCCCCCAACGTTGAATATCACCTGAGAGTAGACATCTTTGTCCCCGGCAGCCAGAAAAAGATCTCCAACGCCCCTTATGCCCGCCCAATCACATATATTGCGGAGCCAGGAGATCTGCCTCCTGCCAACACTTCTTCGGCCTTCTATTTTGCCTTGGATGATCAGGTGCAGTAATTACATTATATAGCAAACCTAAACTTAAGGAAACACGTCTTGAACGATTTAAATATAGAATTGATTTATAAATAATCATGTAAATGTGAATACTCGATCCGCGAGTGGATTAATAAGTTAAGGAAAAATGAGATTTATAGTAGCTGTCACAGGAAAATATTATTAGCAAGACATTTATTAGGTAATTATATTCATAAATTATAATAGTATAAATAATTTATATAATTAAAATGGATGCAGTAGTTTATAACGGATATTAAAAAATTATAAATAACTATCCGGCAAGTCATGTCGCGCACAACAAACATATAAATAAATAATCTACTCGTAAAATGTCTAATTATTTTCTGTTGGGAAACGAAACGATTTTTTGAGCAGGTTTAATCAAAATTAATTTCAATTAATCTCAATCAATTGTTATTCTGTTTTCTTCAAGTCAAATGCAGTATATTACTTCTGCCCAGAATCCTGCCATCTGGGCATTCCACGAATCAAGTTATCCTCTTCGGTGCAAGACGCCGGGCTCCTTGGGTACAGCAGCAAGTTTCGCATGGAATGCTCCTCACCGTAGATACAGATCGATCCACCACGTAACATTTCACATGTGATCCATGGTTATCCTAATTCCTGATTGTGAGGCTCAATGTTTCTTTCCACTCGTTCATTCTAGCAATAGAAGGTGGTTCTTCTAGAGGATTAGTGGTTTTCATGAAATTGGTGGTTCTGATGAAACTGGAAGCTGGTGGTTATACAAAGAATATCTGGGGTAATTAAAATGATCGAATATCTCAGCACTGCTCCAATGTCGATCCTGATTTTGGAGGAGCAATTTTTATTTCAAGACAAAAATAATACATTTCAATTGAAATATATTATTATTGTTGTCTTCATCGTTCTTATTAAAATTTTGGATACAAAAAGTTGACATTTATCATTTGAATGGATTTAAAATATAAAGGAATTTATGAGCTGCACAGTATAATTCTGCTGATATTTTATTACGAAATATCGCTCAACAATTAGTTATTATCCGGCGCATGGGAAATTTGAGTAAAAAAACTGCAATAATTGGCAGATAACACTGGCTTCAAATTATGCAGCTGCAGATTACAGGAACAATAAATTGTGCTAGTTACCTTGATGTACGGATGTGAGAAATGGGCATGGAAGAGGTGCAATGTGATGTAATAAGCAATACGGAAACCAGATATGAGTGATGGAATAGAAGTCGTTTTCCTGACACGAGAAAGGATTTCCTCAAAATATCAATGAAATGCATTCGAATAATTGTAATTATATTTTTTACAGAAACTATTTTACTTGTTATTACAATTTCAATTGTGATCAATTTTTAATTGTTGTATCCTTGGATAGAAAAGTGTGGATATCCGTTCTCTATGCCTACCCAGCAAAGGACACGGCATGGTGATATACATATATGTTAAACATATAAATATTACATAGAAATAATGACTTTAAAATAAATAGGTACTTTTCTTAAATTATAAATAAAATATCCTGTAGAATATACTCGTAATTATTATTGAAGAATTTGGTATTCGCGAGAGCCGGCCTACAATTGGTCTTTGACAGATTTTAGAACTTTTTGGCAATAATCCGCGGCGAGATGGCAAAAACATTTACTTATGGTAACAGGTAAATTTGAAGGTCGGCCAGGTAGAAGATTTTCCTATCCAATGGACGATTATATGCCATCGGACGCCACAAGCGGCGCTATACACCATATTTTTTTTTACATAGAAGACTTTTTGCACCACACATCATGATTGTGAGTTGACTTAGATTATTTTCCTCTGTCTTGATAATTTTTCAATGAAATATTGAGTAACAGCTTACAATCTGCCAGTATGGACGTGCCCTAATAGCAACTGGAATTTTAAATTGCGCGTCATTTCGAAGCTGTCAAACGTACATCAGCCAAATTTGACAATTGTCATCGAGGCATATGAGAAATTAATCATGCAGCGCTACACGATTGTAATAACGCGTACAAACAGTACAATTTTACTAGGAAAATAAGCGTAATATTACAAATGCGTTACGTGAAAATCGTGTCTTTCTTCCCAAAAAAAATGAGAATTCGTTTAATGAAAACAACGAAGAAACGGATTGGGTTATTCATAAACTAGCCTCTATACGACTTACCATTTAGTTTAGCATGATTGTTGTAAGTCGTACCCTGCGCATTCTCCACTAAAAGGTTGAAATTTTCCTTTTCTCAAGAATACGAGGTCACGTAGTGAGGAAGTAGAACTCCGCGCAAAGGGTCACCTTCTCCGGCGATGACATACAATCTAGTAAGTGAAAAATAATATCAGCGATGATGGACTTGACCCGTGACCATAGTTTTTATCACAAGACTAAAATTGCTGCAACGATGGAGTTGAGGTTCGACGCCGCGGATGAAGAAAAATGACTCGAACTGAAATTTTGTAAAAATTAAAATAAATTAAAAATTTAATTAATACCCAGAACCCCTGTATGGCTATTCATTAAAAAAAAACAAGACTTACTTTACAGTACTGCAATGGACGTTAAGAAAATTATTATCGGATCAAAACAATAACATGTCAATTAATATCGATGAGTCCAAGATAAACTATGTGTCGTTATGTCTAGTTAGATTGCAATATAAACTGTGTGTTACTTTGTACCGGGTGGATGTCATATTTAAGTAATCGATGTAGTTATCTCGGGATGCTAATTGTGTATATATAAATACTCGTATATACTAACCTGTTTACATAATTCTGTGTTATAATTAATGACAATCTCGGCGGCTTTTTTGGTATAGCGCTTTGGTAAACTAGTAAAAGGGTTGCCAGTCTCGTTTTCCACATAAGACCTTTTAATATAATTCTGGTTGGTTAGAAGAAATTGTCACATGGTAATAATCCTGCAAGAGTTTACTGTATACAACGGAAGTTTAATACAACACAATAATTCAAATTGCCCACTTGTTCTTGTACATGGAAGGGGATGATTCCTTACATATTTTAGTGGAATATAAGTATATTTTCACCCTTATTTATCTGTTTCGTTCCAGCGCCTTAGAACGAGCGTAGTCCAGTAGCTCTATTAAATATCCGATAGGTATGTTAAGAAGATTATAGGATAATAAACTATGTATAATGGAGGATTTGAAAAATATATCGATGGTATGCCGCTAATCGTCGAATCTCATTTGATTTTAAGATCTATTGCTTTTTTGGTCAACAAGACAATATAGCCAAATAGGATAAAACAAAAGTTTTGTTCTATTTTAGACCTGTTAGGTCGACCTTTAAATATCTTCGGTTTGTCTACAAGAGTAATCAAACTAAGATGAAGAGTTTTTTTTATTCCTCTTGAGAGTGTATTCACAGGATGGTACAGTATATAGCAATGCTAGTCACTTTAGAAGCGAATACTTTCAGGAACGGTCGCCAGACGACTTCCTTTTAGGAAACACTGCTTAACAATCGTCGCACATTGCTGCCACCCATTCATCGTGCATTCCAAGACAATTATGGAAGACCCATGGATGGAGAAGGAATTCTCTTTTTTATTGTGTTTGTCATTTAACACATCTTTAGATCCTGGAACCATATCCTAAGATAGCGAGGAAGGTTATGGAGCTGAAATTAACCAGATAACAGTTCTTGGCTGGATGAGTAATACTTTCCACAAAATTTTTAATATACGAGCATGAAATATTTAGTGCTTTATTTCATTTCTTCGCGTTCATCATTGAAAATAAAGAAACCTACCTGATTAATTTCAAATCTTCAATGTCTTGCTCAAGTTTTCGAATAAATGTTGACTTCCTCCTGGTGTGACAATTTTCGCAAGGTTTTCCTGTACTTATTCGTGATTTATGCTCTATGAATTTTACCTAAGTATTTAAAGTTAGTTTCCTCATGATTTAAATTTAGATTTCCCATGTCGGTTCAATCCACGACTTTTTGTCGTTACATATTAAATTTGATCTTAGTGTAAGAAATACACGAATGCCAATAAGATTTTTATTCATAATTCAATAGCCAGCGTCGATAATAACACTCCCAGAAAAAAATACTTATAGAGATTTCGGGTTCACTATGTCCATAGAAAATTCTCAAATTAACACATGAAAACATGTGCAAATATTAATATAAACAGTATTAACATTGCCGCTTTTTCCTTGTAGACGTTATTCGGTCATTTAAAAACAAACCATTTAACTAGAAAATACATCATTGTGAGGTAACTCCGATCTTCTTCTTCCTGGCACTGTCCCAACTCATTGCCTAGGTTGGGGTCAGCTCTACTCGTTCTCAGGCTGTATGTTCTTCAGTTCTGGGTGTCGCTTTCACCTAGGCCGTTTCTCTGCAGGATTTTGGAGCATTAAGTTATCCAGGAGTTCTTTGGTCTTTCTCTGGACGGCTGTCGAGGAAGATCCACAGACATTGTCTGATTTACCGTATGGTCTGGTGGTCTCCGTCTTATGTGCCCGTACCATCTCAGCTGTCGCTCTTCCCGCTTACTGTTTATGTCAGTGACCCCCAGGCTACCACGAATGCACGAGCTCTTAATTCTATATTTTAGTGATACTCCTGCCGACCACCTAAGCATTCGTATTTCTGCTGTTTCAAGTTGCCTAGAGTAGGAGCTGTACATAGTCCAGCATTCTGAGCTATACATAGTTGCGGGTCTAACGATAGTCTGGTATACCTTTCCTTTCAGTTTTATAGGCATTTTTAGGTCACACAAGACCCAATGTGAGGTAACTCCAATGACACAATAAAATAATTTATCATTAAATGAAATGCGTCACATTACTTGAAAAATATATTAGATTTTCATATAAAGTAAAAAAAAAAGAAATAGTTTAAATCTCTCAGAACCATCGATTATTTTTAAGTACCGTTCGTGGACAATGAAGTTGATTAGATGCATCAAAAATATTTATATGTGATATAACTCTACCATATCAAAGTTTGCAACAGATGGAACCTACAGATCGTATAATAAATTTGATATCCTCACCTTCAGAACTAAGAGTTAGAACTATCAAGGCTGCGTGCATGCTTGCACATAATAAAAAATACATGCATAGGCGTCACCCATCCATAAGATGGATGACAATCATCCTCGATAAGAAACAAAGTCAATGGGGAACTAAAACATTTATACTCGAACCGGAAAGTATCAAAATATGATAAAATGATAGTATACAAAAGCATTTTAGTGCCAAATTTGCTGTATGGGAGTGAAACGTGGACGTAGAAAAAAAAAACTGAAAAGAGTCGCATAAATGCGTGCACTTAGAATATTTAAGGTGACATTGTATGACAGAATACGGATTGAAGTGGTTAAATATGAATGTGAACTTAAGGCTGATGCGTTGAGTAATATGAAGACTAGCAGTCTGAGATAGTTTGGGCATGTAGAACAAATGAGTGTCAAAGTAGTCTGATTGTTTATTTTTTTATACGCCCCAATAAAAACTCCTTTGTCAATCTGCAGCCATATATGATCTCAAAATGTCACACAGTAAACATTAACAACTATTACTATTACTATTACTCCACCGAAGTTTCACCAAGAGTCATTGTTCCGCTAGTTGGCCTGACATTTCGATTCATTCCATATAGGATATTATATCATACGTGACGTGAATCTTAGAATTATCCGGTTTTTAGAAATATATGAGTCAACTTCTGTGGTCTGGTGTACAAAAATATCCTCCATTCAGATAATTAGAGTTCAATTGACAAAAACCACAAGGTGTATTTTAATACTATCTTCAAAAATATTTCTTAATATTTGATTGTAATGAGCTCTCACACAAATGGTGAAACTTATACGATAACACGGCATGAAAAATTACGATCCTATTTAATTTAGTACCTTAAAATTCTTGTCAGCGTAATTAAAATGCACAAAAACGGCAAGGATATATATATATATATATATATATATATATATATATATATATATATATATATATATATATATATATATATATATATATATATATATATATATATATATATATATATATATATATATATATATATATATATATATATATATATATATATATATATATATATATATATATATATATATATATATATTGTTATATATATATAGATGTTGCAGTAGGAAAATTCGGATTTGGGACAAGAGATGAAAGAGGCAACCGATTGGTGGAATTCGCCGAAAGAAATAATCTTTTCATCATGAACTCATTCTTCCAAAAAAATACCTCCAGAAAGTGGACATGGAAGAGTCCCTCCGGATCAACCAGCGAAATTGACTACATCCTATCTAATAACAAAAACATGATAAATGATTGCACCGTCTTGAATCGTTTCAATACAGGTAGCGATCACCGACTTGTAAGATGTAAAATCAGTTTCAATATCAAACTTGAAAGGGCAAAATTGACAAAGAAACCCAGTGCTCGAGTGAATACCGCAGACCTGAAAACCCATAATCAAGAGTTTCAATTTGAACTCAAAAACAAATTCTCTGCTCTTGAAAATGACCCTAACATCACTAACCTAATTGCAGAGGTAACTGAGGAGATATTGAGCGCGGCAAGTAAAGTTGGGGGCTCACAAGGTCTCCAAAAAACATCTAAATTGTCAGATGAAACGTTGAAACTCATGGAAAAGAGGAGAGAAATGAAAGCCTCATCGCAGATTTCCGATGCAGCTGAATTTTCTAAACTCTGTAAAGTGATCCGCAAAAAGATTCAGAAGGATATCCGTGAATTCAATATGAACCTCGTACAAAAAACAATCGAGACTGGAAGGAGCCTCAAGAAAACGAAACAAAAATTAACAACAAATAAAGAAAACATCACCGCGCTCAAACTCTCGGACAACACGGTTACCAGAAATCGCGACATGTTGCTGAAGAGAGGAGAAGAATTCTTCCGCAACCTCTTAAATGAATCCACAGATACATCACAAGACTTCTCTACCCAAACTCAGGAAGATGATGAGGAAGCAGTACCTGACATTCTACCCGAAGAAGTACGAAACGCTATACGCGGTATGAAACCGGGAAAAGCACCAGGTTCTGACGGCCTTTCCATTGACATACTTAAGGAAACGGGAGAAGAAGTAGATAAGATGCTGGCGAAAATCTTTTCATCGTATCTGCAGAAGGAAGATATTCCCGAAGAATGGAAAAATGCCACCATCATCCTACTCCATAAAAAGGGAGATAAAGAAGATCTTAAGAATTACCGACCCATTAGCTTACTACCAGTTCTCTATAAAATCTTTACTAAGATTATCTCCAATAGGTTAAAAACAACCTTTGATGAAAATCAACCCAGAGAACAAGCCGGATTTAGAGGACGTTATAGCACAATGGACCACATTCAGGTAGTTAAGGAAATAATAGAGCGTTGTCAAGAATACCAACTTCCATTATATTTGGCGTTCGTAGATTATGAAAAGGCTTTTGATTCGGTCAAGAAATCCGCTATTATCAGGGCCCTTCTTAATCAGGGAGTTCAAAAACGCTACGTCAATCTCTTCAGTAATATATACAATAACGCGACAGCAACAGTAAATCTCCACCAAAGTACCGATAAATTTCCAATAAGTAAAGGTGTCCGCCAGGGCGATACCATCTCGCCAAAATTATTCAACGCTACCCTGGAGGATGTGTTCAAAAAGCTTGAATGGGAAAATAAAGGAATCTGCGTTAATGGTTCATATCTGAGCCACCTTAGATTTGCAGACGATATTATTACCTTCGCTACACGTCCTGAGGAACTGCAGAGCCAAATACTGGAATTAGCGGAGGCAAGCAAATTAGCAGGTTTAAAAATGAATATTGATAAAACAAAATATATGTTAAACCGCTTTGCTGATGCCACAACTATCCAGGTGGACGGTACACAGCTAGAACAAGTCCAACAATATATCTACTTAGGACAAAGTATTACATTTGAAGACTGTACTTTAAATGAAATAAATAGAAGATCAAAACTAGCTTGGAGTTCCTTTGGACGACTAAACTACATCTTCAAGAGCAATCTCCCAATCTGCCTCAAACGGAAGGTATTTAACCAATGCATCTTGCCAGTACTAACATATGGATGCGAGACTTGGACTTTATCGGTACGAATGTTACAAAAGCTCCAAACAACACAACGCAGCATGGAAAGGTGCATGCTAGGTTATACCAGAAGAGACCGAAAACGTAATGAGTGGATACGAGCCCAAACAAAGGTTGAAGATGTTATAGAGGTTGCAAAAAGACTCAAGTGGAAGTGGGCTGGACATATCGCCCGAGCAACAGACCATCGTTGGACGTATGAAGTAATCCAGTGGTACCCAATAGGTATAAAAAGGCCTGTAAGAAGACCTAAGGCGCGCTGGGTGGACGAAATACGTAAGCATGCAGGTATTATGTGGCAGCAATGTGCAAAGGACAGGATTTTGTGGAGACAACTTGGAGAGGCCTACATCCTGCAGTGGATAGATACAGGCTGATGGTGATGATGATGGTGATGATATATATATATATATATATATATATATATATATATATATATATATATATATATATATATATATATATATATATATATATATATATATATATATATATATATATATTTTAGCTGAATATTTAGTTCTATTAGTCATACGCATTTCAGAAACATTATATCTGAAAAACGATGGATTATAATTAAAAGTAAACATGGATGGTTGGTGCATAACAAAAGGAAATAAAATTAACAGTTTGCTGATAACACCACGATTGTTACGTTTAGTGAAAGAAGTCTCACAGATGTGCATCGACCAACAGAGGATCAATAAGAGCAATATCAAATTTATATTAATTGACAGCGCTAATATTACAAATAAGACTTATATTAGGAGTCCAGGTATACCCTTACTATCTCGTGCACTACTGAAGATGATTTACAGGAATCAAGGAAAACAACGAATATCTAAAACTCGACTGATCCAACCTCTTGTTTCCTCCAAAGAAGTAGTTCAAGATAATTTGGACACTTAGCGCGAAGGGAGAATGACAACCTTCAAAGGTCGATTTCGGGCAAGAGGATTAGCACCAATTCAAAGGAGTAATCAGTTGAAGGGACCAACAGAGTTTGCTCGTACATTTCAAGAGGCACTGTACAAAGCAAGAGATCGTTAGAGAAAGTTCTCGTAAAATCAGTGTAATCACAACCTTCAAGATTTAGGAAACGATCGAGAAGAGAAAAAAATCATAATGTTAAATAACGAGTTTATGGAGGATTTTTTCTAATAAATTGATGAATTTCTAAATCTCAAAGGGCCAAAAAAGAGTATCACTTGGCAAATGAGAGAAATCATACAAAATATACAGTATTGCATTTTTAGAGCTTTCTTCAATTTTAAAAAGGTTTGGAAATATGGGGTAAGAATTGATATAATAAATAACAAGCACGTTATACCCTTATTCAACCACTTAACAGGGTCCGTTACAAGAACACGCCTGTTAAAACTGTAGACCATTCAAAAGTTATAAATGCAGCTATCATAGTATAAATAGGCCAAAACCCATACGACGGCTGTCGTCAAAGAAAGAATACGAGAATTGAATTTTCAATACAAGAGAGCGAGAGAGGAATACTTGGATTCTCTCCGAAAGTAATTCGAAATTTGAATCTCGGTGAGTCCGTGATAAATGAAAAGATGGAAACTATACTGAACAAATTTTAAACGTGAGAGCTCAAAAGATTCGTAGACAAAATTTGATGACGTTAATCATCAAATTTTGCCCGCTATATTGTAATATTTTACTTCCATATTTTTATACATTCCGAGTCGAAAAATAGGAAATGTTAGTAACCATTGGTTCGTTTTTATACTTCGTGAGTCCTGTTTTAATACGAATGTAATTATACCGCATGTGTCAAAATCACATTAGGTTGATTGATTTATAATGTAGTTTATGTAACTTGTGGCGAGCTATTAAATATACATTATTTGTTAAACCGTAATTCAGATCAAAATTATCGAACACGATTTTATTGGCACGATTTGACTTTTTTCATATAAATGCTTATTTGCTATTTTTGCAATGTAATAGATTGGATATTATTAGTGATAAAATACTGAAATGTCTATCAGTGTTCACATCCAAATTAACACAATTATCAAGAAACGCCTCGAGTCCGGAGAAACTGTCTATCGATAGCTCATGGGGATAATGTGTGATAAGCTTTGTTAAAACATTAAAGACAATCCGTGAATATCGTCGAGAAATATTCTCAAGTACGAGTATATGTTTCAACTCAAAATCGTTGTCATTATTCCAAAATTGTTCACTAATGTTGTATACTTTCGATTTGTATTTAAAAATATATACCTAATAATAATGAAAGTGTCGTGCTAGTCGTTTAGCAGCGGTTGAGTTCGAAATAGCGTTATTTATCACATTTGGAAGCATTCAAAGAAATTGAATGGTTTGTGAACAATGATGAGATATTTATGTAACTAAATTTGTTTTCAAAAGTATAATATTTAGTATCATAAAAGACTTCCGTCCATAGTGCAATAATTATTTTTCAACTCACACAAAAGAACAACTAATATAAATTACGTAATCGTGAATATGCTTGGCAAAAAGTAAAGTATTAATGTTCCTTTTCATATGACCATAAATTGCCGGAAATCAGTATTTTGTTGTTTTCGGAGTTATATTAGTGCACAAGGTGTATGCTAAAAGTGGACATACTAAGCCCATAGAGCTGATCTATAGCAAATCGCTGCAGCCACAATGAAGGAAAAACGGATTTAACGGTCCGCAGACCTTGGAAATGTTGGAGGTGTTTTTCGGTGGCACGAACGCTTCAGAAGTGGTCGTGAGTCGGTCGAGGATGACGAACGCAGTGGCAGTCGAAAACTGATGAAAACATCGATAAAATCAAAGAAATGTTGGCCGAAAACCGCAAATTGACCATCAGAGAGCTGGCAGAGGACTTAAACATCGCTTATGGATCCGCTCAAGACATTTTGGTTAGTGATTTAGGCCTCAGACGTGTCGCTGCAAAACTGGTGCCGAAAGACCTCAATTCATGCAAAAAAAGGACCGCGTTGAAATCCATGCAAAAAAGGACCGCGATTTTAAGTCGGTTGAACAGGAAAAAGTCGCAGGGAGCCAGATCAGGTGAATTCGAAGGCTGCTGGATAGTATTCGTGTTGTTTTTGGTCAAAAACGCATGGAAATCATGTCTTTCGCGATTTCAACGCGGTCCTTTTTTTTTGCATGAAATTGAGGTCTTTCGGCACCAGTTTTGCAGCGACACGTCTGAGGCCTAAATCACTAACCAAAATGTGTTATTTGGAAGTACTGCATAAAAAGGATGAGATTACTAATAGTTCAATGGGGCAGGGAACATAATATATTATTATATATTTAGGTATATATGCAAAAAATCTAAGCAAAAAATTTTTTTTGTTTGTTTCAAATATGGAATTTATAAAATTTCATTAATTTGTGAAATAATATTTAAGTAAAAAAATCGGTTGTAAGATATATTCGTTCTGTTTTTTAGCGTTTTTAAAATCATTTAGTGTAAATTCAGAAATAAGCCTGCAGTACGCCATTAGATTTCAACACCTAGTCAGAGATAACAACAACTTGATAATGAGTGATGAGGGCCATTTTCATTTAAACGGGTACATCAACAAACAAAACTGCAGATATTGGGGCACTGAGAATCCCAGGGAATTACATCAGCATCAATTGCACCCCCAAAAATGCAGTATAGAAAAATCAATTATAGAAGCTGAAAAAAAAAAGTCAACAATGATACAAAAAACTCGCCAGATGATACCAACAACTCGCCCGCTTCACACCTCAAAGTTCCTCACCGCACTTTTTTTCATACCTGCAGGTGTCTTTTTAAAAGGTAATGGCCGGGATATCCCGCCCACCTCAAACTTCCTTTCCGCACTTTTTTATATGTGCACGTGTTCCCTTCGTGAGTGTTTTGTTTTGCTAAAAAATTACGCAGTTTCACACTTTTTTGTGTCTCTAACATATGTGTGGGTCAGAATAATAGTGGTGTATATCCACGTAAAGGAAAGATTTTGTAAAATTTGCTTAGATTAAATAAATACCATTGCTATCATTTTAGAAGCAGTTTTATTTTAAAAATATAATTATTTCACAATATTGGAACGTAATAATTAAGAGAAAATAAAAGTTTTTATTAAGTACAAAAACATTTTAAATCGTGTGAATAAATGGAGATACTTCACTATTATTCTGAAAAAAAGTGAAAATATAGTATATATGTTAACAAAAACATGACAAAGCATTGTGGTATGATTTTATCTGAAACTATTACAAAAATTTTATTGGAGCATTATTAATCGTATATTATCTCATCATCAGAATCTCTATCCTTGATTTCTGACATAAATGAACGTGTTGCTAGTTCAGTAGGTAGATTTTTATAAAAATTAGCAAAATTAGGTGGGATGAACGATAGTCAATTCATCATGTACCTTTTTTTGGAAGAAGAAATGGATCTTCTGGAATTGTATAATAAATTTTGGTGAACATTTGATAGAACATCGAATCGTCTTCCGGGACCTCTTATGTCTAAATTCACCGAATAAAAATCTACCTCTGTATTGAAAGTTTCCTTAAATTAAAAAATCATGAGAGACGACGTCTCATATCGAAGCTGTCGTATTTTTACCCAATTAAAATCATAACCACAAACTGTTTTTTTTTCTATTTGTAACAGAATCCTCCAGATTTTTTGTAGGTAGAAATTCAGTTCTGTGTACTTCTACCACTTTAAACTTGGGCAGTTTTCGTTTTGCATTTTTTATGATTTATATCCAGTATTTGGGCCCAAAAATATAATTATGACTGCATCTTGATTTTTCGATAATCCCGAACTTCGCATCATTGGGCAAGGAATAGTGCCCAGGAAGTAAAAAATTGTGATCAATAGTTTCTATGGCAATGTTAGTATCCCGAAGTAACTTCATTAATGATAAAGTAAGTTTTATATTTATATTTTGTCCAGTGCATGAATCCGAATACATAATAATGTGTTTGTTAGACGAAGCATTTTCTTTATGTGTTTTATTAACACTGACGCAATATCTTGAGAGCCACGCCCACCTTCTGTTTCACCCCAAGTATACATATGCCCCACTCCATTATTAAAACAATGAATGCCAAAGTTGTAAATATAAAGATTTCGTTTGTAATATGTAATAGATGTTGTGAGCTTTGGGAATGGAAGAGCTTTTTGGAGATCGAAAGTAATAACGTAACTTTGAGTTATTTCATTTTTATAATCCATTTTCAAACATTCTCCATGTTAGCTTGTCCTGCCTTCCGCAAATGTAGATGTTTTTCATTTATAATACTCGTAACATTCTTCAACTCCGGATTTACCTCTACTTTCATTTTCATTTCTAATTCATCACACAAACGATGAGTATCTCGGTTAGGTAATTTGAAACTTGGGTTAAACTTTCTGTTAAAAATATGATAATAATATTTGAATTTTTCGGTTCGATTCCATTTTCTTCGTATTGTAGACCACGGACTGCTTCGCTTCCCACCCAATTTTGAGAGAACTCGAGGAGGTTCACCTGAAAATTTTATCAGTACAAATATGCGGAGTACTACACGAAAGAAAAAAAAACACATAATTAAGAATGAAGGGCAGGTAACATAAAAATGTTTCAAGGTACGTGAAATTTTACAGTAACGAATATGCAGTGCCAATAACCAGGGATTGACTGTTTTTAAATTAAACAACTTATATAACTAAATAAATTATTTATTTTACTGAAGTTTTGCTATATTCGCAAAATCCACAAAATATTTTAACAAAGATATCTAGTACATGTCCACCAACTTCAAAAACTAATATTCTTAAGTTATCTGGAAAATATTGTTTATAATATATCTAAATTCTTTACTAGAAATAGGTTTTGATGAATATATCGATGAAACTATTAATCATTGCAATGCTTGAAAAATCATGCAAAAATCAAATCATAAATTTCTTGAGGAACCCGGAGAAATACTAGTTATATCAAATTCAAAGACATTAAAAGCTGAATTTTCATCACGGAGATAACGAATAAAACATCGAAAAATTGAATCCATTATTTAACGTCCTAAAACAAGTTCAACAATCCAGTGAGGGAGTATTTTCTATTTCAGTCAATTTTGAACCCAGAATAAGATCAAAAATAAGTAATCGTTTAGTCAAAATTGTTTTTTTTTTTAATTATATTTTCGGAAGGAAAATACTACATGAAATAAAATTTGTAATTTATGTTTTGTACCTATGAGTTTAAATTAGTTTATAATAGTTTTGTATAAGGTTAAATTTAAGTTGTTATACTTTTGCAGTAACATATTAAATAAACTGTAAAACTGTAAAATAGGCCAAAATAATTTTGATTGATTTTTTCATAAAATGCAAAATTCGGATTTTTGGAAATACTGGTAAATGAAAACCGCGTTTTCCAAAAGTCGGAAAACCACCAAACCGCAGTTCATAACGCACAAGAATAAAACAAATTGTATTTCTAAAATATTTCGAAAATGCTATATTCTCATTTTCAGGGTAACATGAACATTAACATAACTCCACCATCAGTGTAAGTGTGCATCATATAATGATGCTTGACCACATTAGTCCGACTCCGCCATGCACAAGAATGAACTGAAACTAATGTTACATTGGAGGCAATATCACCACGATGAGGAAATATCTCGGAGCCGTATCCCAACGCCATTAATTAGTGGTTCTGATTGAGCGCCCACTTCGCAACACGAGAGAGCGCTGAGAGATTCTCTGGCGATGCAATTTAAGGAGCCCAGCCAGATCGGTGACATCATACCAGCGGGACCAATAATAATAATTACTTCAAGTGCCGTGCTTAATCACGGAACGCGGCACCGGGGCCAATGATTAATTCTCTTCACGGTCGGTATTAGACTTTATTGATAGAGCATAATGCTGGGTCACACCAAACTAAACAATGCAAGGCTTAGTATAATTTGACATTCAAATCCCTGGAATAACTTGTACAAACTATAAATATAATTCTCTTTACGCTCGATATTAGACTTTATTGATATAGCATAATGCTGGGTCACACCAAACTAAACAATGCAAGGCTTAGTATAATTTGACATTCAAATACCTGGAATAACTTGTACAAACTATAAATATAATTCTCTTTACGCTCGATATTAGACTTTATTGATATAGCATAATGCTGGGTCACACCAAACTAAACAATGCAAGGCTTAGTATAATTTGACATTCAAATCCCTGGAATAACTTGTACAAACTATAAATATAATTCTCTTCACGGTCGATATTAGACTTTATTGATAGAGCATAATGCTGGGTCACACCAAACTAAACAAAGCAAGGCTTAATATAATTTGACATTCAAATCCCTGGAATAACTTGTACAAACTATAAATATAATTCTCTTAACGCTCGATATTAGACTTTATTGATAGAGCATAATGCTGGGTCACACCAAACTAAACAAAGCAAGGCTTCATATAATTTGACATTCAAATCCCTGGAATAACTTGTACAAACTATAAATATAACAAACATAAAAATTAAATCTATCTGATTTCATAAAAAAAGTTTAAAAAAACCCGCCCTTTTCCGGGGGTATTCTACTCTAGAGGGGTGAATTTCGGGCGTTTTTTAAGACTTAATAAAAAAAACAAAAATATTTTTCGCATGCATTTTTTTACAGTTTGTTTATTGATAATTTGAGAATGTATAAAAAAATTAAATTCAAGATATTATCAGCTGTTATATCTTGTCGTAAAAAAAGGTGGTGAGCTGGTCGACATGATTGAAGCCTTTTCGTAAATTTGAAACACAAATCATACTCAGTTTCTTGATAAGAAATGATGTCGTTATAATTGGTACCAAAAAGAAAAAAAAACGTTAAATGGCGGCTGTCTGGAAAAAAAAATCCATTTTTAACCCTTATTTTCAAATATTTTAATTTTTTAAAAATAGTAAAAATATATAGTTTTGAATTTTCCAAGGTAGGGACGATATAAAAACATTTCTCGAAGTTTCATACCCAATTTGAAGGCAATCGGTAGGATAGAACTTGAGATTTTATGTCGACCAGGTCGAAAAAAGTAGCTTTAAGAAAAACGCGCTTCAAGTTTTGAGATTATTGTCCGAGTCATACCGGTGCGGCGTAATTCCTGCTTCATTTATAGCTATAACTTCGTAAATATTAAGAATTTTAAAATTTTCTTTTGAGAACATATTTTTAAAGGTCACTTTAAAAATATGCAAAAAAAATTTTTTTTTTCAAATTTCTAGATTAGAATACCCCTTAAGTAAGTTGCGTCAACATTTTAGATTCTCGTTTGATTCTTGAAAGAATCATTACGGATTTTAAAATTTTCCATGGAGGTCGGTTGGGGACTCCTGTGTTTATGCGACATGTATCATTCATGATACCATTTAATCTAGACAGGACACACATATTCGCCAATAATTATTATAATAAAAAGACAATGTGCGTTCTAACTCTGAATTCGAGCCCACTTTTATTGATCGATTAAAAATATTACAAATAATAAAATAAGTTGAGTGTAAGGAGAGGAAGATGTTAATTGCAGACATTAGATTGGATACTTCTCCGCATCTGCATATGTCTATAAAAACATCGACAAGCCAAACCACACTCGATGATCACTAATGTGTATTGAGTAACTGTCAACCACGTATCACAGAGATCGCCCCGAAGTTCGAAGGATAGCCGTATTAGCACCCCGAGTTATTGTTATTACACATCCAACAGTCTACTGCTTAGTATCGGTTAAGTTTATTCGAGATTTAATTTGAGTTTGGAACAAATAATTCTCAATGTTTAAACAAGAAGGAGCGTTGAGATGGACATGCGGAGAAAATGACTGACGAAAGAATTACTAAGCAAGTATACAAGTTAAAAGATAAAATGGATGTTTTAAGTAAGATTAAGAAAGAAGTTTAAAGATGTTTGAAAATGTGGAGAGAATGAATGACGAAAGAATTACTGAGTATACAAGTTAGAAGATAAAATGGATGTTTGAAGTAAGATGAAGAAAGATGTTTTGAAAATGTGGAGAGAATGAATGACGAAATAATTACTGAGTATACAAGTTAGAAGATAAAATGGATGTTTTAAGTAAGATGAAGAAAGAAGTTTAAAGATGTTTTGAAAATGTGGAGAGAATGAATGACGAAATAATTACTAAGTATACAAGTTAGAAGATAAAATGGATGTTTTAAGTAAGATGAAGAAAGAAGTTTAAAGATGTTTTGAAAATGTGGAGAGAATGAATGACGAAATAATTACTGAGTATACAAGTTAGAAGATAAAATGGATGTTTTAAGTAAGATTAAGAAAGAAGTTTAAAGATGTTTGAAAATGTGGAGAGAATGAATGACGAAAGAATTACTGAGTATACAAGTTAGAAGATAAAATGGATGTTTGAAGTAAGATGAAGAAAGAAGTTTAAAGATGTTTTGAAAATGTGGAGAGAATGAATGACGAAATAATTACTGAGTATACAAGTTAGAAGATAAAATGGATGTTTTAAGTAAGATGAAGAAAGAAGTTTAAAGATGTTTTGAAAATGTGGAGAGAATGAATGACGAAATAATTACTGAGTATACAAGTTAAAAGATAAAATGGATATTTTAAGTAAGATGAAGAAAGAAGTTTAAAGATGTTTTGAAAATGTGGAGAGAATGAATGACGAAATAATTAGTAAGCGAGTATACAAGTCAGAAGAACAAGGTGTGCCTGGAAGAGGTAGACCGAAGAAAACGTGGCAGGATTAAGTGGATTAGATTTAGAAAGAAGGTAAAGTGAGAAGTATGAATAATAGAAGATTGCGCATGACGAGATGTATCAATGTGAAAGAGGCGTAAATTGTGTGCTTAGATAGAAAGGTATGGAAATTTGTTATCTCTGCCTACCCCGCATGGGATACGGCGTGATGAAATGTGTGTATGTAGGTAGATATCTGTGCTGTGTATGAAATATCCTTTGTATTGTATTTATTCACAACTTAGTTCAAACTTTCATCGTGGTTAACGAATATCTATAGTATAAAGGTGTAGAAGACGAGAATTGCCCACATCTGAAGTTATGCGTATTGTTTATTTTTTAATTTCAAAATTACGTTGAGTATTGATACCCCTGGCATCGAGACCGTGTAAAACGGCATCTTGACTTAGGGCAATTATCAATTGCTTCTCAATTAATAAAGTTCCCGACCCTAGCTCTGTCATCTAGCCGGTACCACGATGTCCTAGTCTGACCTACTGAGGGTGACAAAATGCGTGGCTAAACTGTTGACATTAACAATTGGCTAAATTGTGAACGAAATACATTCAATATATCGAAGTGCAAAGAAAAATTAGCACCGCAAGATCTAGTCAATCGGCGTAGATTGATCATTTTCACAGAGCAGACGATCAAATATTATATGGGTGCATAATGAGCCAAATCAGCTTACAGCCGCTATGCCTGAAGGAAGGGCCTTAACTCTTCTGAACGGGACTGCTTCGGATATTGGCATATTTCATATCACATTACCAAAAGCAAAAGAACATTTTCTTCTAAGATTGGGGGCGTTAGAAAGCACTCATCAACGTATGTTAGTGACTTTGAATAGATGTGCATGTGTCTATATATGTATACAGATATATATTTTTTTACTAAATGTTAACAATTTTTGTATTTTTCAATGTAATTGGGCTAGCCTGTATTGAGAAAATAAACAAAAATCACTTGAATCTAGGCGAAAACTGTTGACAATCAACAATCTTTAGAATCTAAAGTGCGGATTGAATACAAAAAAAAACACGGTCTTGAAAGTTATGTTAACTTATCTCGAGTTGTTGCAATCTAAGGTAAGGAAATTTGAAGCTTAACGACCAAAAACCGTATTTGTTAAACTTAGGAATTAAACATAATAATAATTACACAGATATGTCCGAAAGGCTCTGAATTCCGTCCGGAGTGAAAAAAAATATTTACAAACAGATGTCGCCCAAACAGCTCATTATTGTTAATAATACATTAGATAGTTTTCATGTGTAATAACAGGTGTACTATTTTCACTTTTGTAAATATTGTAAAATGAGGGGTGCGCTGTTGTAATGAAATAATAAAATTCAAACATTTTCTTTTTATTCACGTCCTGATGTAGTTGAATAAATAAAAGTCGCGAATGAGTTTTTGAGATTCAGCTGTCATTTGATCTGTCGGGGCTGTGTTATATTTGTCTTTTATTCGAGAAATTGATATAAAATGTGTTTATACAAGTAGTAATTAGTTAACCCCGTGAATATTTGTTGTAATATTGAGTTATATATTGTAGTGGATATCCCACGTAGTAGTTTTTGTGTTTAAATTAAATATTGACATTTCGTTTCTGAGAATACATAATCGTACATACATTTTTCGTTTGTCCTCAAGCGCCGTTTGATAATGTAACAGTTTTATGTTATAAATATAATACAGAAGTTTTGTGTTCAGAAGCTTTGTAAAAATAAATAAAACTGCGCATGCCAGGAACTTTTCGTCTAGTTTATATTTATTCTGAAATAGTAAAAATATATAAAAGCTGTTCGTAATGTTTAAAATAATCAAAATTCTGAAGGAAAGATATCGAACTTCAATGTCGTACAACTAAAAGTCTTAATACATAAAGAAAAGGGGGTTTCTAGTTGATAGAATTAAAAATGTAGTTTTTTGCAATTTTTTAATCTCTTGGAAAATGGCCTTAATTGAAGAAGTGTCAATTCGTGTACATTCCATTGGACCTCGTAGCTGATTCACAGTGTATTTGCATGTATTAAATTTTAATGTATTACATTCTCGTTGAATACTGTACAACGGATTAAGTGCCATGTGGCAATCTCTTACAGTCAACCAGAAAGATGTTCAAGAGGGAGTGAAAACCAGACTGATATCGTTTAAATATTTTTTTAACGGCTATCTTTTTGAAAATGTGTATGTTACATTCATAAATTTTAACAAGGACTTGTTTTTCTAAGACATTTTTGAGATTTTAGACAAACAGTTCAGTCACAATCATGTTCCCAATGTGACGTAACTGAAGTACTGCCAATCGTGGTGGCAAGTAGATTAGAAGTTCAATATGTAAAAATTACTCAAGATTCTGGAAATGTTGTAAATTGGTTATACATTTATTTTTCTACTTTTGAAAATATTTTAAACCTTCCCAAAATATCTGTCTAGATAAAAAAACCATAAGTGATTCGACTGACAAAATGTTGGCTTCCAGCTATCCTTTCATCTTTTCGGAAGTGTTTAAGGAAGGCGACTGCCAACGGATTTTCTTTGCATTGCCATGTGAGGAACTTTGATTTATCTCTTTCCCATCTGATATTTTTTTATGAAATCTTGTATGTGTCGTGTTTTATTCATAAAAAGAAAAATAAATAAACACTACAATAAGTTCGTTCTCAGTAACAGTAATTGTATTGTATTACAATTTCGTTGTAAAGAGTGTAACCTAGTGGGTTTGATCGAAATTCTAATAGGAATTGAACCCGCAACCTGTTACGTCGGAATTCGGGAGTTGATGGTGATGATGGAAAATGCGCACTTTCTTCAACAATTTATTAGATGCCGATTACATGTTAGTATATCACGGAGATAATTTCAATGGGAAAAGTGCTATAGCGACATCGTTCCTCGACCATACAAATGTATCTAGCAAATTTGGGCCTTATGGACCCTTAATATACTCATTTTGGTGAAAGAAATATCTTCATCTCTTTCCAATTGAGAGTGTAGGAGCAAAGGGTAAATGTGGTCAGATATTTAGTTTTAGCTAAATATACTGCACCTAATTTTCTATGGCTTCACTTATCTGCAGGGGATAAGAAGTTTCACTAATCTGCAGGGGATAAGCGAGTCTAGTAATAAATGAAGACAGTGATAAAATATTCAGTATAAAGAAATGTCTATTGATTAGCATGCATTCTGGTGATAAGACAAGTGACTCTTAGGTTCACTTTATGGACTGAAAAGTAAGATATGTGTCCATCACATAACAAACCCCTGGATCGAGAGACAGGCGGCATCTTACCAACTAGGCCACGAAAGTCGTCAGTAATACCAGAAATTAGTGTTGGTGAAAAAAATATAAGTTTGTAAAAACAGTATAGAGCAATGCAATTAGATTTAAAAATTAAGAAATTTCTATTATAACATATATTTTCAGTGATCATCAACTATTGATGAATGTTTTCAATTCCGTACATTTTAATTTCATATTCGTTAGACGAACCATATAACATATGTAATATTCTTTACAACCATAGCATTATTATTATTTCACAATATTAAGATTAACAAAGAACGCGTTTTTTTTAATGAGATCCATTTGTTTTCTCTTTTAAATAAAAAGCATATAACATTTTCGCTGTTGACTTTATATACAGTAAAAATGATGTCAAGATAAAATTACACAAGAAGGCATTACACGTGATAAAATTACGCAAGGAAGAAATTACACACAATAAAAATTAAACACGGAATAAATTCCACGGATTAAAAATTCCACACATTCGAAATTTTACACTGAATAAATTTCACTTTTTTTTTAATTGTGACTTTTTTATTTTTATGGTAAAATTTGATGCTACTATCATTTGTAAAAATGTTTACAAAGTAATAAATGTTTCACTGACTCCCATTTATCCTTTACCTTTCAATATTTCATAATACTCATCTTTAATATATAGGTATTTGGTTGTCACATCAAACATTTAAACTTGTTTATATTTATAAATTTTATTTTCACTTGAAATGAAAAAAAAAACAAATGAAGAAAACACAAGTTCGGTTCGAAATAAAGGACCATCCAGTATTAGTAAAGTCAACAGTCAAATTATTAGAAGAGTAGAGTAGAGTTAATAAAAATTTAATTATCAAACATAAAAAAGACAATTACCTATAAGTCATATAAGCTAAACAAACGTCAAAAATCAAATTTTCTATTAGAGTCGTAAATTCTACACAATATTTGAAATACGTACGAATTATTACTTAGCTTGTGTTAAAATGTGTAATTAATTCAGTGTGGAATTTTGAATGTGTGTAATTTTTTCTTTTTGAAATTTATTCCGTGTGTAACATATTTTCCCCTTGTTTATTATATTTTATTTCTTCCTTGTGTAATTTTATCACGTGTATTTTTTTCTTTTTGAAATTTATTCCGTGTGTAACATATTTTTCCCTTGTTTATTATATTTTATTTCTTCCTTGTATAATTTAATCACGTGTATTTTTTTTTTTTTGAAATTTATTCCGTGTGTAACATATTTTCCCCTTGTTTATTATATTTTATTTCTTCCTTGTGTAATTTTATCACGTGTATTTTTTTCTTTTTGAAATTTATTCCGTGTGTAACATATTTTTCCCTTGTTTATTATATTTTATTTCTTCCTTGTATAATTTAATCACGTGTATTTTTTTTTTTTGAAATTTATTCCGTGTGTAACATATTTTTCCCTTGTTTATTATATTTTATTTCTTCCTTGTATAATTTAATCACGTGTATTTTTTTCCTGTAATTGAATCATTTAACCAGTAAAAATATAAATTCTCAAGTACACTGCTTAGTATAAATTGATATATGAAAGTTATAATGATGCTCTCCGATTTATGAGTTCAACGCGCCAAGATGAGTCGTTCACTCGTTCACTTATTAAAATTCCTGGAAATATTATTTGAACAATCTGATTCGGGATGCTAGCTACTGAATGTCATCGATAATTCAGGCGAGGAAGACTGAAGTCATCTCCTTAACGAATCCGATCGGATACTTAAAGGTTTGTCAATTCATTTCGCGATACAAAATGTCATAGAGTGCCAATTCATTGAGTCTGGAACTCAAAAGTCATGATGCAGAAAATAGGAAATAATCTTTGTTTTTTTTATCAGGTGGTTTTAGTATGTCAAACGAATTAACGGCAGAAGGTTACAAAAATCTTATACATTACGAACGTGAGTTGGATGTATATACAGAGGAAGACAAAGAATAATTGGATCTGATTTTAAGTGAAAATGTAAGAAGAAAATGTAATAAGCTGTAAAATAATAAGGTATTGGTGTCGGTGATCTAATGTTTAGCATCTTTTTTCACACCGCTTTACACTGGTGCTTATTACAATAATTGTCGAAGCGAAGTCGTCGTCGATGCTGGGCCTCGTAGTCGAGAATCCCCTAGCCATCCCAAAGTCAATTTAGTTCGAAAGCGGAGCTGTGCCGTGGAGGTTATGTTTCTTTCTTCCTTTCTTCTCTTTAAGTGGGTGAGTTCAATCGAAGCACACCGGTATGTTTTTCCTTATTTTTTTTTAAACAATAGATATGAGCGAAGTCACAAGTATCCTTATATCCCCGATACTAGGAGGAAAAAAAGACTGTCGCTCGAGAGGTTCCAACCGGCGACCTTCCGGACGGAAGTCTAGTGCGTTACCGCGCGGTTATGCCGACTCAGTGCTCCTATAATTTTGAGTACACATTTTCTCGATCAATATTTTGACCTTTTATTCAAAATGGATTTTGCGAGTTGAGCATTAAAATGATAAGTAAAGTAGGTGTGATATTTATAGCGTTTTTTCCGTTTTCTCGCTGGTATTTCTTGCATACACGTCTAATGCTTACCAAGTCTAATTTCTTACTTTTCCTGCTGTATGGACTCACTGGTTTGTCTATAATAAATTTATCAACGCGAAAAAGACTTGAGAACGTTGTAGATAACCTATGCTTCATAATTTTCCCAGGTCCACAAAATAATTTAATTTGAATACATGTGAGTCGATCATGAGACATGTCACCATGACAACAGGATCAAACGAACAAAGCAAAAAAAAAATTTTTTAACATAGTTCTCTTGTATCGCTGAATTTGTAAGTTGGAATCGTATGCTTGGAGATTAGCACTTGGATACTTTCATGAGGAATTTGGAAAATATTTTTTTTTACAAATGTCATCAGAAGCGCTTGGTGTTACCTATTAAACGGTCCAAAAGAAACGAATAATAATCACCAAATAACCATTTCCGAGATCATTTTTCAATTTCCTTAAGTTAGCCAACTTCTAATAATACGTAGATTTGGAAAACTTTTAGCTCTCTAGTTATATTTATCTCTCTAGTTATATTTTAAATTTTCCGCGTGAATCGCGTGTCTTAAGTCGACTTTCTGAATATGAAATGTGAATGAATAATCATTTAGACCAGCGGTTTTCAAACTTTTTCCACCTGCAGACCGGTGAAAAAATTCTATTCCTACCAACTAAAACGAACATTTTACTCGTACAATATCTGCTCTTTCCGATTCTGGACTATGCAGACGTATGTTACTTGGATGTTACAGAGGAGCAGCTGGACAAATTACAGCGACTTTGAAATGTGTGTCTAAGATTCATTTTCAACCTACGTAAGTACGATCATATAACTTAATACCAGAAGGCATTGAACTGGTTGAATGTTAGAAATAGACGTCAAATTCACATACTGTATCTATTGTATAATATCCTTAACTGTACCGCCGCACACTCTTATCTCGCCGAAAATTTTCAGCGTCTTTCCAATCATGGATTAGCGCTACGCTCAAACAGAGATTGTTTATTGTCCTTTCCAGTTCAACGCTCCTCTTTCTTTATGTCGTCCTTTACTGTCGATGCAGTGAGACTCTGGAATCAGTTACAAACCAATATAAGACTCGCTCCGTCCTTGGCATGCTTTAAGAAGCGACTGAAAAAACTCTTAATTTCTAGTCAGTAAAATAATGTGTTTCATTCCTGATTTTTCTTTTCCTTTCCTCTCCACACGCCCTTCCTTTCCTTTTGATTTATGATATCTCACTTTATATGAAAAATAATGTTCGGGTGACTGTCCGTCTTTGTGGGGTTCGTGGGCATGTTCTCACGTATATGCTTATGGATTTCGTGGGGATGGATAGTAATTTGAATGATTTATGCGATCACGTAACTTGCTTCATTTAGTTTTGCCCGGTTGGTTGGAAGAGATTGTCACCTGGCAATAAGCCCGCCAGACTGTATTGCAATAAAAGTGTTAAATAAATAAAAATAGGAAAAATGTTTCGCGAAACGCTAAGGCAGAAAAACACCCATTATTTACAGAGCATTTTGTGAATTCGTTTTTAAATCTAATATTATAAAATGCCTATACTCGCTCCACTTCGCTACATGATTTAGGTGCACCATATGTTCAATGGCAATCACTTTTTCGCGCACTGGCTTGGTAATTTCTGCGGACTGGCACCGATCCGCGGACCAGGGGTGGAAAACCACTAATTTAGGCATATATGGCGAGGAAACATCCAAGTCGCATTTCACACAGTATCAAGTGGCCTAGCGAAGAATACACAGGATACCATGACTTTCGACAGTATATTATCCTTTGAACATGAGATGTTTGGTCGTATGTTTCAGGCATTGGCTCTCGAGTATGAATGAGGTCGTCCACCCTAGGATAGCACGAGCATTTTTCAACCTGGCGTTCAAGGAAATAAGATTCATGCGACTTTGGTCACATATTTCCTTTAAAAAACCAAGAAACTTAAATGAAAATTAAATCCCACAAAACATTCTTGTATCTATTTGAATCGAACAGGGGCAGAGCACTGCTCATACATTATATTGGGTGTAAACATAAGTTGTGTCCGTTTTTTTTTTCAATTTAAAAATGAGCACATAAAGTAAAACAAATAGGTAAAGGTTATACGTCATTTGAAAGAATTTCTGCTCTACAAGATATTGTGTTTGCTTTTACGTTACATATGTTATACTATTTTATTTGATTACAAGCCTTCAAAATGGAATGTCAAGTAGACGAAAGTGAGCATTTTCGACACCTCCTTCTGTTCGCGTTCAATCGAGGGAATAAAGCTGCCAAAGCTGCTCGCGATATTTGCTACGTGTACGGTGAAGATGCTATGAATTAAAGGACAGCTCGTTGATGGTTTTTGCGTTTTAAAGATGGTAATTTCGACCTGAAAGACATGGAGCGTTCCGGACGACCAGTGGACTTCGATGAGGACCGCTTAAACTATATTATTCATGAAGATCCCCTTCAAACCACCGTGGAATTGGCTGAGCAGATGAATAATAGTCACATTACTGTATACCGCCATTTTAAATCAATGGGAAAAGTCCAGAAGTTCGGCGCTTGGGTTCCACATGTTTTGAGTGAAAATAACAAAAATCAACGTTCGACAATTTCTGCTCGTTTGCTCGTGCGTCATCGAGCTACGCATGGCCACAAGCAAAGGTTTCTTTACCGCATCATTACTGGTGATGAAAAATGGTTTGAAAATGGTGATAAAAAATGTTTGAAGGGGATCTTCATGAATAATATGGTTTATCTTCACCGAAGTCCACTGGTCGTCCGGAACGCTCCATGTCTTTCAGGTCGAAATTACCGTCTTTGAAACGCAAAAACTATCGACGAGCTGTCCTTTAATTCATAGCATCTTCACCGCACACTTAGCAAATATCGCGAGCAGCTTTGGCAGCTGTATTCCCTCGGTTGAACGCGAACAGAAGGAGGTGTCGAAAATGCTCACTTTCGTCTACTTGCCATACATTTTGAAGGCTTGTAATCAAATAAAATAATATATGTAACGTAAAAGCAAACACAATATCTTGTAGCGCAGAAAATTTTCTTTCGAATGATGTATAACATTTACCATTTTGTTTTACTTTTGGTGCTCATTTTTAAATTGAAAAAAAAAAACGGATACAACTTATGTTAACACCTAATACATTACAGCATGAATAAAATTAATTAAAAAAGGGCCCTCACGGCGATTGTGGAATAAAACATATCACAAGAGTGTGGTTGTTATTCCGCTGACTCAAATGAGAAAAAACATAGAGTAGACATTTTCGTCTCGAACGACAAATGAAAACCCAAAAACTACTGCTCTTTCGAGGAGAATATGAGTATGTATATGTTTACCTCCAATTTACAATGGACTTGAATTTATCAAATGCATTTAGGCCTCGGCCACACAGGTAGGAACCTCGCTTGATGCTTAGAGCTATGTTGCGAGTTAGGCGACATATCCTAGCGAACCAACGTACCGCATACTATCGCAGTGGCCACACTGCACGCTTCGCGCTACGTTGCATGACGATTAGTCATCGAGTGAATCTCCTAGCGAACAGACGTATTGGTTAATTTACAAGATGGCTGAAGTTTTAATGACAGCTGTGTATAAAAGGGAGCCTTTGTGGAACCCATCGAGCAAATTATAGAAAAATGTACCTGTAATAAAATCACTTTGGAATGAAGTTGCCCAGAAAGTAAATAAAGATGGTAAGTTGTAATGAAATTGGTTAGTTTTGAGAGTGACATCGTGTGTTGACTCAACCGCTCCCAACTGTCAAATGAATTTGTGCGTAGCACTTTGGTGTGGCTAGGCATGAAGTTACCTAGTATATGAGTCACGTAAAACCGAAGCACCTAACGAAGCACTTTGGTATGGCCTCGGCCTTAGAGTTCGACACCGTTTTTAGCGCCACTACCTTTAATTTGCGTTATGTTAAATTTATGAATGAAATAATGAGTGTTTTTTTTTCAGGAACTCTTCATACGGTAAAGGAGTTATCATTATTTTGATTTCATGGTCCAGCCGCTTGACTGAATCACTCGCTGCCGTTCTCGGAAAGATTTGACACGGTCCACTGCGGCCGCAGAATGGGACGAGTATTGTCGCTATCTGCTCGAACCGGAGGCCATCTCCAGACATGGCGACATGGACGACTGAACTTGAATCACTGCTCGTTTTATCACTTGAACCAATATACTATATAACCATGCTCTGTAACTATTGCAATTTTATGACTGAATGTCGTGATCTCTTTGGAGTGAATAGGGATGTGTGGCACATCGACATCGGCTCAGTAAATTTCAGTGTTTAAGCTACGAGTAATATATTCGGTTTTCTTAATTCGTATTTTCGAGTACGTCGGATTTGAAACATGATTCAATAGCATCTTTTCCCTGACCACTACAACTCATGACTGATCAATGCCTGTTTCTCTGGCAAAGCTAATTTCCAAGCACCATAAATATTTCATTTTGATCCGTTTCTCTTCGAACAATGATTCGGAGGGTCCATCGCATTAAGGATTAATTTTGTACGCGGTTGCCACATATTAAAAGGATCAACTTTTCTTTGTTAATAGTCTAAATCGCCATTCAGTACATAAAGGTAGGAAACACGAAAAAACGCGACGTGTTTTTGTATTAATAAATTATTCTAACACGTAATAAAAATTTAGAAAGATCGTATTTTTTTGTATATTTACATACAAAGTCTCCTTGTCGGGGTAGGCAGAGAAGAGAGCGCCAGACTTCTATATCTCGATATGAATCCTTCGGCTCTTCCACATCTAAACGCCTTCTCATACAACTTTTACGATTTCTCAGACTTTTTACATTTTCTTCTTTCGAAATATCATATACTTCTATCATACACGATCTAACTATACCTTCCTTGGTCTTCCTCTACCCCCCTCTATATTTGCATTGTATATTTGTCAGTATTTCTTCATTCATTCGTTCCACATGCACAATAAAATCTTTGAGAAATAAATATAGACGACTGCTTGTTTTCCAATTAAAAAAAATGGTTGAACATTATAAACACACTATACGAGTATGTTAGGTAGGCAGGCTGTGATCGTAGATACGATACACGTTAAAATTATTCTATTTCTAACACATCCAGATTATTATAAGAGCGACATCTGTGATTTAAGTTCGAAACTTAAACGTCATTGTTTAAATAAAATATCTTTTATAAATAGATGTCAGTGCTCTGTAAATTAAAATCGGACACAATGAAATAAATTTTCTTCAAAATCAAAGAAAAATAGTTGTTGCTAAGTCATTTATTCAAAAAAATCAATAAAGATACATGACTATTGGTGTGATTAATGTGAAACCAAAATATATATATATATATATATATATATATATATATATATATATATATATATATATATATATATATATATATATATATATATATATATATATATATATATATATATATATATATATATATATAAATTGTACAACAAATGTGTTACAACACAATAAATAAAAATATATAATGTTAAAATAAGGAGTTATATAAACAATTATAAATACATATAAACTATAAAAGTAAATTAATACTTGGAATTATTTTAAAAATCTCTGTATTCATGGAAGAGAAAAAATAATTGAATCCATTTGACCAGTAATACGAACTTGACTCAACTTGAAATTTGAACTGATTATTTAATTTATGTAATAATCAGGTTAGGGTGAATGATGACTGCCAAATTTTCATTTTTTGCATTTCAAGAATCTACAAAAATAAAAGATTATTAAATGGTGTGACAGGAAAATAAAACCCATGAAAAATGATGAGTTTTGAATGAATAATAAAAATTATGAGTTTTGAATGAATAATTAATACTTTGGGACAATAGAGGCTCTTCAGCTCCAACAAATGAACTGTTGGAGTTGAAGAGCCTCTGTTGTCCCAAAATGTCAGAGGATATGTATTGCGCCTACTTAAAACTCAAAATGAATAAACGAATTCCTATTACTAGTGAGCATATTTAGGTGAATTACAAAGTGATAATGCCTATGTAAGATTCCACAGAGAATAAAATTTGATAAGATCCAATCATTCCTCGATAAAGTCAAAATAATATATGATTCACACAACATTCATATAAAATTCAGTATATGTTCTTCAGGATTATTTTGTTTAGTAAATTTAAATTATGAGCGTCTTCATAGACGAAGATTTTATATTGTTAAAGGAATATATTTTTTTTTCCTAGTTTAACTTTATGGTTTTTATTTTTGCTTTAATCAATATATTATTTATTGATCAAATTCTTTAATTATAAAGCTTTAAGTTAAACTCAATATTCAAGCTTAAAATAAACCATGAACTAAATACAGAACAAATTTGTGTATGTATTGCAGGAGCGGAACATTAAATTCCAAATGAATAAATTAATTCCTGTTACTAGCAAGCATATTGAGATGAAATACAAAGTAATAATGCCTATGTAAGATTCGACAGAGAATAAAATTTGATAAGATCCAATCATTCCTCGATAAAGTCAAAATAATATATGATTCACACAAAATTAACATAAAATTCAGTATAATACAATATTCAAGCTTAAAATAAACCATGAACCAAGTACAGAACAAATTTGTGTACATATTGCAGGAGCTGAACATTAAATTCCAAATTAATAAATTAATTCCTATCACTAGCAAGCATATTCAGATGAATTACGAAGTGATAATGCCTATGTAAGAATCCACAGAGAATAAAATTTGATAAGATCCAATCATTCCTTGATCAAGTCAAAATAATATATGATTCACACAACATTCATATGAAATTCAGTATAATACAATATTCAAGCTTAAAATAAACCATGAACCAAGTACAGAACAAATGTGTGTATATATTGCAGGAGCTGAACATTAAACAAAGACTATTTTTTTGCTCACATCACATCTTAGAATTTTTCAAAGATACAGTTCCGTCTAAGGTGTGCGCATGTGCGGCCGCACATTTGTTAAAAATTGTCCGCACACATCTCAAAGAAAGGAACTTGTAACCATATTTTGTTTTGCGTAATTATATATTTTATTTGCTATTTTATAATGGGTCCTCAGGTTCTTTTCTTTGAGATGCGTGCAGAATATGGAAACACAATATTATGTTACGTATTTCGAATAAAGGCTTCATGAATTATTCCTTGTTCAGAGGTCTTCGTGTTATTTTATTGGTGTTTTAAATTTTTTACTTCCCTCTTTTTTCTTGCACATATGTTGATGGACCGCACACACAATGAAAAGAAATAGGGGGAACGTTGCTGGGAAGTATCCCAGGAGAGAGAGGATGACGAGTGACCGAATCAAGGAGGTTATTGGGCACATATCATTATGGATGGGAAGAGATAGAGAAAAATTGTTCTAAACCACGAAGTTATACAAAATAGTTATATATCTTCTCATTTCTGTTATATACTCGTATATTCTCAAATAGTTCTATATCTTCTCATAGTTATACGAGTATTATGTTCTCAATCATAAAAATTCAACTTTTTCAAAAAGTTATCAATCAATAATATAATATTTGAGAGTATTCGGTGAAAATTTTAAGAATTTTAATGTTTTCTTTGTTCACAACTTCAAATTCAGTTTACCACAAACACATTTCTTTTAAAGGTAAATTTATATTTAATTTGAAATACTCGTATATACGAGTACTTGAAAATGTAATCTGATAATAAATTTTTTAACATTTCTGTAAAAATCTCAATTTTGAAATATGCATTACAGGACCTAGTGAAATTGTTACATAACTTCTGAACTACGGAGATAAATAACAAAAGATGGAGAGACATCTATAATTTTAAAATGTGTTCTATGCTTTTTCTAAACTATTTATTATAAAAATCAAATATTGCTGAAATAATTAAGAAGAAACATTAGTTTGATAAAATAGCAATAAAAGTAGCT
This sequence comes from Odontocerum albicorne, assembly GCA_949825065.1. Classification (NCBI taxonomy): domain Eukaryota; kingdom Metazoa; phylum Arthropoda; class Insecta; order Trichoptera; family Odontoceridae; genus Odontocerum; species Odontocerum albicorne. Next base: position 30,414,716 of record OX463843.1, on the reverse strand, counting down.
TACCGTTGCGGTGGTGGATGTGTGGCGTTGCTGAGCACCGGATCATTCCTCGGGGGCTGTACTGGGGGAGGGGCTGGGGCAGCAACAGGTGTTGGGGCACTGAAAAATATCAATATTGTTTTATTAAACGGTAAACCTCGGACACTCGACAGTATTATAAAAGTAAATACATGTAACTTTTTGTTTGAGAAACTCTGTGGAGGAGGCTACGGATGTGTCTCAAGATAAGAAATTATGGAACTCTGTCCTCTCGGCCTACCTACCCTGGCAGGGAAATGGCGTGATGGTATTTATATATGCTTTGTATGACAAACTCTATATCCTATAAAGTGGACATTAACTGACACAGACTTACACTCCTTCATACAATATATAGGAGTTTGTGGTCAATATTCGAGACAGAGGAAAAACTCTAGAATTTAAAGAATACCGAGTTCTTAAGGTTTTAAATTTTTATCAACCTTGAGATGACTTTACAGTAAAAAAAATATGCATATTCAAAAGTTTATGATTTTTTTTAAATATACACTTGTGTTATCTAAAAATTAACTGAAATTAAAATTTACAAAAAATTTTCTCTCCTGTAAAATTCTCCCAAATTTGGACAAAATAGTGTATGTACGTTTTCCACGTGCAGTCAAAGACTTCAGATGGATCTGCATTCTTCCTATTTTGTAATACGAATAGAGCTCTGCTCTGAATCTTGAAATATTACTAAAGCCCAAAAGGAAATTCTTCTCAATTGTGAGAACAGACGACTATAGCAGATGATGGGTATCTCCACATGACAAATGATATGGTCCATCTTTGGACGCGGATGCAGAGGTAAACCACAATGAAGTAGGTGAGGTGATTGGGTCACATAGAAAATACCGTCTTGTTATTGATCGTTGCTCACTAGGGAACCAACGAGACAGAAGAACAAATTACACAATTTTCCAGTATGATAGGCTTACAGTTTTGGCATAAGGTGACAGAGAATGGTGGAATTGCTTTGTTTCTAACACAGTAAAGAGTGTTAGATTGATTGATTCGTAATGATTTCATAAAAATGTATTAAAAGATATGGTGATATTATGGTGGTGATAAGAATCATATTGTGCTTTGCATTAAACAATATCGAGGATGTAAAAAGCAAAGTTTTGAAAGGAATAGAAAATAATAATTTCTATTTTATACATATAATAGCATCGGTGACATTGGATCAGTAGTCTTTAAGCACAATTGGGTTCAAATTCAAGCGTAAAATATTTAGCAATTTATGGTAGGTGAAGTGTTGAGTCACTTTGTTTAATTGCTATCAATAAAATATGATAAAGAAATACTTTTTCTTAATCATCCAACAAAAGACCTAATTTAATTGAAAATTTAGTGAGGTTTATTGTAAATTTACCAAATAATAAAAATAAACTTACAAAATTAACAAGTGTACTATTTTGGTACCTCATCTCTCAGCGTAGACTCAAGAGATAGAAGCCTCTAATTAAAGGATGTTGATTTTTACAGAGCATTTTTTCCGCTATCATTGATTATTCAAATACTTATACAAGGTGACTGGTACATGATGGCGGAGGTATACTCGCAGTAGGAGGTAATAAAGGGAACCCATACAAGCTAAACAAATTAAAGTTTATGTAAATATTACATCAGTTGTCTGTTATGAAATGTTAATACATTGTATAATATAAAACGAAGTACAAATTAAGTTTAATCATGACGTACTCCCACATAAAACAGTAAGACCACCGACTGTATATAGACAAGTGGATCCAGGAAGTGGTAAAATTTTAGAATTGGCAATTACACAAAAAGTCTCATCCATCTTCTGTCTATCATCATCTCCAATCGAATTTGGTAACAAGGTGTGTATTTTGTAAAAAAAAAATTAATTTAAAAATATGAAATATTTTTTTTGCATATGTACATAAATAACAGAGTGTACTATAGTTTTCTTTGTTTTATCAATTTCAAAGATGTGACATAAATGCCTGTTACCACAAAAAGTTTTTTAAAGTATAAAGGTATTTCTAATTATTACTTACGGTGGGGCATAGCTCGGCGTTTCTGCCACACCACTAGCAACCCCTCCAGGAGGAGGAGTAGCTGGTGCCTCAGCAATCTGGGGTAGAGGCCGTCCAAAGCTGTCACTCAGGAAGGCATCATCATTCAAGAATAGGCGGTCCACCGAGGCAACCATAGGTCGAGAACTCTCCACACCGGCGAGTCTGAACCCCGGCACCAGGTCACCCGTGGACAGTGCCATGGTTGCGGTCGCCGGAGGGGCAGCTGGAGGAGGCGGCAACAAGGACCTTGTCATCACATCTGCTGCAGAACGCGGTCGCGAGAAAGACACCGCAGAATGAGGAAAAGTCTTCGGTTTGATAGGTCGAACTAACATGTGTTCAGTCCAAGAAGCTTCCAGTGCCGGTCGTTCCAACCTTTCCACATCCACATTCAAGGTTCTTTGTTCAAATGGCATAGCGAACGTCTCAGCTGGAATACTTCTCAGCCACGATAGAAGACTCAAGTCAGAGTCATCGAATCCGGAACCTTCCAGCAAATGGCAGAATTTCACCTCGATGGAGCGGGGTTCCCTGCCCACTGTTGCTTTGGCTTGGCAATAATTTACGCAAGACTCATAAAGCATTCCCCGAATGATTATCTGCATCAGTCTATCATTTTGTGAACATTTTATATCTGACGTAGGTCTTCTGTCCGCGGGTAGAAAGTTTTCTATCAGTGGGTAAAGATCATTAAAACACTTGATCCGGGATTCCGTAGGATTCCAGTCTCTGAAAGCTAGGTGATCCCCGAGACGAGGTAAAGTGAGGAGAAGACAAAGTTCCGAATGTTCTTCCTTGGTCGCATATTTTTCTAATCTTTCTAGAACTCTTACGACTTCGTCGACTGTGCCTTCGAGAGCATTGCGCCCCGCTTCTGAACGCACGCAGAGCAATTCGACATATTTCTGTCTGAGGATGAGGAACTTGACCCTGTCTCCGTCAAATGCTTCAAGGGCTTCGAGGGGTTGAACGAATTCCAAGCAGTCGTCCCACTGGCCATCGATGACCAGTTGGCGAAGAAAGAGCGCGTCTTGAGACAACGCCGCGTTGATGACGCCCGCCTCACGCTCTAGCGCCACCTGCGCCAGGTGTAGACCACGTGAGGAGAGGAACTCCAGCGCCAGTCGGACGACGTCCTCCTCGCGCAGGGACAGCTGCGCAGCCATCTCGCCTCTCCGCACTCTCAGGCCTGCAACAAACAATAACGCACCGTATTAGATCTCATCGCATCATTTATCTAGTTATCTATCGGCCACCTCGTCAGTTAACAGGGTCATCGCTCCTAAAGAATCAGCAAAGTCGATTTTTTCTAAAAAGCGCACTGTGTCGCTGGGCGTGATCAGTGAAATATGAAGAAATACCTACCTACGGAGCAGCGTTAAGTGACTTTTAGGAGGAAATCGAAATTTTCATACCGAGCAGTTCCTCACGACCGAGGAAGATTGTTAGTCAATTCTGTGGATGAATGATGCTTGTGCGTATTTTAATTTATTATGCGCAAGTTATTGTAATTCAATAAGCAAACATACTTTTCGAACCAATCCCGAATCTGAGATGGCACGGAGATGGAAGTTTCAAGGTGATCGGCAAGTTCAATTTGCTTCTCTTAAAGTCTTTTCGACGGTAGCTACTAAAATTGTTATATACATATTTATATGGAGTTATTTTTGGTTACTATAAAACACTCTTGGCATTACGCAAAGAAGCTAATAAAATACATTAACTTAAAGATCACCGTAGCGGGAAGATTCCGTAGTTGCGTGAAGAGTGAACGTAGAAGTTAACATGTATCAAACGGGGGTACATAAATTGGAAGACACGGTGAATTCCTTAAGAAACAGAGTACTTTTTTAACGCACCATTCTCTGGTCACAAATATTAATTGCAAAAGATATTTTTCAGGAATATTTGGTTACTGACTTCGGATGAAAACAAATAAAGTTTTTGAATTATTTTCCAAGACTCTGACTTAAATCCCATATTAAATGATCATATCAAGATATACAAGTACATATCACAAGTATGATAAACTGGCAATCGATCGAATCGACTGAGGAGTTCAGATAATTTCCCAACAATTCACACTGAGCGGACTGAGGTTATTAGCGGATATCTAATTTCAATGTTTCGATCATTTTCAAAGATGTGGTAGATATTGTACAATACATGCCAGTATTTTCTCCATTTTCTTTTAAAAAAAAAGGTCAAACGATTGTGAGATGATGTCCCCTGTGCCATGTATAACGATAAACTTTGAAGTTCTTGCATAGCAAACACAGTCTTGACATACCAAACCTGGGGTCCAAAGGCTCGGTGTGGCTAGTTTCAACACATTAGAAGAGGATCGATTTGTTATTGGCTTTGTCGGGTAGATCTCTAATTTAGTTCATACATATATATTCTTTTCATTAAGAAAAAAACATTAGGCATTCCATCTCTCCGAATGCTTCGCCAGCGATACGGCACGATAAGCAGTCGGTCTAGGGTTGCCACCATTTTTTTTACATTCATCCAAAATTTTACACTGGCCTAATTAATACAGACATGTATTTTTTCAAATTAACACCGATTATACAATATGTTAGGCAAGTATTTCTAGAAATATTTTCTCTCTCTCGAGCGATGGTCCTCCGTTCCGTTTATGAAAAGCAGAAAGAAAAGAAAAAATATATATGTACCAGTATTTTGATCCTGTAAATTGTTGAGAGAGCTTCGATTGTTTCAAATATATACCCGATATAATGAAGTAAATGTAAATTGGCAACCCTAATTTAGTTTCATTAAATAAACGGAGGTGCAAAAATACACAACGACACATTATCAAGTGAACCAAACCATGAAATTTATTTCAGTTTTAATCACCTTTTCATTACTTGATCGTGTTTACTGTTCTCGATATGATTAGGCGGAAGATATCATAACTTTCCACACAATCTTACTGAATGAGTAACTATTTTTAATTAAAAAAAATCATTATCATTTGTTGGCTTCAAAAACTTACATTAAACGTATGTCTACGACACACTCTTATATGTATTAATAAAAGTAAATTAATTTCTTGATTGAACAGTTATTAAGACATGTTATGATAAATGTTCGTCACTGAACGGTGCTTGAGAAATAAGTTGATATTTAACGAACAATCCACAGGAGACATTAGTGACAAAACTCGAGTGCTACCTAGGAATATCCTTCTCGAAATATCATTTTAATTAAAAATGTACTATAAATGTTTTCCTTTTATGTTAACAATGCTCATTTCTTTGGGTGGGCTCCTGTTAAGAGAGAAATTTAAATGATTTAGGGAATGTCACGTATATATTCTGTTTGACATGAACGTATACGGCGATGTCCGAAAAACCATTTGGGATAAAGCATTAAAAAAATACACACATACTACATGATATAAACCGTGATGTTTTATTATTATTAAGTTGTCCAGTGGCCTCCACTAGTAATAATTGCCCGGCATCTCCGAGGCATACTCTCTACTAATTTGATAGCATAATCTAGGGGCAAATACTTCCATATAAGTCGAATCTGTTGAAATAACTGCTTGACGTTCCAGGTCTTTTTCCCTCGGAGCTTGAACTTCGTGAGTCCCCAAACGTTTTCTATGGGATTTGCATCTGGTGACTGCGACGGCCAATCCATTACGTCAACGTCATTTTCCTGTTTCCACGCAGTACAAAGACGACTCCGATGTTTTTGGCCATTGTCCGCTTGCAGTATGTAGCCAATTTTCATTTTTTCTTACAAACCACCTTTGGGCAGATGGTAATAAAGCCCTCTGATATATTTTAACCATTTTGGCAGCATTCAAATTATTTGTGAAGATGTGCAGTGCCAAATTCCCGCTTTGAGAAACAGCCCCAGACGTGGGCTTTTACCGGGTGTTTAACGGTCCGCTAGATGAGTCTATTAGTGCGGGTACACCAAGTACGATTAATGGAAGAACGTGCCCAAAAAGAAGCTTCGTTCGAAAAAATTACGTTGCCCTAATTGCGGTTCAAATTTTCTTTCGCTCAAGCTCCATGAGCTAGTAAACGTCTTCTTATAGTGTCACATAACACAATTAGACGCTTTTCACGCAAAACCGCCTGTCCGCTACGCAATGAAAGACGAGGATTCTTCTCAAACACCCGTAAAATCATTCTGTTCTCCTTTTTCGTCGTTTTCTGTGCAGTGCCACGATCTGGTAGATCATCGACGTTTTTTACGTCGAAATCTTCGACTTTCTCGTGTATTTAGCAGCGGTTCCGTACGATATTTTCGGTCCTTTCGGACGTGTACACAGAAACACGGCGTCGTAACGTGATGCGTACGCGGCACTCACGGTGAAATATGTTCTTGTGTAACCAAGGACAACTGAGTTTTTCTATACAAAGAATCTTGGGGGAAGGGTCCTGCTACCTGCTCGCGTTTGAATCTACCCTCTAACGGTTTCCAAGAAAAAGTGACACCGTACACGCTCTTGCCAAACAGGCTGTACATATCATACATTAACACGCATTTAAACATTAATACAACTATACTCGTATCAGTGTGGTGGGTTAGTAAGGAATCCCTCGCGATCGATGATCGATGCCTGTCAGTCAATCTTGTGGACGTACAATAAATATGACGTTTATTGATAAAATATGTGTGTGCCGTTGCATTCACCAAGTACACTGATTCAAAATCCGTGCAAAGTGGATAAAAAATAAAAAAATAAAAATTGAATTCAATTCGTCACTTAAATTTTTGTAACCAAATCCGTCACTGTTACTCAGCGATTCCATAATCGTATACGTATTGCAATTTGGTTCGATCATCATCTAGCGTAGAAGTTAGCAACCTTTAGCATACGTGCCATAGTGGAATACTAAATATCAAATGCACTTATTTTTATACTATTTTATTGTAAATCCGTCCTTGTACACACGTCATAACACATTTGTCCCACAATTTACAATAAGTTCCAATCACTGAGGAATAGCAAATTAATCGATATTTAGAATTGTTTATTCCGTAATAAGGCATAAATGACACCAAAGAGAGAAACGCTACGGAGAAGGGCCCTAATTTCACTAGTTACAACACATCCAACAACATACCCTAGGTTTTCTTTTAAAGCATAATATATCAGGTTAGAGATTTTCATGGATCAGCCAGCTTGTTGTCAACTCTCAGAACAAGAACATTATTTTTCCCAACAAACATTCGTTGTTTCATGTATACGTAAAATCTAAGCCATGAACTGTCACAAGATATTGTTTAGCTCATCACTGTTCTTATAAAGTATAAATATAAAGTAGTATAAATAGGCCAAAACTCATAAGATGGTTGTCGCCAAAGAAAGAATACGAGAATTGAATTTTGAATACAAGAGAGCGAGAGAGGAATACTTGGATTCTCTCCGAAAGTAATTCAAAATTTGAATCTCGGTGGGTCCGTGATACTGAACGAATTTTAAATACCTAGCTAACAATTTTTGAACCGGTGCAAAAGGGGACGATGTATAAATTATATATGTAAACAAATTTTACATTTATGAATATATATAATATTTTCATAAATGTAGAATTTTTTTTACTTCCGTGAATATTTCACGGGTTGCAACTAGTTCTTAAATACATATTATATACTTGATATTATTAAGTGAAATTAGTAAAAACGAATGTTTAGTTCTATACTTAATTCTTATATTAATGAAAGAAGTTTCACAAAATGAGGACCTATTTACGACATAAATGTTGCTCAAAATGTTTGTACAGATATTTAGATTTTATAGTTACAGTAGTAGCAATCAGGGTAAATTAATAGTCTCATTTGGAGCGAGTAAAGGAATTCTGCTACTTGGGTTGTATATTCTCAGATGATGAAAGAGTTAAGAGGGATATCGAACGGTGTGTAGCGTTAGGGCACTAAAACATATATACTAGAACCGGACAGTATCAAAATCTGCTAAGATTATAATCTTACACAATAGTATTTTGGTGCCAAAATTGGTTATGCGAGTGAAACATGGACGCGAAAAAAGACTGAGAGGAATTGAATAAATGCTGCAGAGATACGTGCATTGAGGAGAATACACGGAGTGACAATTTATGCTAGAATACAGAATGTTAAGTAAGATGAAGAAGAATAAGTTAAGATGATTTGGGCATGTAAAACGAATGAATGAAGAAAGACTAACAAAACAGATATACTCGTACATATCAAATGTAAGTGGAAGATCTATGAGAGGAAGACCAAGGTAAGTATAGTTGGATCAAGTGAATGATATTCTGAAAGAAGGAAACGTTGAAAATCGGAGAAATCGTAGATGTAGTATGAGATGTATGGATGTGGAAGAGGCTAAGGATATGTGTCGAATTAGGAAAGCGTGGAGTTGTTCTCTCTGCTTACCCCGACAAGATGACGTAATGGCATATATCCATATATATATATATATATATATATATATATATATATATATATATATATATATATATATATATATATATATATATATATATATATATATATATATATATATATATATATATATATATATATATATATATATATATATATATATATATATATATATTAATTTGGTATGTAAAACCCCAACTTAAGTCGTTTTTAGCAGCTGTTTCGTATTTTAAGTGCATTAGGAAAAAAATCTTAATTGAAAATGTACTTGAAGGGATTCTTGTCATTAGATAAAAAAAAATGTTGCCGACTTCCGACATAAGCGACGAATTTAGTCTAGCGAGGGCGTACGATTTCCTGAAACGGATTCAGGCTGCTATAAATCGATTTCGAGCAAATTTAATCGCCACAAAGCAGGAGATACAAGGCAGGGTGAGCAGTGAGATATGTCAGTATCGAGTTTCGCTAGCCCAGTGAGAAACATTTCTAATACATACAAGTATATGGAGAAGTGTTTTGAATTATTTGATAAAATCTGAAGTTTTCACTGTTCATTGTATGTTATGTTGCTACGATATTTTCACTGTTCATTGTATGTTATGTTGCTACGATATTTTCACAGTTCATTGTATGTTATGTTGCTACGATATTTTCACAGTTCATTGTATGTTATGTTGCTACGATATTTTCACTGTTCATTGTATGTTATGTTGCTACGATCATATATGTGTGCAGTGATCATACACAATCAAACATTTTAATAAAACTTCTCAAAAAAGGGTCGTCTTCAAGTATTTTCTAAAGCTGCACATACCACCCATATCTCTAATACTAAGAGGCAGACCATTCCACACCACATGACCAGCAACAGCAGAAGCTCTATTATAATACCCCGCCTTATTGGATCGATTCGGAACAATTAATTTATTTAATTAAGACAAAATCGACCTCAAACTCCTACTGCTCTCCAACGGAACATCTCTCAGACACAATGAAAACATCGTATTATGGGACTTGAATACAAAGAGATAAAGTTTGAAATCAATCCGTTCATGATACTTGATGCCAATGCAGACTTTTTAGAAATTAATTAATATGTCTACCATATATCAGCTTAGAAAACATACTGGAGCCTTGAAATTTGCGGATCAGTCAATCAATAATCCAAACGCGATATAACAAAGAAATTAATAAGAGCTTTTATTTCCCTCGTTGTTTCCTTCTTAATTGAACAAGTGTTCTGCTAGGTATGGTAATTGTAACAAATAGTGATTAATTAAAACAAAATTAAAATTAAATTTTCTATTTTGTGTCTAGTCGATTAAAAGTTTCTGTTGTAAATTAAAAATATACATATATTTAGCAAGCATAATCTAGCAATGAAACTATATAACAAAATAAGACTGGTTACAAAAATGCCGATCTGATGTATGATGACGCGTATGGGTCACTGTTATCCGTAGACACCATAGTATAATGGATAACACACCCGGCAAGTGGAGTATCGACGGGTTCAAGTCCCGCTAGCATTGTGTCGACAATTTGTTTTATCTACTGCCATAAAAATATATTTTTTTATTAACCCATCAGATATTGAAGTGAAAAGAAATATTGGGTTGTTCGTCAAGTAATATTGTGTTTTTAGATCAAATTCAAACGCAAGATCGCATAAAAAGAGTCTCGAGAGCGTGGCTTTCGGTATTTTCAGTATCTCAGTAAATGTCTTTCATTGTAGAACGCTGGTTATTCTCGATCGACGTCTTCATTTGGTCGTTATCTGCGTTCTAAAGCGAACACTATCTTCGAGTGCCGTATCAATATTACGGATTTTTTAAACCACATTAGACACACAATCGTTTAATGCATCGTCGCCATACATTGTGTCACATTTTTCTTTTACGCTAGTAAAAAAAGCACCAAGAACCATAAAAACAATGTATAACATGATTTCCACCTTCAAAATAACGCCAAAAACCGCTGAAGCAATTTGGGTAAACCCTGGCCGAAAAAATGCGCTGAATTATTACTTTTCCTAATAATATACACTAAGCACATTTGGAATGAAGTTACCCAACGAAAATTTTGTCTTATACATCTAGTCGAAAAATACGAAACTACTTTCCGGACAAATTATTTACGCAAATATTTTTGTTTTGTTTTTGTGCGTCTACAATTTAATTTATTATATTAATATTTAGTGTTGCTTATGACATAACTGCGTATTAACATCATAAATATTAATAAATAAATATAGTAATATTAGTGTACAATCTCTCGTGGAAGATTTAAGTACAATATTTGAATAAAATAGTATATTATTTATTTTGTACAATCTATTACACTTTCGTAAGCTTATAGTCCAGGCAAATCAAACTCGAAGGTCCAATGGCAAGTTGATCCAAGTTCCAATACGAAAGTCGGTTCGATGTGTTGTTCCCTTTCGTTATCCGATTTAAAAATGGTTATTTTTAACGTTATACTCGTACATACATATTTTCAGAAAATGCCCTAGCAGGGTAGGCAGAGTGAACATATTTCCACACTTTTGAATCCAAATACAATTTTTGCTTTATCGCATTCATATATCTCGCCATATATAATATTCTACTTAAATAATAATCTATTACTCGTGCTTTAGCTTTACTTTTCTTCAAAATGTGGTCCAGCCGCGTATTTCGCGGTCTACTTCCTTCACGCATACCATGCACTTCAGACTATACATATATGTATTCACTTAGCAATTCATTCTCTCTACATGACCAAACTATCTTAACGCGCCTTTATTTATGTTAGTAACAACACCCACTTTATTTATGTATTCATCCGCCTTCTTTCACATACATCAGTATCAACTCAAAATTTTCCTTAATGCATGCATATCTACAGTATTAATCTCACTTTTATCCTTTTTCTGTCAAGTCCAAGTTTCACTTCCACACGTCAAGCTGTATACAAACACACTTATGTAATGTAATTTTCCTTAATGCATGCATATCTACAGTATTAATCTCACTTTTATCCTTTTTCTGTCAAGTCCAAGTTTCACTTCCACACGTCAAGCTGTATACAAACACACTTATGTAATGTAATTTTCCTTAATGCATGCATATCTACAGTATTAATCTCACTTTTATCCTTTTTCTGTCAAGTCCAAGTTTCACTTCCACACGTCAAGCTGTATACAAACACACTTATGTAATGTAATTTTCCTTAATGCATGCATATCTACAGTATTAATCTCACTTTTATCCTTTTTCTGTCAAGTCCAAGTTTCACTTCCACACGTCAAGCTGTATACAAACACACTTATGTAATGTAATTTTCCTTAATGCATGCATATCTACAGTATTAATCTCACTTTTATCCTTTTTCTGTCAAGTCCAAGTTTCACTTCCACACGTCAAGCTGTATACAAACACACTTATGTAATGTAATTTTCCTTAATGCATGCATATCTACAGTATTAATCTCACTTTTATCCTTTTTCTGTCAAGTCCAAGTTTCACTTCCACACGTCAAGCTGTATACAAACACACTTATGTAATGTAATTTTCCTTAATGCATGCATATCTACAGTATTAATCTCACTTTTATCCTTTTTCTGTCAAGTCCAAGTTTCACTTCCACACGTCAAGCTGTATACAAACACACTTATGTAATGTAATTTTCCTTAATGCATGCATATCTACAGTATTAATCTCACTTTTATCCTTTTTCTGTCAAGTCCAAGTTTCACTTCCACACGTCAAGCTGTATACAAACACACTTATGTAATGTAATTTTCCTTAATGCATGCATATCTACAGTATTAATCTCACTTTTATCCTTTTTCTGTCAAGTCCAAGTTTCACTTCCACACGTCAAGCTGTATACAAACACACTTATGTAATGTAATTTTCCTTAATGCATGCATATCTACAGTATTAATCTCACTTTTATCCTTTTTCTGTCAAGTCCAAGTTTCACTTCCACACGTCAAGCTGTATACAAACACACTTATGTAATGTAATTTTCCTTAATGCATGCATATCTACAGTATTAATCTCACTTTTATCCTTTTTCTGTCAAGTCCAAGTTTCACTTCCACACGTCAAGCTGTATACAAACACACTTATGTAATGTAATTTTCCTTAATGCATGCATATCTACAGTATTAATCTCACTTTTATCCTTTTTCTGTCAAGTCCAAGTTTCACTTCCACACGTCAAGCTGTATACAAACACACTTATGTAATGTAATTTTCCTTAATGCATGCATATCTACAGTATTAATCTCACTTTTATCCTTTTTCTGTCAAGTCCAAGTTTCACTTCCACACGTCAAGCTGTATACAAACACACTTATGTAATGTAATTTTCCTTAATGCATGCATATCTACAGTATTAATCTCACTTTTATCCTTTTTTTGTCAAGTCCAAGTTTCACTTCCACACGTCAAGCTGTATACAAACACACTTATGTAATGTAATTTTCCTTAATGCATGCATATCTACAGTATTAATCTCACTTTTATCCTTTTTCTGTCAAGTCCAAGTTTCACTTCCACACGTCAAGCTGTATACAAACACACTTATGTAATGTAATTTTCCTTAATGCATGCATATCTACAGTATTAATCTCACTTTTATCCTATTTCTGTCAAGTCCAAGTTTCACTTCCACACGTCAAGCTGTATACAAACACACTTATGTAATGTAATTTTCCTTAATGCATGCATATCTACAGTATTAATCTCACTTTTATCCTTTTTCTGTCAAGTCCAAGTTTCACTTCCACACGTCAAGCTGTAAACAACACACTTATGTAATGTAATTTTCCTTAATGCATGCATATCTACAGTATTAATCTCACTTTTTTCCTTTTTCTGTCAAGTCCAAGTTTCACTTCCACACGTCAAGCTGTATACAACACACACTTATATAATGTAATTTTCCTTAATGCATGCATATCTACAGTATTAATCTCACTTTTATCCTTTTTCTGTCAAGTCCAAGTTTCACTTCCACACGTCAAGCTGTATACAACACACACTTATATAATGTAATTTTCCTTAATGCATGCATATCTACAGTATTAATCTCACTTTTATCCTTTTTCTGTCAAGTCCAAGTTTCACTTCCACACGTCAAGCTGTATACAAACACACTTATGTAATGTAATTTTCCTTAATGCATGCATATCTACAGTATTAATCTCACTTTTATCCTTTTTCTGTCAAGTCCAAGTTTCACTTCCACACGTCAACCTGTATACAAACACACTTATGTAATGTAATTTTCCTTAATGCACGCATATCTACAGTATTAATCTCACTTTTATCCTTTTTCTGTCAAGTCCAAGTTTCACTTCCACACGTCAAGCTGTATACAAACACACTTATGTAATGTAATTTTCCTTAATGCATGCATATCTACAGTATTAATCTCACTTTTATCCTTTTTCTGTCAAGTCCAAGTTTCACTTCCACACGTCAAGCTGTATACAAACACACTTATGTAATGTAATTTTCCTTAATGCATGCATATCTACAGTATTAATCTCACTTTTATCCTTTTTCTGTCAAGTCCAAGTTTCACTTCCACACGTCAAGCTGTATACAACACACACTTATATAATGTAATTTTCCTTAATGCATGCATATCTACAGTATTAATCTCACTTTTATCCTTTTTCTGTCAAGTCCAAGTTTCACTTCCACACGTCAAGCTGTATACAACACACACTTATATAATGTAATTTCCCTTAATGCATGCATATCTACAGTATTAATCTCACTTTTATCCTTTTTCTGTCAAGTCCAAGTTTCACTTCCACACGTCAAGCTGTATACAAACACACTTATGTAATGTAATTTTCCTTAATGCATGCATATCTACAGTATTAATCTCACTTTTATCCTTTTTCTGTCAAGTCCAAGTTTCACTTCCACACGTCAAGCTGTATACAAACACACTTATGTAATGTAATTTTCCTTAATGCATGCATATCTACAGTATTAATCTCACTTTTATCCTTTTTCTGTCAAGTCCAAGTTTCACTTCCACACGTCAAGCTGTATACAAACACACTTATGTAATGTAATTTTCCTTAATGCATGCATATCTACAGTATTAATCTCACTTTTATCCTATTTCTGTCAAGTCCAAGTTTCACTTCCACACGTCAAGCTGTATACAAACACACTTATGTAATGTAATTTTCCTTAATGCATGCATATCTACAGTATTAATCTCACTTTTATCCTTTTTCTGTCAAGTCCAAGTTTCACTTCCACACGTCAAGCTGTAAACAACACACTTATGTAATGTAATTTTCCTTAATGCATGCATATCTACAGTATTAATCTCACTTTTTTCCTTTTTCTGTCAAGTCCAAGTTTCACTTCCACACGTCAAGCTGTATACAACACACACTTATATAATGTAATTTTCCTTAATGCATGCATATCTACAGTATTAATCTCACTTTTATCCTTTTTCTGTCAAGTCCAAGTTTCACTTCCACACGTCAAGCTGTATACAACACACACTTATATAATGTAATTTTCCTTAATGCATGCATATCTACAGTATTAATCTCACTTTTATCCTTTTTCTGTCAAGTCCAAGTTTCACTTCCACACGTCAAGCTGTATACAAACACACTTATGTAATGTAATTTTCCTTAATGCATGCATATCTACAGTATTAATCTCACTTTTATCCTTTTTCTGTCAAGTCCAAGTTTCACTTCCACACGTCAAGCTGTATACAAACACACTTATGTAATGTAATTTTCCTTAATGCACGCATATCTACAGTATTAATCTCACTTTTATCCTTTTTCTGTCAAGTCCAAGTTTCACTTCCACACGTCAAGCTGTATACAAACACACTTATGTAATGTAATTTTCCTTAATGCATGCATATCTACAGTATTAATCTCACTTTTATCCTTTTTCTGTCAAGTCCAAGTTTCACTTCCACACGTCAAGCTGTATACAAACACACTTATGTAATGTAATTTTCCTTAATGCATGCATATCTACAGTATTAATCTCACTTTTATCCTTTTTCTGTCAAGTCCAAGTTTCACTTCCACACGTCAAGCTGTATACAACACACTTATATAATGTAATTTTCCTTAATGCACGCATATCTACAGTATTAATCTCACTTTTATCCTTTTTCTGTCAAGTCCAAGTTTCACTTCCACACGTCAAGCTGTATACAACACACACTTATATAATGTAATTTTCCTTAATGCATGCATATCTACAGTATTAATCTCACTTTTATCCTTTTTCTGTCAAGTCCAAGTTTCACTTCCACACGTCAAGCTGTATACAACACACACTTATATATTGTAATTTTCCTTAATGCATGCATATCTACAGTATTAATCTCACTTTTATCCTTTTTCTGTCAAGTCCAAGTTTCACTTCCACACGTCAAGCTGTATACAACACACACTTATATAATGTAATTTTCCTTAATGCATGCATATCTACAGTATTAATCTCACTTTTATCCTTTTTCTGTCAAGTCCAAGTTTCACTTCCACACGTCAAGCTGTATACAAACACACTTATGTAATGTAATTTTCCTTAATGCATGCATATCTACAGTATTAATCTCACTTTTATCCTTTTTCTGTCAAGTCCAAGTTTCACTTCCACACGTCAAGCTGTATACAACACACACTTATATAATGTAATTTCCCTTAATGCATGCATATCTACAGTATTAATCTCACTTTTATCCTTTTTCTGTCAAGTCCAAGTTTCACTTCCACACGTCAAGCTGTATACAACACACACTTATGTAATGTAATTTTGCTACTTTTGATATTGGGTGATTGTTGTATATTAGGTTTAGTGCTCCGTCTACCCTTTTTCCTATCGCTATTCTTCTTTCAACTCGCCCATCACACGTAAACATACAGAATATACCTGTTCTCGGAGTTAACCCAAAAAACGTAAAAACATTTCACAATATAATTTTCCATAACCATAGTCTCCAATTACGAGATATTTTCAAATAATTTTCAGCGAGCACAACCATATATAGTATTTTGCATTTAGTCCACATACTTTTATATCGCACACACATGAATCGACATTGAATATCTAAGAGTATATTTGTTTCAGTGCAACTGAGGCAGGACGGCCTGAAGCCCAGGTTCATGATGTGAGCTTTCTGGTTCTCTGAGTGAATGTGAAGGTCTGATATCTTGGTATAAAATATTTAGGAATAATGAGATACATTTCTAAAATGGGACTCTTACATTGATAATTTGACAAAATAAATAGGAAAATTGGTTCATTTACTAAGAATAGCTCGTAATATGTTGTCTGAATATGGTTTGAATTGTGGGAAGGGGTGGGGGGGTGTCCAAAACCATAATCGATAGAATTGAGAGGGTGAAGAAACTAATAATTAAGGTTATATTGAAAAAGCCCTTAAGGTACCCCAGTGAGAAACTTTTCCAAGATTTTGGTATCCGTTGTGAGCATAAAACATGTGTATAATATAATGAAAATGGTTCTCATGATTCATAAACATTCTGGAGCTCATAGGATGATTTATCAAATTTATCAGACCAGGAACAATAGTAGAGGGAATACTTAGTGTTAAAAGTATAACGTATTGCCAGATGAGTGGAAGACATTCACTTTTTTTAAGGATGTATAACGTATTGCCAGATGAGTGGAAGTCATTCACTTTTTTTAAGGATGTATAACGTATTGCCAGATGAGTGGAAGTCATTCACTTTTTTGAGGATGTATAACGTATTGCCAGATGAGTGGAAGTCATTCACTTTTTTAAGGATGTATAACGTATTGCCAGATGAGTGGAAGTCATTCACTTTTTTTAAGGATGTATAACGTATTGCCAGATGAGTGGAAGTCATTCACTTTTTTGAGGATGTATAACGTATTGCCAGATGAGTGGAAGTCATTCACTTTTTTAAGGATGTATAACGTATTGCCAGATGAGTGGAAGTCATTCACTTTTTTTAAGGATGTATAACGTATTGCCCGATGAGTGGAAGTCATTCGTTTTTTTAAAGATGTATGACGTATTGCCAGATGAGTGGAAGTCATTCACTTTTTTTAAGGATGTATAACGTATTGCCAGATGGGTGGAAGTCATTCACTTTTTTTAAGGATGTATAACGTATTGCCAGATGAGTGGAAGTCATTCACTTTTTTAAGGATGTATAACGTATTGCCAGATGGGTGGAAGTCATTCACTTTTTTAAAGCTCAAATACACACTGAGAAATAAATAATGCCGGGGATCTTATTTTCTTCTTGTCCGTGGGTGTTGCGTTAAAATGCAAAATTATTAGTATTTGTATATCATACTCGTATACCTATTTAAGTGTTGTTATTGTTTGAGGTTTCTTGCTATTGTTGTTTTTTGAAATTTTGTTCCTTGAACTATAAAAATGTAAATCTCACCTCAAGTCCAGATATTGTTTTTTATGCTCTTTTCAGTGATGAGAGTATTTAATTGACAAATGTGATAAGCTGGTTGACTTAAAACAGGGATTACAAGTTAGTCAGTCAGAAGGTTTACGGTATCTGAACATAGTAATTAAACAAGATGGGGGAAGGGGAATATGTTATTTTCATTAGTATTGAAATGCATGACTTTAAATTCTCTAAGTTATTATTGTATCATTAGTTGTCATGTAAAATTTATATAAATAAAAATGTAAATGTTCGTTAATAGAAAATCTCTAATCTCCGAAAGTTCTTCACCGATTACTTTGAGATTTTAACAAGAGGTTGCATTCGTATACAAGCATGTTTATATATTTTTTTTTATATACAGTTGTATATAAAAAAGTATATAAAACATACGAAATAATGGGAGCGCCCCCTGCAGCGACACACGCAAACTACTAGTAAATAATTCTCATTGACAGTTATGTCACATTGCATTTTCGACGTTTCGGATTCTTTCATTTCGTTTTTTAACTGTTTTTTATTATTCTTAAATATTAAATTTTCAAATACGTGTATTGAAAAAAACGTCACCTGTTTGAACGTAAAAGCAACACACGATATGCAAAAAATGTATCCGCCATAGTTATATCGCGAAATGCTTTAAAATTTACCTGTATCGATTGATTTGCGTTTGAAGTGAAATATTTCGTTAATATTTTTTTGTTTTTTAGATCGTGTATTTTCTTTTTTTAATGTTTCGCCATTTTATATGTTTGTGTTATAACTTTCTTTCTTCTTTTTCAGTGCAATCGGTCTGCTTTATACTTCAGAAAGTCTAGGTTGAGTCGTGCGGCGTTTAAAACGTCATGTCACAAAGGGATGGGGTAAAATCGTTTTTTTTACAAATCGAATAGTTTTTTTATAAATCGAACCATTGTTTTTCTCTAAACTGACGTTTTAATTCCTAATTTTCATTATACTGTCTTTCTAATGTATTGTATGATTTGTATCTATCTTTAAATAGGTCAAGATTCACAATGAATTAATACTAATGACGAACATTTCATTTTAGGTATAAAAAAATCGAAAATCCAATTATCGAATACTCCATCCCTAGCCAATGCGGACTAACGTAGTGACTTTGACAATCGTCACCAAATATTATTTGATTTTTACAAAATGCCACATTTTTACTAATTTGTAACAAGATGTATTAATTTGTCATTATTGTTAGTTTTGTGTAATTAAGAATCACGATTGGCTGAGTGAACGAGCTATTCTTGCCGCCAAGAACAAAGACGTCTACGAACTTAACAATATTATTCAGTTCCTTTTATAATGTTTCGCAATTTTATATGTTTTTGTTATAACTTTCTTTCTTCTTTTTCAGTGCAATCGATCTGCTTTAGTTCATCAAAATGCCGAGGAAGCAGCAGAGCGACGTGCAGCCAGACTTGAGGATGCACGGTTGCGAGCACGGCGATCGCGTTCTGCAGCTTCAGATCTGCTTCGTTCTCAACAGAATAAACGCGACAGGCTGATAGTGGCTGAAAGACGTCAAAAATATTGTATACCCACAAGCATTGTGAAATTAAACATATTAGAAACGTGTGCTTTCTCTTTTCTTTCTTTTCCATTTAACCAGACTGAGTCACAGCAACGCGTGGCCGGGTACAGCTAGTAGATAAATTAAAAAAACAATATGCAAATTAAACAAAGTGTAAAATGTTTAATTCTCGTGCGTTTGTAGACTTTTTCAAATTCTACAAACACACCAAATTAATTTTTACCTTGACCCAACATTTTGAGAAGTTCGGTAACATAAAAATCTGATCCATGCATTCTCTCCCAAAATCATTGCTTAAAGTTTTCTTACACTTAATAAACTCTGTATTTTTTAAACTTTATTTTAGAGCCCTTAGTCTCAATAATGGTACAACGGTATCCCTCGTCCAGTCAGAAGTCCTCTTTCTCGTTTATTCTTCTAGCTTGCTTCTATGAGCCCCCTCCATGTTCCGCCACCTAGGACGTAAGTCGAAATGGTCGTAAGTCGAATTTCATACAAAGAAATTAAAATAATAGACATAAAAAATGGGTAGTACGTTAGTAGTGTTTATTTCAGAATATGTACTATATGTAATATATAATAATGAATAATATATATTTACTAAATTATTCTGTAGTATTTTCATCAGATCTGTACACACTAATATCCATAGGTGACTCAGTGATTGTAGTAGTGGGGTTTATTTTTCTCACAAACATATCGAGATTTGTTTGTATACATGTTTGTTTTATCTTTTCTTTAACAATTTCATTATAACAGGCGAGTGCTTGCTGAATCAGGCGACGTACCTTCGAATATCCATCGGTGTCTGTGTCCATATTTTCAAATTGTCGGATTCCATTGTTGATTTGGCTAAAAGCAGCAGCCATGTCTTTAAGCACAAAGTTTTTAGGTAGTTCATTGTTTTCGTCTAGTTCTTTTAATCCTTTTGATTTTTTTTCTATAGCACGTTCCTCCTCAATCTCAATCGAATCTTGATTTGTGAGCTCTTCATCATCATTTTCTAAAAGTTGAATTATATCTTCACTGTCAACTTCCAGATTAAGTTTTTGAGCAAATTGTACAATGATATTAGTTACTTCTCCTACTTCTTTTTGTCTATTAAAATTCATATTATTATTACGTTTTAATAGTTTGTTCCATATGCCATTCATACATGATGTCGTTACATTTGACCATCCTTCTGAGATATTTTTAATTGCTCGAAAGATGTTATAGTTTTTCCGAAATTCTCTCAAAGTCTGGTCTTTTTCTATTCCTTCGATTGCTCGGGCAAAATTAATTCTTAAATAATGCAATTTAAAGTTAGCAATACCCCCCCTTGATCCATCGGCTGTAAAATGCTTGCAGTGTTGGGAGGTAAATATATAACTTTTATGTTTGGATGGGATTCAACTAAGTTTGTAGGATGACCCGGAGCGTTGTCAATAATCAGCAATATTTTAAAATCAATTTTTTTTTCTTCGCAATATTTTTTTACTTCAGGAATAAAACATTTGTCAAACCAGTCTTGGAAAAGATATTGTGTCATCCGTGCTTTTTTGTTCCAACGATAATGTAGCGGCAAAGTAGACTTATCGATTCCCTCGAAGGCTCTTGGGATTTTTGAATTATATATCAAAAGTGGCTTCAATTTAAATCCGGCGACATTTCCACCCAACAGAAGGGTCAAACGGTCATTGAATGCTTTAAATCCGGGCATGCATTTGGCTTCTTGATGTATATATGTTCGTTCTGGCATTCTCTTCCAAAAAAGGGCTGTCTCATCGACGTTGAAAATTTACTCCTGTGAATACTTTTCTTTTTCGATCATCGCTTCCAAATTATCTTTAAATTCTTCGGCAGCTTTTAGATCTGCACTTGCTGCCTCTCCACAAATCTTTACATTATGGTAGCTTTCACGTCTTTTGAATCTTTCAAACCGACCGGAGCTTGCATTAAAACTTTGGTTGCAGTTATCACCGTTCATTTTCTTTAAATCTTCGAAAATACTACGTGCTTTAGTTTGGATGGTTATGAAATTAAGTGGAACATTCTTTTGTAATAAGTCCTCCATCCAAATCTGCAAACATTTTTCCATTTCATGTATGAGTCCATTTCGTTGTTTAGTAATAATCGTCGATTTTACCGATACCGATTTATTTACTGCTTCGAGAATTCGTTTTTTGTCCTTTATTATAGTTGACACGGTTAAATGGGACAATTTAAGTTCCCGTGATAAGTCCGACACTGTTTTGCCGCACTCATACTGGTTTATTTTTCTCTCTCTAAATCATTCGTTTTTCTTTTATTTTTATTTGACATTTTGGGATTGAAAAATCAAACAATTCAATAACTCGAAATATAAAGAGAGAGTAATCAACCGTCAATTTTTCAAACCTTTCGGGCGCACGGAAGGTGACGAACTGACGCTGTTTACATAAAGATGATGCAATCGATTGCGTCATATTAGTTAATGTGCACGCACCAATTACACTAAGGCGCACACATTATTTTATAATTTTGGTCTCCGTCGTAAGCCCGAATGGTCGTAAGTCGAGGTGGTCGTAAGTCAAGAACTGACTGTACTCGTATATTTATTATAAAACGAGAATAATGCATGGTGTTTGCGTTCGACATGGTTGCAATACTACATTCTCGTACATTATTTTAGAAAAAAAAATAAACAAACCTAATAGCGTTGAAGGGTTAATAACGGTCACTTGCAAATAATAGTTTTTCGCCGCCCGCCGTTGCTTCTTAGTTGCAATTGTTACAGAAATTGTTGCGGTGAAAAATTCACGGTTGACTTAGCTCGGACATGTATACCAAAGCGTTCAATGTACTACGAGATCGATTTCTACATTATTGTAACAATCTCAACGTCGAGTTATTTGATGTTTTTTATACAAAACTTGTAATGTTCAGGAGATCCTTGATTTTGACTCTATGATCCAATGATTATATTTCGTATCTTGCAAGTGCGGCTATTTGACTTATATTATACATACATGATTAAAATTATTTTAAACATCAAATTAATCGTGCATTCCACTTTCCTCAACTAATTATCACGCTGTGGAATGAAGAACTTATTCCGTTTTAATTATTATTATCCATTCCAAAGCATTTAACTTTTGTTAATTGGATTGACTATTTATATAGTCTTCATATTCAATGAGGAACAATTTTTCAACATCGATTTGTGTTTGAGAGAAAAAATAATAAAACAAAATATTGCACCAAATTTCCACCTCCGAAAAAGTGAAGAAAAAAAGAACAAAATTTCGATTGATAGTATCCGAATCTATGATTTTCTTCGGCTCAGTTGTTATTGCATCTTCCCTGACAAAAATAATTCGTGTGTTCGGATTTTATCTGCAGAAGTATCGTTTTAATTCACTGTGTTTTCGAAGATGCAAATTTGGCGCAATCTTTTGTATATTGTTAAAAATGTATATATCGTGCTTTTTTTCTTCAAAGTTCTGTAAGTTATATAATATATTTAATACTTAAAGGGATACAGAGTTAATGGCTAAAATTCCAATTGACTAGGATACTACATATATGCTTATTAAGTAAACTTTCATAGCAAAGAATGCCAATTGTTTTGTGTTTTCAATTGAGTTTTCAAGTGGGATTCACCAACATGGTCCCGAAAAACTGACATACCATAGAAAAAATACATTTGGAGAAGTGTAGTCAAATCGATGAAAAGTTGATCGGTTACGCAAAGAAAACTGTTTGAATGTATTGCCACAGAAAGATCTAGAAAAAATGTAATTTTACGAAGTTTGCGGTAGTTGGTTACACAAAATCAATGAATGAATGATAATTTGACCTGTTGAGGTACTTAGCTGGGCAGCCACCGATAGAGATGTTTTCACTAGTCAGGAGGGCCTGGGTATGCCACATAAAGTAAAATATTGAAAGAAAAATTGTTTCATTTGTTCAAGCATCTTTAGCATATATCAAAGTGTAATGGACGACAAAGCCCTTCCGCCAGGCGTCACGTTGAGAAGTTGTCGGACGATTTTCACAACACGCTATTTAGACGTGTTGATGTGTAGCCTGTTGCAGATTTTACTTTTCTTATTGGGGTTGGCATATGTTATATGTACGATATTAACGAAGTCCAAATATTATTAAATATTTACTCATTAAGGATGTAAAATATTTTACGATTTCTCTTCATATAATTGAATCATACGGATGAAATTGAAAATGCGATCTTAAGACGTATTATCTTAAATATCGTCCCTATCGACAAAAAACAACAGAAGTAAATTTTCATAGAACTTAAGCCACGTAGAAGATTTTTTATAACAATTAGTATAACACATTAATAACAAGTCTTCATGGCAGTCCTAGGATAACAATTGGAAGTCTAATCATGTAAAAGAAAAAAATATCTCCCTGTAATATCTAAACCATCTCTGATTCGTTTTTTTTATGTTTCGACATTATCATCATCATCATCATTTTCAGTCTTCTCATTAGTTCACTTCTGCGCAAACGTGAATTCTTCAAAATCAGCCTATTCCCGTTATGACTTTCATTATATATAGGTTGTGCATCAAGCGTAGCTAGATCTTTTATTTCCTCTCGAAAGCCACTGAATGAGTCAATACATCGAAAAATTGTAATTTTTCGATGTATTGACTTACGACCTAATTACGTTATTTAGACTCTCTCTCCGTGGTTGCAGTCCTAAGACTGGTTTGCAGCAATTTGAACTCTTCTCCTCCATTCCCCCCTGTCCTGTGCGGCTCTTTTTAAATCTGTATATGTTGAGCAGCGCACGTCCACCGACAGGTCCTCCAGGTACTCTCGGCGTGGGCGTCCCCTAGAGTTTGTCCCCTCGGTCATACCCTCCATTATGGCATGCAAGAGGCCCTCTTGTCGTATTATATGACCGATCCATCTTGCACGCCTTTCGGACAGGATCCTGAGCAGGTGCCTTCCTCCTTCGATTCGTTGGAGAACCTCTTCATTTGTGATGCGGTCTCTCCAGGAAATTCCTAATAGTCTTCTATAGGACCACATCTCAAAAGCCTCTAGTCTTCGTCTATCTCTTTCGGATAGGCACCATGTCTCGCAGCCGTACATCAAGATACTCCATACATAGGTCTTGATGAGGAGTATTCTCAGTTTTAGGTCTATATTATTTGATTATATTATTTTCGACCTTTTATTAAATGCAAGACTATACGACCTAATAAAAAATAACAATCCTCTTAAATTCTTCTAAAGCTCGATTAATAGACTGATTGTTCCAGTGAGACTTTGTAATATTACACAACTAATGCGCCCAAGTTGGGCCAGTTAGACAGGTTCTATCTACACCGCTAGCATAATTGGATCGTTGTAGCTAACGAGCCTCCACCGATTTGACTATCGATTATAGAACATCATATGACAAAGAATGATCTTCGCGTACGTTACAACAAATTCCAAACACGCTTTTATTTTAACACATGCACGACAATTAAAAAATATATATATAGGCACTCTTATATTCCCAAAACTTGTTCAACTCGTTTTCATGTTTTATTATTGAGAAATTGTGCCAACACGGAAGTGCCTTCGGCCCCTAAACGGCAGAAATAGATTGAATTTTATAATAATAACGTGTTTAATGTGAATAATTTACAAGTGGTTTTTCTTATCTATTTGCTATTGTATACAGCCCATGGTTTACACTTTAGATCATTTCTCATACTCATCTTATGCCCCATATATATCATTATTAGAGTAGGCAGAGATAAGCGACCATCACACATTTCCATCCTTTGCTTCATAGACATTTATACACTTCATGATTAAGCTCATTGTTTCTCAGAAACGTGGTTGTGCGAGAATGTGTGTTTCAAAACATGAGTGGTTTACAGAGGCATACACGTATGCATACTACCTTGATCAAAAAGTTTTAGGACCGGCCACCGTGTGGCGCTGTCAGTCACCCGATTGGATTTTTTTTTGTTAGGTTACCACATCTATCATTGACACATCCCTCCAAATTTTAGCGTCATAGCTTGACATTTGTAAAAGTTACGCTGTACTGAGTACATCTACCTTTGTGCGTGTTTTCGATTTTTTACAAGTTTGAAAATGGCATCGACGAGTTTGCATTAAATTTTGTGTGAAAAACGGATTTAACGGTCTACGGACCTTGAAAATGTTGGAGAAGTGTTTTTCGGTGGCACGAACGCTTCAGAAGTGGTCGTGAGTCGGTCGAGGATGACGAACGCAGTGGCAGTCGAAAACTGATGAACACATCGATAAATTCAAAGAAATTTTGGCCGAAAACCGCAAATTGACCATCAGAGAGCTGGCAAGGGACTTTAACATCGCTTATGGATCCGCTCGAGACATTTTGGTTAGTGATTTAGGCCTCAGACGTGTCACTGCAAAACTGGTGCCGAAATACCTCAATTTCATACAACAAAAAGGACCGCGTTGAAATCGCGAAAGAAATTATTTCCATGAGTTTTTGACCAAAAACAACACGACTACTATCCAGCAGCATTCGAATTCACCTGATCTGGCTCCCTGCGACTTTTTCCTGTTCAACCGACTTAAAAAACCGCTTCGCGGAACGCGTTACAGCACCCGAGAGGATGTCATGAAAAAATGGAAGACGGCTCTGATGGACATACCGAAAATTGAGTACCAGCGGTGTTTCGAGGACTGGATCAAGCGCTGGCGTAAGTGCGTTGCAGTCGATGGGGAGTACTTTGAAAGGGACCATATCGATTTTGATGAATAAACTTGTATTTTCGATTTTATGAATAAAGTCCTAAAACTTTTTGATCAAGGTAGTATATGAAAAACTATTGACATTTTGAAGCGGCTTACGGTCGACTATATGTGTATGAGAAATAAAATAAGTAAAACGTTAATCCCCCAACTTTTGTATTATATCCCTTCTTTCCCCTGAAATCGGGGTAAGTTGACAACGAATTTCAATGGAAGCTGGCTCATTAATTGATTTCTGTGTGAATCATTTACAAGTGTAGACATTTTTTACCATTTCAATTTTTTTATTTGTTCAAATATTTTAATAATAATAACGTTACAAACTTTAAAAGATCTAAAAATAAAACCCATAAAAGATCTAAATTTAAAAGATCTAAATTTAACATTAAAATAATACTGTCTCTCCAGTCCCAAATCGGTTCTGGCAGAATTCGTATGATATCTTCGTCTATTATATTATCTGTCTTCTAGCTTTGGCCTAGAGAAGCTATTGTACTTTTTATATTTTAAGAATAGAACAATCCACTCGATTCCCCATCTGCTTTTAATCAGCCCAACTTCTGGGTCCAAAATAATAATCCTATTGACGTGGTCACACTTACCTCGAAACACAATGTGCACGAGGTAAGTGTGACCTACGTCGTAATTATTCTAATAGTTAAAATGGCATGGGTTTCCGTAATTACAGAATAGAATCTAATAACACCTACAAAACTATATAATTACTATGTATTATAACTGTTTTATAAAATACAGGGAAAATGTACGTTGGCCAACAACTTGGGAAAATGTACGTTGGCCATAGTTATAGAGCTACGTTGGCTAACAACTTGGGCATCTAGCCACGAGATATGTTATCAGAAAGCTAGGTGTACTGGTGGGAATTTTAAAAGGACTAATCACACTTTCTCGATTTGCCCCTTTATATACGAGTATATTGCATAATATAAAAGTCAGGAAGATTGCCAATACCCAAACTGGTCTTTAGTAATTAACAAAATATTTAAAGTATTGCTTTGGCATATTACTAATACTATTTTATCACGTGAATACTGTCAAGGATTAACTGAAAATCTAGATAATTGTATCTTGAGATTCTGTGATCACTAAGAAGCCTTAGAATCGACAGAAGCCTTCATATTTTTATCACGTCAGTTGATACAAGTCCGTGTTTATTCCTTTGGGCTCCTTAAACGTATCAAACAATAAAAAGAAAAAAAATATAATCGATATATCACCGTCTTGGCACTTTCATTATTGGCCGGAAGACCAGTTGGCCGCGTCAAACGTTCGACACACTAGTTTCACTTCCTCGCTTTTTTCTTGCCCGGTCACGTGCGAACAACGGTCTACTGGACTTTCCGACGATCTTGTACCACCATATACATCTTCAGTGACCGCTCGGTGAAACAGGGTCACTTTTCCTCAACATCGTCAACTTATAACTCTTGCTTGCTGAATATTCAAATGCAATTTCAGAGTTCCTCAAGTAGCACACACGGAAACCTGGACATAATAGGAATGTTTAAACGGGCAGAAAATACCGTACAAATGAGCCTCTTCTACATCCATTACACTTTCCCTTACAACTCCTACTATTTCCTTGACTTTCTACAATATGTTTTCTTCTTTCAAAATATCATTCACTTGATCCAATAATACATTCGTTGGTTTTCCTCTAGCACGTCTTCCATTCACATTTATAATATTTGTGTTAATAATCTTTCTTCATTCATTTTTTGTTCATACCCAAACCATCTCACAGAGCACTTCTTCATCTTACTCAACCCGTCAATATTAAGTTCACATTTATCTCTAATCCCTTCCTTCCATATTTCGCCATATTTTGTCACCCCACGCATTTAAAACAAATTATATAATTGCGTTATTTACAATAAAAGTAATAGCGTCAAATAATAATATAATTATTTTTCGTGAATTATTTCACGGAACATTTGATCAAAAATACATTTTTAGAGTCAATTGTTATTGCATGGAAACGCAATAATAAATAAAAATGTCTTGCCCGATATCAAAATGCGCTGGCAATGAGTATATATAGGATTTCGTCCGGGACATAGTACCACTACCGCACTGGTGAAGATCACGGATGATGTGAGACGTGGAATGAGCTTTAAGCAGCTGACATTGTTATGTCTATTGGATTTTAGCAATGCATTCAATACTGTAGAGTGTAGACTTTGATTTGTTTATGGCTCGAATGCGTTCATTACGATTCTCTGAATCAGTCATTATCTGGTTTTCGAGCTATTTAAAGGGAAGAACCCAATCCTGTAGATACCAGGAGCGTATATCTGAATGGACTGATCTCTCTGCAGGCGTTCCCCAAGGTGGAATTCTCTCTTCACTCCTTTTTTCTATATTCATCAACCCAATAACACCGTTTCTTAAATGTTCTTATCATCTGTATGCGGATGACCTGCAGATATACGAGTATATTCATTTTGATCCAAATTTCTTTCACGCGGCTTTGAACAATTTAAATGCGGACCTTCAATCGATCTCGGAGTGGACTGGGGAGCATGGCTTACTCATAAATCTTAAGAAGTCTCAAGCGATCCTCATTGGCAGCCCTCAGCTTCTCGGTAAATTCAACACTGACTTACTTCCTCCAATATTACTTGATGGCTCTATCATACCATTACATAAAACTGTTAAAAACCTAGGAGTGCTAATAGATAACACTCTCTCATGGCGAGATCAAATAAATGAGGTAAGCCAAAGGATCTTCTTCAGCCTTCATTCCCTTAAAGTGTTGCAAAGATTCCTTCCAACCAAAACCAAAATTTTACTCGTACAATATCTGCTCTTTCCGATTCTGAACTATGCGGACGTATGTTACTTGGATGTTATAGAGGAGCAGCTGGACAAATTACAGCGTCTTCAAAATATGTGTCTAAGATTCATTTTCAACCTACGTAAGTACGATCATATAACTTCATACCAGAAGGCATTGAACTGGTTGAATGTTAGAAATAGACGCCAAATTCACATACTGTCTCTATTGCATAATATCCTTAACTGTCCCGCCACCCCCTCTTATCTCGCCGAGAATTTTCAGCGTATTTCCAATCATGGATTAGCGCTACGCTCAAACCGAGATTGTTTATTTTCCTTTCCAGTTCAACGCTCCTCTTTCTTTATGTCGTCCTTTACTGTCCATGCAGTGAGACTCTGGAATCAGTTACAAACCAATATAAGACTCGCTCCGTCCTTGGCATGCTTTCAGAAGCGACTGAAAAACCTCTTAATTTCTAGTCAGTAAAATAACGTGTTTCATTCCTGATTTTTCTTTTCCTTTTCTCTCCACCATCCCTTCCTTTCCTTTTGATTGATGATATCTCACTTTATATGAAAAACAATGTTCGGGTGACTGTCCGTCTTTGTGGGGTTGGGCATGTGCTCACGTATATGTTTATGGATTTCGTGGGGATGGATAGTCATTTGAATGATTTGTGTGACCACGTAACTTGCTTCATTTACTTTTGTCTGGTTGGTTGGAAGAGATTGCCGCCTGGCAATACGCCCACCAGATTTTATTTGCAATAAAAGTGTTAAATAAATAAATATATACAGTAGGAAAAGAGAATTCCCGAAGAAAAATTACAATATTTGGACAGAAACATTTCCATTTATTTGGAAAAAGATCAAGTATCAACAACAACATACAACAAAGAAAAAAACATAAATGGACGACGATTTTCACTTCAAGGTACTTATATGTTACAGTATAATATAGTCATTTTTATGGTGAAAATATGTTAAGGTTTTTTCGATCAGTGTACTCGAATTTATATTATAACGAAAGAAAATGTCTCAATTCATAAACCTTTTCCATTCATTATTTGAAAAATAAAAATAAACATTTGAAAATAAAAACAACTGCATACAAGTACTATAGAAAAATAGAACTTGATTTTAATGAGACAAAAAAAATGTCAGATGATTAAATTCACAGGTAATCTTAAAAACACTTACCTGTAATGTAACGTAAAATTAGTTATCGCATACTGAGCTTTGCACGAAGATATTATTGCGTAATATTGTATATAAAAGTATACAAGGTGTTCTGCGAAGGATGTCTGAGACAGCCCACCTATTTTAGCTTCCAAATACTCGTTAGGGAAACCTACTCTTGTTCCCTGTGTCTTAATCATTTGAATACAACGTTTTATTCGTGGGTAAACGACACAAGTTCTGATAGACATACACAAAACAAGTTTTACGAGTGCGCCAGAGATGTGTAGGACAGTCCAATTCATTTCAGGCTCATTTTGTGAGATATCCAAATACGCTTTTATTGGAATTTTTACTAGAGGTAAGGTAAGATCAAGTTATTTCAAAATATGAATTCATTATGATAACCATCGACACTGCAGTGTTCAACACACCATTCCTTTCATATCCCAATTAACTCCTAAGATTATTTTACTTTACTTAATTAGAACCTTGAAAACAATATACAGTGGTGCCTCGGATTTCGAACTTAATTCGTTCTTTATTTTTACTTTATTTAATTATAACCTTTAACACAATATACAGTGGTACCTCGGGTTATATTTACAGTTCGCGAAGTAACTGAAAACCTAAAATAAACATATATATATATATATATATATATATATATATATATATATATATATATATATATATATATATATATATATATATATATATATATATATATATATATATATATATATATATATATATATATATATATATATATATATATATATATATATATATATATATATATATATATATATATATATATATATATATATATATATATATATATATATATATATATATATATATATATATATATATATATATATATATATATATATATATATATATATATATATATATATATATATATATATATATATATATATATATATATGTGTGCAGTGCTCATATACAAACATACAAAACTTCCCAAAAAAAGGGTTGTATTCAAGTATTTTCTAAAGCTGCACACACCACCCATATCTCTAACACTTAGAGGTAGACCATTCCACACCACTACAAAACAAGCAACGGCAAAATCACTTTTATAATACCCCGTCCTATTGAATAGATAATAATACTTATAAAAAGTATATATGTATAAGTTGAGTGTAGATAGGAATGTTGTGGCTGCGGTCATTGGATTATTACCAAATTACCTTCCTAATTACTTTGCACACCTTCCTAATCAATTCACACAACTGTTGCATCGTTGAAATCTATACATCTCGTCATATGCGCCAACCTTTTTTTCATATTTCCCACGTGTTCCTCTTTAAAAATGTTTTTATCTAACACATTTAATTCTTGTATCGGTCATGGCCTTCCTCGCTCTTCATTGGTTTCGTAACGCAACGTATATTTGTTTTACTTTCATAATTAATTATCTCAAAGTGACCAAACAAACAAAAAAATGTTTTTTTTGTTATTAGCACCCTTCTCTGAAAGACTTTCGTTGTTCGATCATTTTTCGACTCAATTTTGTTTAATATCTGAGACGTTCTGAGATAAATAATCTTTTGTCTGAAACAGTTGTAGGTTTCGGAAAAGACGTACCAAATATGCAAGTAAGTTTTACTTATGGAAAACCCATTTAAATTATATCCGGGTGAAAATTCAATAAAAAAAATAATATTATACTAACTTAAACTGGCTTGCAGAAAAATATCACCCCGATCACAATATTCAATCAAGCAATAGCAAGTACGACTTGAAAGTACGAGTATATTGATGAGGATAAGAACTTATCTATCGTAGGTTCCTTTATCTAACAGTACATTCTAAACTGGCTTGCAGAAAAATATCACCCCGATCACAATATTCAATCAAGCAATAGCAAGTACGACTTGAAAGTACGAGTATATTGATGAGGATAAGAACTTATCTCTCGTAGGTTACTCTATCTAACGGTACATTCTAAGAATGTATGAATATATCTATAGAGCAAGAACACTAAAACAATAACGATACTAAATTTAGTGACGCGAAGTCACCTTGAACATCTTATTTGTACCGTTGTTAATGTGTCACCGCTCCTTAGATTTACAGACCCGTGAACTGTCGATTATTCTCCGAGGATCAGTGATTCAGCATCGCATTCATTACTCATTCCAATCTTCTGGACTCCCAAAACACTTCATGTCGACCTTAATTCACCATAACTTTGAAAATGTTCGCTCATATACGAATATATATGTATACATACCCTCGTGATTGAGAACGATTGTCAACTATCATGCGAATGGAAGACATCTGTGCGTGAATCGGTTTATTGAGTGAAATCTGTTGCATTTCAGCAATTATATAGTCTTAACAGATCAAACCCAAAGTTCCGATGGCAAGGATATGAAGTTCCAAGACGATCGGCAGGTGTAATCTGCCGAAACATTTCGATAGGCAGAGTTTTTTTATATAACACTATTTTGATGTTGCTTAACAGCGCTATAAGAATTTATATAAACATATAAGAAGCAGAAAAACATAAAGTCTGATGCAATACTGTCTAAGAGTAAAACCAGTTCAGAAAGAAATCGACCAGGA
This sequence comes from Odontocerum albicorne, assembly GCA_949825065.1. Classification (NCBI taxonomy): domain Eukaryota; kingdom Metazoa; phylum Arthropoda; class Insecta; order Trichoptera; family Odontoceridae; genus Odontocerum; species Odontocerum albicorne. The sequence goes on along the minus strand of OX463843.1, from coordinate 30,381,937 downwards.
ATCAAACGTGGGATGCCCTCTTGCTTAGCGTGAATGCTAACCGTTAGACCACGGCCGCCGACGATATACGAGTATAGATACTTAAATGAAGATGATACTCGCACTTTTAAATTTAGCAGTCATAACTAAAGAAATGAAAACTATTATTTTTGCTACGTAATTATTTCCATGAAAAACAGTTAATTATCAAGGAAAACAGAGAAAATAAAACACCCTGGTCTTGAGGAACAAAGGTTTCAAAACTTTGTACATAAGTCATCAGGCTGTTTCTCTGTAGATGTAGGTAGAGAAGAGAGAGCGCCAGTCTTTTGAATCGCGAAACACATTTTTCGTCTTTTCCACATCCGTACAATTTCTACGATTTTTCAGACTTTTTAATTTCCTTTTTTTTAAATATAATTTATTCGACTTAATCATACTTTTCTTGGTATTTCCCTACCAAGCCTGCCATAACTATATACAAATCGCATTTTCCTGTCTTCAATCGAACATTGATCATTATCGGAATACATCGAACTTTAGTAATTTCGGAATTGATGACTATTTTTAGCTAGATATTATTAAAAAAAAAAAACAGTTAAATAACAATGAAACAAGAAAAAATATGTATAATACAAAAAATCTTTATCTATATTTAAAAAAAACTTCAAATCGTTAAAGAACAACTTAGTCAAGTTATGTAATTATTATTTTATTAAGATTATGAAAATAGACTAATTTTCAGTAGTCAGTAAATAAGATGTGCAGTAAATACCAGTACTTGCACAGAAAACTGCGAATGCAGCAAAACTATCATTTGACGCCACTAGATCAGAGTGGTCAATCGTCCGAAGATAAACCGATGTAAGACTGATCGAGGATTCTTTCGGAAATTATTGATTCGACTATCATCGCAGTACCACAATATGTGATCTGTGGATTGATTGTGAAGAAATTGGGTAGTCCAATAGCTTGGATACACCGACAGGGAGCCGAGGCGCGCCCTGATTAAATTGTCTATCTTTCCAAGGAGGATGACGATTATCGATGTTTCCAAGTTGACAACTGGACCTTTAGGCAGGCTTTAACAATCACGCGAGGAGGCATCCCTTGCAAGGGGTTAAGGCGGACGTTACCTATCTTCGCGGGTTGACCCTTACCGAGAAGGATAATCTCGGCGCGACGCTGGATCTCCAGATCCAACGGAGCGATCCCCGTTAATGCCGAGAGCGATTCCGCCAAGCATGTCCAATATACCTCGGCGATAGCCAACAGCGCCTTAGTGTCTTAAGCTGATTTTAATATATTCAACATTTAGCGCCCATAAGGTGATATTGTATCACGAAACATGAAAAATAGTACTGTACCACCTATTATGTCGGAATCGGAAGTAGCCGTTAATGATGAAAAATATCAACTTTCTTCGATATTTTATTGAGGCGACTTGTTACAATGAATTACAATGCAGTATATGAAAAAGATCATTTACAGGATAAAACGTCATAATTACCTCGTGCAAATATATCAAAGGAATTTGAGCCTTATGGGTTATTAATATCTCAATCTCTTTTCGATTGAGAGTGTAGGCGCATATGTTACATGTGGTTAGATAACATATATTTTAGTTAAAGAAACCGACTTTTTCATGCTTCTCTTATCTCAAGTGTTAGGAATATTTCTAAAAACAAATGAACATAATTATGAAATATCAAGTTCTAGAAATCTCAAGTGCCCGACATGTGCAGCGTTATATTTCTAAACTAATAGTTTATGGATATTGTCGGCAAGAGAGTTAACCCTAGGGACAAAAAAAAACAAGATATGCATCCATCACATAACAGATCCCTCTAAAAATGTAGTGAAAACTTGTCAATTCCCCGTAAGAAATTCTTCTGCTACAATGCCCAACAATGATATATTCGGGCTAGCCAACATGTACTGCGCATCCAGCATTAAAATACAATTGCAAATGATATTCAGAATGCGTAGTGTACCGGCCTTCTAATATGATAGTGTACTCGTACCCATATTCTGAATATGAGCTCATTTCCATAAACCAAATGCAACCAGTTGACTATTGTCAACTATGAAGGATTAAAAGTTGTTGAAAGGTCTGTAAAATAAAATAAGATCCAAAACAAATATGAAGATTTTTAATTTGACTTCATACGGAATTCAACTCAAAACTCATAATTAAACATTGAGTTGAACCAGTGACATCGCTATATAGAGAACAAAACTCATAATTAAACATTGAGTTGAACCAGTGACATCGCTAAAAAGATAACAAAACTCATAATTAAACATTGAGTTGAACCAGTGACATCGCTATAAAGAGAACAAAAGTTGTTGAAAAAATCACGCTGTTTCACTATTGGGGTAGGCAGAGAGGACAGAGCGCGAGACTTTCCAATCTCGACACACATATTACGCCTCTTCAACATCCTACTATATTTAACATACCTTCCCATACAACTCCAATCCAATCATACACCCCTGGTCTTCCTGTACCATGCCTTACACTCGCATTTGCAATGCATGTTTGTTTTGTGGGTATTTTTTCATTTGATCCACGTGCCCAAACTATATCAAAGTGCTCTTCTTCATCTTACTCAACACATCAGTCTGAAACAACACATAAAACTGAATTTGGAATTTTAGTTTGAACTCTCTAAGGAGTTCTAACTTAAAATTTCTAATTGAAGATATTTAATCTTCCATTGGGCTACTGAAATAGTCTTACTCCTTTAATCGTAGAAATTACTTGAACATTAACAGTTGGATTCCGATTTAAACAATAATATCATACCAAACCGATGATACTGTAATGTGACGCTTTCGCCGATATCCGCCTACACCTAATCGCGAGACGAAAGTGTCAAATTTATCATCGTCTCAACGTTTAGACGTTGGATCTATCTGCTCTTCGATTCAGCATATTGGCAGTCATTCGAAATCTTCATCAAAGCCTGCAATTTCTTTGGTCATCTTGCCTTAATTGTACATTTATGTATGTAGCAAAGCCGAAAATTAAATGAAAAATACATGATGTCCAAGGATGCTTGGACTGGGATTTTAAACTGCTATACTTGGATTGATAAGCTAAGCTTATCCATCAACTAATTTCCTTTAGCAAAAATAGGTAACTTTTTCTTCGTTTGCATGTATTTCGTCAAGATTTCACAATCAAGTCACTGTGCTGTCGGTCAATTTGTGAATATCTTGCAAGCCTCCCGGAAAAGTATAGAGAACATCTGTTCACTGCGTATCGGGTCATCTGCGTTTCACCGCATTTGCACAAAATTGAGTCCTGTCCCTATACATATGATATATAGAAGCGGAAGATATTATATTCAACGACATGTCTCAACCTAATAAATGTGTACAAAGATTTCTTTGACAGGAGAATACAGGAAGCTCCTAAGTAGAATCATTGGTAAATTTTTGTTTCCGTTAAAAATGTAAAACTTTGTCCAAAATCTTTAGTCTGTAAACAGATTTTATTTCAACGTTAGCTTTATAAGTTTTAAAACCATTTAAAGGTGATTTGGGCTTGTAGCAATAAATATAGATGAAAGGCGGACAAAATAAATCTACTGCGAGAATTTCAGTGAGAGTTGAGGGACAGAAAGACCGAAAAAAGTGTGGTTAAATTCAATGAGTGAAATTTAAAACAAATGCTTAGGAGTCAGAGAAACCGAGGTAGTTGTATGGTATATAATGGGAAATATGTGTGACATGAGAGAAGAGTATAACTCTCTGTCCTCTCTGATAGGGAAATGGCGTGATTGTATGTATTTATATATGATGTAATTTGTTTTATCAAACACTGTTTATTCCACTTTTTGTAACGGTATAACCCTACCGGTTTCAAGGTTTTCACCTCATCAACAGGGGAGAAAGCCTTGAAACCGATAGGGTTATACTGTTACAAAAAGTGGAATAAAGAGTGTTTGATAAAACAAATTACAATGTCTTTAAACCTCCACAATGTTAATGCCTTAACTATAAATAATATATTTATATATGTTTAAGTACAAGCAGCACAAATGAGATATTTCAGAGCAGAAGCACTTCCAGGATCAAGTTAAGAATCCTGACACAAGACAGTACCTTAAGCCCTTCTTACGAAGACATAAAAGTTCAGACTTCGACAAGTTATACGAATGCCTGAACTTTTAAAGATATTTGAGTCAAAGTGGAAAGTACCAGTAAGAAGGTTGCGAAGACAGTAGAGCGAAAAAAGAACTCTTTAACTAATACTAACAAAAAATGTGCATTTGTAAGCTTCTTATGAATATCATTTAAAATTTTCACTGTCCATGTCCAGAGATAAATTTTCATCATCTATGATTTAGAATATATTAAAAATATTATTACAAATGGGAGAAGTCTGAAATTGATCATACAAGAATATAAAAATATTAAAGGAAAAATTGTACAATTCAAGTTTTGTGTAAAAAACAAAAATAAAGAAATACCCATAAATTTTTTTTTAATTATTTGAATTAGTCAAAAATAATATTGAAATGAAAATAGTATGAGACAGATTAGTGATTATTGTTGAAGTAACGACATTTATTTATTTTCTTAATACAACTCAATTATATTGAAAAAATGTTAACGTAAAAAAAATATTATACGAGTATATATATGCAAACATATAATATATACACACATACATAAACATACACATACGTACACACATTGTTCAAGTCACTTAAATACATTGATGAGTGCTTTATAACACCCCTAATCTTCGAAGAAAATTTTCTTTTGCTTTTGTTAATGTGATATGAAATATGTCAATATCCGAAGATGTCCCGTTCAAAAGAGTTAAGGCCCTTCCAACAGGCATAGCAGCTGGAACTCATTCTTGCGTATGTGATTGAGAACAGTTCTTGCCGGTGCAGTAAAGTTAGGAACATTTAACGCTAATCTTTGTAGAAATGCTGGACAGTTCACAACTCCTCGAACGAGTCTGACAACATATACCAGGAGACGCAGATCTCTTCTTACGCTCAAGGAGTTATACCCGAGCATGCCCAGCAGAAACTGGGTAGGATAAAGTCATAGACAGGCACCAAACTCACTCATAGAGATATCGTAGATATTTTTTTTGTACCATCTCCACCATGAGTGAGGTCTGCGCCTCCAGCAGTCTCCAAATGCAAGCATTGCTTTCTAGTTCGCTACAGATCAATGAATTTAACAGCGTTTTGAGCACCTACAATTACATTACAAATCCTAGAGTTTTATAAGCTGAATTGCACATAAGACAACCAGATCTTTAATATTGTCTGTGCGGGGTATATGTATAGATTCGAGAGTATATCGATGAAAATTCAACACGTGTGAGCGATGATATGACATAATTTTGACATAATCCACTTGGGTTATTTAATATAAAACAAATGAAACACTAAATTGTAAAATTGATAAAGAATGAGGTGTTGGAAGCTTATATCGTAATATGTATGATTATATTATGAATGCACCAAAGAACCTTGGGATTGGTGTAAGAACGGTTGGCATTAAAAGAGTTAAAAGCTCAGTTTCAGTACTTCTAGCTCGACTTATTAAGATTTCAATTGAAGAGAATATATGAAAATTAACAACAATCATAAGACTGATTCAGAAAAATTATGACCATTCAGATACTGCAAACAACCGACCTGATACATCTTGGTCCATTTTTAATAAAATAATTGAGCAGTTCATATAAATAACCAATAAAATATTATCTTTATGCATAAAAATAAGATACCTAATAAAATACAACAGGCTATTTAGAAAACCAAAGTCTAGTTAGGCTTATCAAAATAAGATACCTAATAAAATACAACAGGCTATTTAGAAAACCAAAGTCTAGTTAGGCTTATCAAAATTCACAAACACAATAAGCAAAAGTCTTAACGATAGGGTAACCAAAGGTTTTTAAATCACTGGATCATGAAACAACGAAACCATGTGTGAAGGTCGATATCTATAATACGATATATAAAATAACTTGAAAAAAATTATTGTGTTTTGATTACTTTTATATATTTTCATTGATTATACACATATATGACAAAGGTAGAAGACGTTATAAAGGTGTGCAAAATAATGAAGTGGCAATGGGCAGGACACGTAGCCAGAATGTCAGACTCCCGATGGACATCTGAAATAATCCAATGGTACCCAAGAGGCATAAAGAGGCCCAGAAGAAGACCAAAGGCACGCTGGATAGATGGAATCAGGAAGCATGGCAGTATCACATGGCATCAACGAACAAAAACCTAATTATTTGGAGTCAACTAGGGGAGACCTTCATTCAGCAGTGGATCGATCCTGGTTGACAATGATGATGATGATACACATATACGCTAAAAGGTTAAAAAAAAACTGCGATTCATACAGCTTGGCAACAGTAAAAATTTAACAATATTCTACCAATTTGATCAGTATGTGAGGACCAATTAATAATATAATAAATTACTTGTTTATTTTTGGTTTACTGACACTCCTGATTGAATATTTCACTAAGTTTGATATTTGTAAATGACATAAATACAGGGGTTTGTCCATGATGTCATCTCCAATGTCTACTTTAGTGCTGTATTCATTCTAGAAGTCATGTTCACTGTTTTAAGTTTTTGTTTTTCTTTTGTTAAGAATTTACAATACATAATTTTTTTATTTTTCAATTTTGTTTATTTCTTCATGAGTGTTTGGTTTTATAAATAGGAGAATTTTTTTACTATGTAAAATTAAAAATAGTAAAAATCATTTCATAAATAGTAAAGAGTAGTTTTTCACTAACCATTAAATGTTTATTGTTCACATCTTACAATTCAAGATCATAGCAAACTACTGTACTAAACTTAATCTTTACATTATGACAACACAAACCGAAATCATGTTCATGATAGAAAACGATTTGTCATTGAATCAGATAGACATTTATTTGACAAAAGGGACATAATTTAAAGCAAATCGAATGACAACACAGAAACTACACCTCAAAATGTAGGAAAAAAGAAAACAATAAGATAAGGTTACAAAAAAAATTGGAAAAGTCGTGAAGAATAAGATAGTCAGTGCATTCTGTAGATGTATTTGTGTGTATCAGTTTATTGCAAGCATGTATCTGGCTCATCAGCAAGTACATATTTTGACAGGTCAAGTCAAAAACAATGTTTCTTAAGTGACATTTTAAAGTTACTTAGTATATGAGAGTTTGCAGTCTGCATCGTACAAGTTATTGAGTGGATTTATGCGAGTCCACTGTGTTTTATTTATTATCAATGAGACAGTGAGGCACTAAGATGTTTTAAAATGTTTATTTCCAAAACAAATATTTATTCAAAACATCAGATAAAATTTTTTTAAAATATAAAATTAGTCGGTTTAATACTGACTTTTGATAAAAATAAAAAATCTTACTTGTGGTCTTTGGTCAAATTCAAATATTTAAAAAAATATATTTAACAATTTGAGAATTTTTTAACTATTTGCTATTTATTCCTTTGCCTTATTCCATCCATTTGGATAATATAACGCAAAGGAAAAGAAGAAGATAGTTCTTATAAACCTTTCTCCTCTATCTCTCTTGATCTCGCCAATCACTCGGTGATAGTCCGGTCTCATCATGTCCTCCTCCACTTTTTTATATAGGCTCTTCTTGGGTCTCCCTCTGTGTCTATTCGTAGCTGTTTTTAGCATGAACTCTTTATTCCACCATTGCATGTGCCCATAACAGCATAGTTGCACTTCCTGGGCTTTACTTTAATTGTTCCAAATTGGCGCCACTTTAATTGTTCCAAAAAATTGTTTATATCATATCTTATTGAATGGAATGATGCCACCGTAGCCAGTGACCACCATAGCATATGTATCTCCACGACATGAATCAATTGTTCCTCTTTTTCTTTTTTATTATAAGTATACATTGTTGGGATAAAGTTGTTGAACAAAATAGTAAATATACAAATTATATATAGAATACATAATTGATTAAAATAAAGTTAAAAATTGGAATAAAAAACCTGTGTATTTAAAAAAATAGCACGAATTTCTCGAATTACATGATAGTAATAATATACTTCCAACAGAACCATCGGGTATAACATAGACCTCTCATGAAAATAAAAGTCAAGTCTTCGCACATATGCTATCCCACCATATAATTGATTGTTCTTTTATTTCAGCATAAATTTATAAAATAAGATTCATTCTGCACGCCTAATATATTTTGAATTTGAGACAACTAAGCTATGCGATTATGAAAAGGAGATGAAAAGACAGTGTATAAATTGTATATTGTAAGGCATTAAATTTTTATTCATCTTCGGATTGTATTTTATGAAATCAATTTGTTTTGGTTTTCTTATAAAATTTATTAAATGATAACATGGCCATGTTTTGCTTGGTTAAACAAAATACATGGAAAGGTTTTGATTCTTATCATAGTTCCTCAAAAGCTGTAATTTCAATCCATATTCATTAATTCATATTTCAACATTGGAAAAAGACTTTTTATTTTAATCATATAGTGATGTCCAGATATATTATGTATTTATTCTTATTTAGTGTCATTATGTACAAATATTCTGGTTCACTGGCTATAAATACATTTTGAGGATTCTAGAATATGTAGGCGGTGCATCTAAAAGATTCATTTGGTTTTCGTGATGTTGATTGGACTAGATCAACCCTATTTTGAGACCAACACCTGTGCTTAAAAAAAGACTAACATCAACAAAATTATAAACGTCCAAAACAAAACACACATTTTTAATGGCATTCATTTTTGATTGACGATATCAACAATTTATTCTAGCATTTTAAGTTTGTAATTTTTCATAGCGGTAAAAGTTGATGTTCATCTTAGACTCACCATAAAATATTTGAAGTTTATTGCCGCAAATGTCATTAAGCACACAAAATCACACACACAAAGGATTAATAAAATGCTAATAATTCGTTTCTTAACTAATAACGTAAAAAAATGACAACAATCACGTTAGACGAAGAAAAACCGTAATAAATGAAACACGAATTCCATGATCGCGACGTACACAGAGTACACGGAATATACTATTTCAAGACAACTATTGAGGTTTACACAGGGCAATGTTGAGTAAACGTCAAGTGGGAGACGAGTCAGGCGGCTAAAGATACGTACACACGGTCACATTCAATGTAATCATTTGGCACATTCAATGTAATAATAATGGCGGCCACATAAAAGTCAAGTTTTCAAAAAAACATTGGCTCCACAATACTGCATCATGTGGAGTTTGAGTAATTAAGCCAACACGTTTCACATAAAACTCAAAGTGTTAAGTTTAAAAACGATTACAATCTACAATGCAATCATAAATCTATCTATCTAATGAAAAGGAGTTAAAAAAAACATGGCAAAACTTAGTAATAAGAATAATTTTTAGAAGAAATAGGCTTTCAAAGACAATACGTTTGTTGGTGGCGGCAGTATGGAAGTGGATAGTAATAAAATAAATAATTGAATAGATTTTCATCCACAAAGCACTGAAAAATTTATTTCCAACATATTAGTCAACACTCAATTAAATTCAACTCCGACGTAATTCATTGTAACACTAGAAGATCACATTATGTAACAACTACTCGTATATATAAACAAATACTGAAAATTGTTTATTTTTACAAAATAATTGAGTATCAATTCTTGACTTTAGGTGAATCAGAAATTTTGATTTTTTTCTGACGATTCACCAGCAGAAAAAATCAAAATTTAAAAAACGTAGAAAAATTTAAGAAAAAACCAGAACATACATTATGGAAAAATATTCAAAACATATATAAAATAATAAGTTTTAATTAATTAACAGTTAATTTTTATGTATTGTTGAGTAATATAAAGGCATATTAATAAAATAAAAATAACATTGAATAATTTTTACGAATTACAGTTAAAATATAAAAAAATGAAATAAAAACAAGTAAAGGAAGTTTTGTAGCCATTGAATATTCCAATTGGCGATATGAAAATATTTAAAAAATCATCAATGATAATCATTGATTATATTAATCATCATTGATGATAGTAGTGACGTAAATAACGCGAAAAAATATATGTTGTCTTAAACTATTTATTTTTACGTAAATTTTTATTTCAATAATATTATTTTTCACTAACTAAATTCTGTGCCCTAGATGATAAACCACGGAAGTCACTTTGTACCCTAGAGGATAAACGTCATATGCGTCATACATGAATAATTCATGTGACTCCCATGGTTTATCTTCTAGGCCGGGTACAGAATTGATTTCACATTTTTTATGTTATAATCAACCCTATTTGCTAGGCTGGATTCTCATTTAACAGATAATTTGAAAAGAAACACAAAATCTAGCTTTACTCACTGTTAGAATAAAAATATGTAAGTTTTACCACTGCAGCTTATGAGAGCAGCTCGCGTTATGGATATAAAGCTTTAAGTTTCTTTCACGGTATATTTTAGAAGAGAGTTTTTTTTAGAAGTCTTATGAGCGTACTTGCAATATTCCTGTAGGGACAACACCTATAGAAAATTTCGACCATAGCAAAAATTCTGTAACCCATTTTGTCAATTATTGTAGTAAGTTTTTAAATTTTATTTTTATTGAATGGCGGGTATCATCACTTGACACTGGCGTATACTCCTTCATATATATGAGTTCTTTGCCATTATTCAAGAAGAAGAAGAATGGCGGGTGCTTATCGATGGGACAGGAAGACGTTTTTATTGAAGATTTGAATATCATTTTTTATTCATGTTGGGTGGTTGTTTTTGCTTTTATAGAGGCATCGTCTGTGTCTTCTTATTGTATGGTGTTATTGTTAAAGTAGGAAGATGTTATCTGGTGCGATGGGTAAAGATTTTTTAAGTTGTTGTGATGAGGTTGTTTTTCCCGCCGGGAGGGCTTGTCACCATTCTACAGAAAGAAGTCAATTTTCCGTAATGGAGGGAAAATACGAACCTGGCAATAAAAAACATATTTCAAAAGTGTGGTGGGATGTCTATCGTTGGAACTGGATAACGTTTTGCGCTGGAGCTTTGATTATATATTTTTAGTGCTGGGTGGTCATGTTTTTGTAGAGACACCATTTGTATCTTCTCACTCATAGGTTCCCAAAGTGGGCCCTATGCCCCCCCTGGGGGTATTATTGGGAACTGAGGGGGCCATACTGGCCCTGGGGGTAGTAGAGGGTCGGGGCCCTGGAAGCAAAAAGGGGGCAATGAGTTGCTAATATATTTTAACCTTATAAAATAGTCTTAAACCCTTTATTACACGGTGTACATATCTAATTTGTTACCAAAATTGTCGATAAAATCCCCTTAACAACAAATACTATACGATTTTGTGATACAAATTAGATACATCGTGGTTATACGTAATTTATAGTTCATAGTTGTATATACTCGTAGTTCATAAACCCACCACCGGAGGCCCCGCAAGTACCAAAACATAACCTAAAAAATTACACCCGGGCATATATTAAATTTTTTTATTGAAATTTTATTGCAAATAACAGCAGTACATCAGGTTCACCCTTCTCATTAGGATTATTTAGTAAATACTTCAACAATTTAAGTATCAGCGTACCTTATTTATAACACTTTAGATATGTACATAAAAAAAATGTTCACTGCATTTTTCTGTTTTATTTAATTTAAAAAAGGTAAATTTCCAGGGAGGCCTTGTTTAATTTTTTTGCTGAAAAGGGGGTAGTGGGTCAAATAAGTTTGGGAACCTATGTTCTCACTGGGTGGTATTATTGTTGAAACAGGGAATACATAATATGTGGTGCGAAAGGCATAGATTTTTAAGTTGTGTGGAGAGGTTGTTTTCCCGCTATTCGTCAGAAAGAAAGAAATTATCCTTAATAGGACAAACATATGAACCTGGCAATAATGATTGTATTTCCATCCATACATTATTATATATATATATATATATATATATATATATATATATTATTTACCTGCCTAAGCTCTCATTTGCACAATTGTTTAACATTTCACTTTTGCAAGTGAAATTTGGATTGTTCTGTCTGTAAAATGATTCAATCTGTATAAGTTTCAAATATTTTCTTATATAATACATTTGATTACTGACAATCTAAATTCTATTTGCTCAAGATGTAAATTATTTTATTGAAGGAAAATTGCAAACTCACCACCCATCTTTTGAGTTTTGCGTGTCTTGTGAATTAAACGGAGATTGGCAAATAGCTCGTAGATTTTAGGAATGCATTTAGAACAAGACCATACTACATATGGCTGTCACGCGTTCCAGTGGGCTTTTGAACTTAGTGCTGTCCACAGATAACTTGATATTCTATGAAGGAGTATACCAGAGTATAGATAACCAGAGATGGTGCCATTCTCTTAATTTGCGGTACGGTACACGCATTCGCATTAATGCAGGTTTTATGTATAGGTAGATGATAGATATTTATGTATAGGTAGATGAAATATAAATATAAATCTCCATTTCACAATTATATGATTGATCTATCATATGAAAATATGTTTTTGAAAATGTCTTGAAATGATGAATGCTATTTGTTAATCAATTTAAATACTTACGCTATCATTTAAGGTTAGTTTTTTTAGATGAAAAAGATTTCTTTAAATAAAAAATATGGATATTTACTATACCAAATTAATTTTGGAAATCCGTTAGTTCGATTAGTGCTTGCCAGGAAGAACTAGCAAAGTATCCTGAAACATTAAAATTTATATGATGCTTTTTCATCGAATTTATTTATAATTATGAAAAATATTTTTTTCGAAATTATGTAGAATTAATTATGTTATATATGTATCAACAACTTTTAATACATTCCATCTTCTCTATATTTAATTGCTGTTTGTGAAACAAATTAAATTGCAAAACTTAGGTAAATGAGACACATTCCAACAATTCGTATAAATCACAATCAATTTATTAATTTAAAGTCGACAGTCCACTAAATATTGTATATTTTAAAGTTATAAACGAGTACACTGGAAAGTTTCATAAATAATTCATAAGCCGTAACAGGAATGAGAAAATTCCAAAAGTGCTATATATGTACTGAAAGGAGAAAGCATATCCCTTCAGGCCTAGAACACAAAGGCATTAACTTGCCAGATGTAATTCTAAAAGATTGACACACCTTAGCCTATCTTATCTATAGCCTCGATTTACCACTATTTCGATCTGCTTTTTTGATACGTAATTATCCTTAAATCTCCCAGATTTTGACATCGCTTGGTTTTCCAAGAACCTAACTTGACATCATTCACAGCCTCATACCTCTTTATTAATCAACTCAATTTCTTTATCTTTGAAATCATTAAACAGATCAACACCATTTGAGTGTTTTGAAACAAGATCCTACGCAGAATATTTGGAGCAGTGCATGAGAACTAAAGATAACACATCTATAAGAATGTTGAACTGTATAATGTGACATCCAGATAATATATGTCCATATGTGTACGTAAATCAATGAGTGTAAAATAAAAGTACCGATGCAAAGCAGGAAGTCTAGAGCACAAGAGTCTACTGCATAATCTACCTGGGCTGGGCTCTAATCAGTGCTGTCGTCATAAATTTCACAGAGGGTAATGCACTCTTTATGTGATATCGTATACCTTATATTGACACCCATATTTAAACGGTATAAATTAAACCCTATGACATATTATTCCCGTATTGTACTTTACTGTACCTTGGATTAGAAAAGGGATAATGAAATTAAAGAAAAGGAAGCATAAATATTAGAATTATTTTAATAATTTTATAGAATTTTTATAAAACAAAATTTGGTCAAAATAAAATCTTTAATAAAACAACATTATTTTATTATTACATGAAGACGTTCCATAGAGACTGACGAGACGAATCTGTGCCGCTACATTAGTTATTTTTACATAATCTCGACCTGGTGTCAGTTGATGATCGATGTCGATGCTTTATCAGCCATAATCGAACATATTTCTTTAGTTCAAATTGTTCGATTGATGGTCTATTGGCATTTATGAACATAAGTTTCGAAACATCAGAAATTAGCAAAGATGCTAGTAGATCCGTGATAATGTTATTCATCAAACTAAATCCGCGTTCACATTCAGCTGTCGAACATGACAAAAGTTGAAATTGTATTCAGAAAAGGCTTTAATCTATCGGGCACAGTGTGGTTATTTTCAACAAAATCTCAGCCCCTGAATAGATTAATATTTTTTATATCCAATAAAGAAATATCCTTAAGAAGTTGATCATTTTCTTTATATGAATCTGAACAAAGTTTTAGTCATTTTATCAACCATACTCTGTAAAAAAAAAATCATTCCGATTCATAGGGGTGATTTTTGAATTTGGAATAAGGGGGATATTTTTAAATAGCAATTTTGTATTTCTGTTAAAGCTAGCTGGGTATTTTCACCCGAAGATGTTTTGAAACTCTCTATAATTCGAATTTTTTTTTTTATTAGATGTTCAGCCCATGACAATGATGTTGCTCGAGACTGAAGTTCTTTCGATAATATTGACAATTCTTGAAGGATATCCAACATGAGTCCTAAATCTAAAACCAATTCCGGCCTTTCAAGCCTTTTCCTTAGACCAATAAGAGTGGAATTTAAATTTGGATTTTTACAAGCTGTTTTAAAGTGATGATGTAACGATTTATATGATTCCCATACAGCCTTCATTGTTTTAAAACTACTCGAAACACAGCGTGTTCCAAGAATTCGACCTATTTTAGCGAATCTTTAACGCCAATTCATGGGAAGTTTTTTCCAAAGTACGAGCATTTTTGGGAGATTGGTTGTATAAGCTATACAACTTGTCAAAAAATGATTGAAAAGAATTAATCCCATGCAAGTCTTTAATAACATCCCCCACAGATAATTCAAGTCTATGAGTGAGACAATGCCATGCGAAAATATTTGGATGTCTTTGTCGAAGTCGCGTTACTACACCAGAATGTTTGCCCACCATTACATTAGCTCCATCAGTGGCAATGGCAATCTAATTTTTTTCAAGTATTCTTTGTGAAAACCATGCATATTTAAAGTTTGTAAGAGTTGATTTTCAACATTTTCTGAATCTTGTGATTCTAATTCACACAAATCAAGAAAAATAAAGTAAGAATTTTCTCCTGTAAACAAGCCTTTAGATAAATTATGAGAGTCGATTTGTTGCTTAACGTTGTGGATTCGTCAATAAGCTGGCTAAACTATTGTAGCATCTCGCTGTGCATAGTTGATTCCGGCTATCTGCGCTTAAAGCCAAAAGGTGCATTTACGTCTGATGGTTGAATATTTTGATTTAACCAGAGAATATATGCTATTTCTGCGAATATAGCTGCACTGGCTCTAGTATAATATAAACAGATTGATGATTAATTTTTATGTAAAAAATTTATATTTTATGCAAATAAATTAAACAAAAGTCCAAAATGTAGGCCCATCTGGGTGTCTTCAAGAAGGTGGTTGCGGATGAGGTGGACGTAACTTGACCAAAATAATTCAGAGTAGAGTTCTCTATGTAACTTTTGAGGTACAGTGTGAACAGCCTAATATTTTGTAAGTGTATTTGGTATTATAACTTTAAATATGTATTTCAATGTTTTTTTAATCAAATTTATGTCAACTGTATGTAACTTTTTTAATTAAATTTATGTAACTTTTTTTATGTATTTAATTTTTTTTGATGTTTCATGAAATTTAAAGGTTAAAATAATTTCATTTTTTTTATTTTATATGTTAAATATCATCAAAATGTATTGTGATACATCCCTGCACAAGTCTTGATTACAAGACTTTCTCGCCATGCCACTGTACCTGATGTTTCTTTGGAACAAGTTTCTAAAGTTATTTCCAAGTACAACAATGTATCTTGGTCTTATTACAAAGTTAATATTTTCCAAATCATTGATTCACAATGGTATTTTGCCAAAATATTCATTTATTTATATATTATACGAGTATATTAATCTTAACTTTGATTCATGAAAGAAAAACATGGATGTGAAAAGAGAGAGAATGGAGCCAACGAAATACTGTGCATGTTGATGTATTGAATACTATTGGGTGTACAAATAAGTCACCGCCGTTTGACAAAAGTTGGCGCCACCAGTAAGTTATGGTTAAAATTGTCAGATGTAAAATGTCATTATCGTAAGGTTGGACATCTGTCAACAACATGACCTTGAAATATTAGTGAATTTTTATCAGTATAACATATTTTTTTGTGTTCGAAAATGTCAAGTTTTGAGCCGAATAAGCGTCATTTGCGGGAACTTTTGATTTACTTCTTCAATTTGAAGAAATCTGCAGCTGAGGCGCATCGATTGCTTGTAGAAGCATATGGTGAGGCTGCCTTAAGTGAGAGAAGTTGTCGTGAGTGGTTTCAAAAGTTTAAGAACGGTGAATTTGACATCGAAGACAAAGAACGTAGCGGAAGGCCGAAAGTGTACGAAGACGCGGAATTGGAAGTATTATTGGATCAAGATTCGTGCCAAACGCAAGAAGAACTTGCACTTACATTAGGAGTGACTCAACAAGCAATTTCACATGGGTTGAAATCATTGGGAATGATTCAAAAACAAAGAAATTGGGATTCATATGAACTGACACGGAGAAACTTTGAATGCCAATTTTCCACATGTGAAATGCTGCTTACCAGGCATAAACGAAAGGGTTTTCTGCACCATATAGTCACTGGTGATGAAAAATGCATCCATTATGATAATCCAAAAAGGAAGAAATCATGGGGATCCCCTGGTCATGCTTCAACATCTACGGCTAAGCCAAATATTCATGGAAAAAAACTCTTGTTGTGTATTTGGTGGGATCAGCTTGGTGTCGTGTATTATGAGTTGCTCAAACCGAATGAAACCATTGCTGGGGCTGTCTACCGAACATAATTGATGAGATTGAGTCGAGCACTCGAGGAAAAGCGCGCCCACTACTACGCCAGACACGACAAAATTATTCTCCTGCATGATAATGCTAGTCCACATGTTGCGGCACCGGTCAAAGCCTATTTGGAAACACTCAATTGAGAAGTTTTACCCCACCCGCTGTATTCACCAGACATTGCTCCTTCTGATTACCACTTGTTTTGATCGATGACGCATGGCCTGTCTGAGCAGCACTTCACATCATATGAAGATACCAAAAATTGAGTCGATTCGTGGATAGCCTCAAAAGATGATGATGATGACTGACGCGGTATTCGTATGCTGACAGAAAGATGGGGAAAAGTAGTGGCAAGCGATGGGTACTACTTCGAATAAAACATGAGGTTCCGTTCTTTCACAAAAAATGCCCATTTTTTTATAAAAAACGGCGGAAACTTATTTGTACACCTAATATATACTGTATATCTACATAGTCCTGCCATAAATACTGTTACACAAATTCAGACACTCAAAAAATCTAAACAATAGCAGGTAGAAACCTAAAACCTTTTTTCAGGTAATTCTCCATCCCCTGTGGTATTGATATAATCAGTTAGTCACTGAATGTTGACTAGTAAACATGGAGTGGGGTGGTAAAGAAAACTATCGCTGCAATTGCGTTACGTAAAGTTGGAAAGACGCCGGTAGACATTTTAAATTCTTTAACATCTTTGGGTATCAATCGTCAGTTTGTATATCGTACTATTAATCGATTCTAAGATACTCAAGGTATTGAAGAACGGCAAAAAAGTGGTCGACTGCGAATCGTAAGAACTCCAGCAGTCATCAAAGCCGTGAGTAACAGAATCCGTAGAAATTCACTCAAACAAAAAGTCATGTCCAGGGAGATGGGTATTTCGACACAGAGTATGTCTCGTATTATCAAATCAGACCCAAATATGGGGGCTTACCGGAGAAGCACTGGACATTTGCTTACTCCATCTTTGAGGGACATCAGGAAGACCAGAGCTAAACAACTGATTCACCGGTATGCAAACAATATGCATCGCAAAATCCTATTTTCCGATGAAAAAAATTTCAGCATTGAAGAAAATTACAATAAGCAAAATGATCGGGTGTACGCACATAGCTCTCGAGAGGCCGCTCAAGTCATTCATAGAGTTCAGAGAGGTCATCATCCAGGATCTGTGATGGTTTAGTGGGGTGTCTCATACGAAGGGGTTACTGAGCTACATTTTTGTGCTCAGGGTGTGAAGACGAGTACGAATTCATAACAAAATGACATTATGGAGAAGGTCGTCAAGCCTCTTAATAAGATCATGTTTAATTCAGATCATTGGATCTTTCAACAATATTCTGCTCCAGCCCACAAGGCAAAGTCCACCCAGCAATGTCTAGAAACATACACCAGAGTTTATTAGAGCTGAAGATCGGCCTTCTGGAAGCCCAGATTAAATCCACTGGACTACAAATTGTGGTCAGTGTTGGAGAACATGGCCTGTAGCAGACGACATCCAAATTTGGAGGGTCTGAAACAATCATTGAAGAAAGCAGTGTCCAATTTTCCAATGGACATCGTGCGTACTGCCGTTGACGATTGGCCATTGCGTTTAAAGGTGAAGGCAAGGGGAGGACATTTTGAAAAAGATATGTGTTTTCATTTAAGATGATATATATGTAAGTCTAACAATATAATAAATCATTTTTAAGATGCACTGTTTTTTTATTATAATCCAAATACTTTGTAACAGAACTTATGGCAAGACTAGGTATGCACATCAGCATTCGAAACTAAGCTATTTTCAGTGAATGTGAACTAAGGGCTGATATGTAAAATAGGATAAAGAAGAGGAATTGATGACTAGCACCGATACAAAGACTGTAAAATAGGTGGATGGCTGCCTCTCAATCCTCGGACATTCCGGTTTGCTTCTTGCGTTTTCGGTGGAGAGCAGGGTGAAGAGATTCCTCTTTGGCAGTTTAAAGTTTGTCTAAATAACAATACAGTAGACGTACCAGAAGCTGAGAATATATTTTTTCCTTTCCTTATGTGCAGACCATCGCTTATCGTAAGCCCCTTGATTCGACCGTCTATGCCATCATAACTTGTTAGCGCCATGCATACCACGCGTTTGCCGCACGTATGGGCTGTCTAATCATCTATAGTGATCATTGCGAAGGCCACACATAAGGAACATTTTATAACAATAGTTAGGCACAAATATACAGGTCAAACACAGATAATATATTACCATAAGGCAATATATAATAATAATTTCTTAACAATTTCAGGGGTAACATAAAATCAAAGATGCATACATCTGATAAAATGACAGTAAGGTTAATTAAGTCATTAGATGTTATCTCTCACAATATGGTTATGAGTTCTTTTATTTGAATGAGTTTACACCCTTGTCAAATTGTGTCCATCCTAAAGGTTCACATGTTGTGTATTTTTAGGTACAGTAAAAATGATTCTACCCTAAGAGTATTGCTTACTGGTGAGGTTCAATGGAGTTAAACTATCATACACCTCAAATTACAGACTAGATAATTGTTTAGAATTTTACATCATTTCGGAATTACAAGCAGCCCTTAAATGAATTACTATTTAATAATTGTGCTCAGAAATGTAAATACAACCAGACGTAGGGCAATAGGACATGTTTTATTATTTTAATCTTTAACAAACTTACTTATTTTATAGGTTGTATGAAATCAGTCTTATTGGCATATTATTTTGCGTAAATTGGCTAAGCCATATATAATAATTTAGATATTTGTGTATTCATTATCCACAAGGTCTTTTTCAAATTCAATGTTTGACTCAATTAAAACTTAATTTGAATTAATCCTGTTTTTAAATTATCCGGACTCAAGTGTCCTCCAATTACCACGGATAATCGGTGCTCTACTCACTTCTATTCAAACAGTAGAAGAGGTAAGACGTGGAGAATCTGAGAAATTTTGCCTGAATCTTCTTATACCACTTCGAACTTTTGTTGAATCGACAGAATCTATGCTTATCTTTGAGAGGTTTTTTGGTTTTGGATCGTATTTTTTTTTCACATCGTAGTCATTGCGACATTTCGTAAAACATAGGAGTTTTGTCTTTAAAATGACAGTAACTTATTAGAGCTCATCAGTATGATTAATTTCAGATCAGTAATATAGCATGTTCCATTCCTGTCTTTTACTTTCCTCTCCACCCTCCTTCCTTTTCCTTTAATTGATGATATCTCACTTTATATGAAAAGGAATGTTCGGGTGATTGTCCTTCTTCGTGGGGTTTGTGGGTGTATGTGTGCTCACGTATGTATTCATGGATTTCGTGGGGGTGGATAGTTATTTGAATGTTTTTGGTGAGCATGTAACTTGCTTCATTTACTTTTGTCTGGTTGGTTGGAAGAGATTGCTGCCTGGCAATAAGTCCGCCTGATTGTATTTGCAATAAAAGTGTTTAATAAATAAACAATATGATATATGTTAGTCGACACAAGTATATTTTAGACTAGTTTAGTGAGCGAAGTGAATGATGAATAATGGCATAATGAAAAGCACGCACAATTGCCCAACTAATGGAACAACCTCTCATAAATAAAATACAGTCGATACTGACTTAAAATTAGCGATGGGAACAACCAAGTGAAAATAATCAAAGAGGGTGAGACACTCATGCCTTGAGTCTTGGATTTGTGTATGTTTATGTTGTGTGGGTGTTTCTGTGTAGTAGTGTACAAATATTGTTTACATGTAGTAGTGTACAAATGTTAGTATGTAAAAGTGTGGATATTTGTGTGTAGTAGTGTTCAAATAGTATTTACGTGTAGTAGTGTACAAATGTTAGTATGTAAAAGTGTGGGTGTTTCTATGTAGTAGTGTACAAATAGTGTTTACGTGTAGTGAAACAGTACTTTTACACTGCACGACCGTTGTGCTGTGAAACAATCGAAAAAGGAGGACATGCCCTCTTTTTGGATATCTCATGGCTACAAACATGGAAAAATCAAACTCAACTATTTTTTAATAACCATTTATGGCATGGAAAAATAATTCTTGTTGACAGGTTTATACGTTTCACCCATTGCGGAGTTTATTTATTTCTGTCGAATGGCGGCAAGCCTTTTCGGCGGGAAAAACAGCCTCTCCACAACTTTAAAAATTCCTTGCCACAGATAATAAGAAATCCCATCGATAGGTACCCCGCCAGTCGACTCTGACTGTTTTCAAATAGGAGTTCACAGCCATTATTTAAGAAGAAGAAAAAGAAGAACTGTCTTCATTTTTTTTAATAACAATTTATGGCATGGAAATATATTTCTTGCCAGGTTTCCTAGAGTTTACTTCTTAGCGTTGAATGGCAACAAACCCTCTCGGCGGGAAAAATAACCTATGATTTGACAAGACACAGACGGTGCCTCTGCAAAAACAAAAAGTCAATCATCCCCAACACGAAAAAAAGGATCTTCAAAGCTCCAGTGAAAACATTTAATTCTATTCTAAATCAACTGTCAACATTGGCATGTTGACAGTGCTAAAAATATTAGTACTGCCAGTCCTCAAAAACCATAAATTTAAATAAAATAACAGAACAAGACCCTGTAGTGATGGAAAATTATTATCTGTCTACGGAATTGAATAAATTAATGGGCACAATAACTATTGATTTTATTAACAAGTGGTTTGATGAAAGTATAACCATCTTTTGTATTTAAGTATAAGGTAACAACATGAGGATATTTTTACGTCAGCTACCTTTTTATCAACAAAATATGACGAACTTTGCGATAGGGTTGTCCTGTGTGAAAGTAAATCTGCAGATAATGAAAACTTGTGATGGGCATTGCGTTTCTGAAGACAAAAATATATCTATTTGAGTAAAAAACATTTTTTTATTGAAATAAAGGGATGGTCTGAAGCTACCGAAGATAATATTAACGAAATATGGAATAAAGTGATGAGCATGATACACTTTGTCTGGCTTCTAAAACATTAAACAGATATATCAAAAGCTCCCGTCAAACCTCAAACATTAAATGTGATTGATGAAAATATTCTTAGAGATGTATATTTTACTCTATGTCAGTTGATACTTTCCTCCGGTTTAATAGTTTGGGAAGAGGGCTTGGACTTGAGCACAGAAACATATATTTCAGGTCCTCTGGGCATAATTGCTTGGAGTATCAGTTCGATTTTAGGACACCTTACGCTCCTTCATTGGATTTATGAATCGGACGTAGGATATTTGGTAGAAATTCGCATGGGGCTGCAAGGAGAAAAAGGAAATGACACAATTTCATATACATTAATGTTATAAATATACATAAACGTTACATATCAATCGACTTGAGCGTACACTAGTTACGTTGGGAAGAAATTGATTCTCACAAGCATTGCAGTGAATGTACTCGTAGAATCTTCTTTGTGGTACCCGAAAGTATTAATAAAGCGAATAGGGAAGAATTGGTTGTAGTATTTATAGTGCGACACACTTTGTTGGTCTTGAATGATACATTTAGTCCTCCAATATTTTCTTCCTCCCAAGGAAATAGTCAAATTGATATTGCATTGGTTAACGAATTATCTCAGCGAATGTTTTCAAATTAGAAGGTCCACGAGGGAGTTTCGCATTGATCATAACTTAATTGGTTTTACATTGCAACGTTCAACAAATTTTCACATAAGGTATATTACTATCATTCTATCTGGTTGGAAGTAATTTAAACATAATAAAGCCAAGATCTACATCAAGAAGAAGACGAAGAATACGTAGAAGACTACTTGGCAGAATTAAATTCTTCTTCTTCTTGAATAATGGTCGAACTTCTATACACATATTTGATGGAGTATACACCAGTATCAAGTGATGTCCACTTCATAGAATCTCATTGTTGTGGAAAAGTGGTTTTTCCCGCCGAAAAAGCTCGTTGCCACCCTACAGAAAGAAGTAAACTCTCCGCAATTAAATAAATTATAGCCACAAATTGTTTTTAAATAAATTAAAAAAAAGCAATAAAACGCAGGTTTCTGATATTTATCATAATCAATAACGTGCCCAAGCTGAGTTTTGGTATAAACAGGTACCATCTGTTTGTTGAAAAAAATGCAACGTGTTCGTTATTAGCGTCTAGTTAGATTGCGCAAGACGGGTGTCCTATGCATTTATTGATCTAATGCACTTATTGATGAGAGTGACGTGGGAGGAAATGGGAAGGAATCGGGAATCGAACCCAAAACCCCCAGGTAGAAGTCAAGCGTCTTACCAACTAGGCTATAATGATTGTCAAATATTGAGCAAATATACACCAGTTAGAACTTTTTAAAGGGTACTTACTATACGAATGAAGAAATGTTAAGAGTAGCTGTAAAGTAGCGCTGCTATTATTTTTTACCTGAGATTTCGAGTAGTATGTTACTCAAGATTGTAAAATAGCTGTAACAGTATTATTTTCATAAAGCAGCTATG
The DNA here is from genome assembly GCA_949825065.1 of Odontocerum albicorne. Classification (NCBI taxonomy): domain Eukaryota; kingdom Metazoa; phylum Arthropoda; class Insecta; order Trichoptera; family Odontoceridae; genus Odontocerum; species Odontocerum albicorne. The sequence goes on along the minus strand of OX463843.1, from coordinate 30,358,562 downwards.
ACACTCGATATTTTTATGTGACATGAGGGACTTGGTGTTTCCTTTGTTAATAAACGGCGCAATAAGAGTTAAATTTAAACATACATTGCCGGGTAGGCAGAGAAAACAGATCTCCCAATTTTTCTATTCATGCCTACAACTTTTGCTTCTTCCATATCTAGTACTTCTGACTGGTATAATCACTTAGTCATTCATTCTCTCCACATGTCGAAACCATTTTAAATCTCATTTTTCATCTAAAGTAGAAGTTGTGTTATCCAAATATGTTCTGATACGTAGTTAGGACTACGCAGGCGCTACAGGTCCCTTCTTTCCACTTCCACAAGCGTTCCCACTTCCCACACCACAGTCCTTTCCCCCTGAACCAATCCCTCACACTGCAGCCAGTTCCCCCTTCCCTCACACTCCAGCCAGTTCACTCTTCCCTCATACCACAGCCAGTTCTCACACTACCTTTCCCTCACACCACGGCCATTCCCACCAAGCCCCACACCACAACCAATCCCCCTCCCCTCTTTCCCCCGTGTCAGTCTAATCAATAAAGTGCATTGGATCAATAAGTGCATAGCACACTCGTCTTGCGCAATGTGACTGACGCTAAGAATGACCCTGGCGCTCTTTTTCAGACCAAACAGAAGGTGCCTGTTGGCACAAAACTTAGACTAGACACTATTGATTAGGATTAATATACTCGTAGAAATCGGACACGCATTTTACCACTAAGCCGTTAGATACATATATACCATCACGCCATTTCCCTGTCAGGGTATTCCACACCCATACGACTTATACGATTTTTTCTAACTTTCTACGTTTCCTTCTTTCAGAATTCACTTGATCTAACCATACATTCCTCGGTCTTCTTCTCACACGACTTCCACTCACATTTGCACTATACATGTGTTTTGTTAGTCTTTCTTCATTCATTCGTTTCACATGCCCAAACCATCTCAGCGTGCTCTTAAGTTCACATTCATCCCTTATCTGTCATACATTGTCACTCAATGTATACTTTTCAACGCATGCATTTCTACAGAATTTATTCGGTATTTTTCCACGTCCACGTTTCACTCCTGTACATCATAGTTGGCACCAAAAAGCTATCGTGAATCCTAGCAGATTTTTATGCTGTTCGGTTCGAGTATATATGTTTTAGTGCCCCATTGACTTTTTTCCTATCGCTACACGCTGTTCGATATCCCTCTTAACTCTTCCATTATTTGAGAAAATATTACTCAAATAAGACATTTAGGTTGCCATATTGAAAAAATAAAATAATTGTTTTTTTAAATAAAATGAAAAAAGAATAATCATTTATGTTTTAGTTGATTAAATTTTGAATTAAAATAGTACTCGTATTTACATGAGTTGACATATTTTTTTATTGGTGACAGAAATTTGAAGCCAAGGAAAAATAGAAAGATTTTAAATATCCTATTAGGATTCATAATCCATTATATCAGTATTTTTTCCTTCGTATTCAGGTAACATTCAACATACCAGAATAAATTATTTCGACATATTGAAGCCCGTGGCAGGCAGAAATAATGTCTTCGACCCCAATAATCGGGCTTTCAGCTTTAGAACCACTAGAATAGGTACTGAATTCAGGGTTCGTCATCGCACTTGTTGACACTACATCTGCACACGTACTTGATAAGTCCGAATATTGTTAAAAAAATTAAAAAAAAATGAAAATATTTTTTCAAGTACCATCGTTAATCATTTATGTATAGTAGTTTTTTATATTTTTTATTGTCAATATCTATAATTTGAATAGCAGCAAAAATAAATTAACACAATTTTGCTGCACATTTATTTTGTTTTGCATTTCGTAATGTCAATTTTCATTTTATATAATCTTTCGTCTAACTTTATTATCATTCTGGCATTAAATACTCACATGACGATCTCCGTAGCCTAGTTGGTAAGACTGTCTTAAATTTTTGGGTTCCTGGTTTGATTCACGGTGGTACACATTTTTTTTAAAGACTTCCTATCTGGTTTTCACTTCAGGCCTCTTAGACATCTTTCATTGCCACATCCAATCCACATATAATCCACCAGGTTGTACTGTACACAACAAAAGCTTTAAAAAATAATATGTCATCCTTTGTGGCCTAGTTGGTAAGGCGCCTCCCTTTTAACCCGGGGGTTGCGGTTTCGAGTCCTATTGGTACCCGTTTAGAAAAAAAAAACAGATGCGTGAGACTCATGCGCGATAGAAATGGAACTTCTTAGCTCCTGGGAAAAGTTGATTTTATGCATTGCTTTTTTCCATTTGTTAACGATTTTTTTTTAGGATTAGGAAATGGTTATGTGGAATTTAATTCTAGAAAATCTCTCTTAATTAAATAAAAAATGGTTATATGGAATTTAATTTAAGAAAATCTCTCGTAATTTATTAAAAAAATATATATTTTTTATTATAAATTATTATTTATTTGTATTTTTAATTATTGTTTTTGTATATATTGTATTTTTTTTTGTGTTTTTTTAATTTTTTTTTGTTTACTAAATTTGAAATACCAATTTCTTAATATCATTTATGTATTATTTATTTTTAATTAATTAATTAATTATTATAAATATTGTTATATTATAAAATTTATAATAATTATTATAATATTATATTTATTTTAATATCTATAATTATTACATTATAATATTATATATAACATTTATATTTATAATAAATATAATATTATAAATAATAATACATATATAATATAATAAATAATATATATTACAATATAATAATAATATTATACAATAATGTAATTATAATATAATATAAAAATAATTAATTAATACAATTAATTAATATTAATTGATAATAAAAATAATTAATTTTTTTTTTATTAATTATTTTCATTTATAATTGTTATTTATTATAATTATTAATTATTTAATAATAAAAAATAAAAAAATACAAATTAATATAATTATAATATATAAAATAAAATTATAATATAATATAATAACTATTATAATAATATTATACAATAATATAATAAAATATTACCTATATAAACAATTAATTATTATAAATAATTAATAATAATTAAATTAAAGTTACTTATTGTTTATGGCCTAATTAATAAGACGTATATCTGTCAAATATGAAGGGAAGCGTTTCACTTTTCGTGACGTTCAGGCCAATTTGCCCTACCGCGCCTATAGAAGTTTGACTTCAAGAAGGATTCCAATCTGGTTTTCGAATTTGTCAAATTTAGGGTTTTCTTTTACACGAAAGTGTTATGCAGTACCTACATTGGATACACAAATAAGTTTTAGTTTAAGGCTTTCAATGAAAAGGGCAGAGAAATATACTGATATTTCTGCCTACATTCATTTTAAAGAATTCAATATTTTTTGATGGGTAGAAAAAAGTAAAACATTAATTTTAATATTAATTCAACTTAACTGAATAATGTTTTATAGAATAATATCACGGATTTCTCGTAATTTTAACCGTATACTCGAACCACTTTAACCCATTACGTACCAGCGTTCTCTTTTGAGATCAGTAAAATAATTTTTTTTTAAAATTATATTCGAAAAATACCACCTTAAAAATAATTACAATTAACAAAAATTAAGTAATGTACTAGATTATGGTAAAATTATTTTTATATAGCTGACTGTTAGGCTATTTCGAGTTCGTTTGTGCTGAAAGATTTACAACTTTTGTAAAAGAGCTTCATGAAACATGAAATAAATAAAGGGCTTAACATTTTTCTCTTTTTTATGAATCTCAAATACACTTATCAGTAAGATATTATACATTTCATTAGATACTACTAATAAAAATATCACTGTCATTTTTTCAGGACGCTGAAAAATGAGCTGATGTTTACTAGGAAGAGTATTTGAATATCGTATTAAGCATTATTGATTTATTTGTATGATTTTTGGTTGAACTATATATGTTACTTACTAAAAATAATGAACCATCATTAGTGAAGAAATAAATTACTTCAAACTAATGAAGTAGCGTGGATATTCTTACTTTGCCTTCAGATATCGACGAACTTAAAGGTAGAGATATTGATGATGATATTGTAAACGATCTGCTTGCAACTTATATTGCTGGAAATACGAAAGTTTTTGCTCCTAAAGAAAAGGTTTTCATCAGCGCCATTTTCTTCAAGATGAAAGGTTTGTCTGAAATAATGTATGATGAACAACATGTTCTGGAAAAAGGGACAAACAACATCGCTGACAGTTAGAAGGATGCCATGGAATCTTTTATTCAAAGTGCAACGTAATATTATGTTTAGAATGTTTAAAAAAATCACATTAAGAAATCAAATCAAACTACAATAATATAAAAGGGTCTTTCAAATTGAACGGTTTTTTAAATTTTAATAAAATTTGTTTAATTCTCAAATAAAACACACAATTTGCTTTGATTTCAAAAAACTTTTTATTGGTCATTGAAGTATAATGTATGACATTTAAACACAAAAAAACAATGTCCACCTCTTGCAGCTCCACAGATGTCTACTCTTTTATCAACATTTTAGATAACATTTTGGCATAATTACGGTTCTAACTTACCAATAACGCGAATACTTTCGCCCTTCAGTTCAGGAATTGATTGAGGGTCATTCTTATAAACCTGGCTTTTCACGTAACCCCAGAGAAAATAGTCCAACGGTGTCAGATCACATGGTCTTGGTGGCCAATTAATATCACCTTTTCCGGAGATTACAATACATAAAATAATTCAACAATTTGAGCGCATTGTTGTATTGTATACGACTCCATTTTTATAAATGTCATACATTACACTTCTCAAGTGTCACTAGACCGAGACAAGTTCACGACATCATTTGTGTTTTATCCAAGAATAAAAAAACCGTTCAATTTGAAATACCCTTTATTTCAATACCAATACCAGAACTATTTTCTTCTTACGTACAACTATTATAGTGATCTCAAAGACTTTAAAGTGTAAAAAAATGTTAACTGACAATAAACCTGCATTTTACTACGATAGTTAGTGAAAGTCAAGTTTGTTGCAGATTTTTTTTTGTATTTCCATAATTTTGATTGTTTTGTGCGAAATATATTCAAGTTGTAAAGAAAAACATTAAAAATGGGGCTTAATGGGTTGAAAAAGTACGAAGTTTATCATATCAACGATAGATGTCACATCAAACTTCGATGTATTTAATATGCTGGGTAAATGTTCTTTGTCTTTCCTTCTTCAAAAATGGCTCAGAGAGAAAAAAAATATAAAAGAAAAAGACATTATTCCTATTTTATAATTCAGTTATTACATTGCGAACATAATTTTATTTGCGAAAGTTAAAGGTGTATTCTTATTTCATGGGCCGAAAAATCGACGATTTTTTTTCAGTGAACGAATTATTTTTTTAAATTGTTGTTTTTTTAGACATATTCAATTATCTTTTAAGAACATTTTCTTAAAATTTCATGATAAAAATAAATAATATTTTTGTCGTTATTGAGTCGGAAGTAAGGCCGCCCGTACATAGAGGGGTCCATTATGCCCATGATTGTGGCTGTTGTACAAGTCAGAAATTATTATAAAAAAATAAAATGAAAAAAAAAAGATTCGATTTAAAAAAAATCCAAATGAGAATGACCCCTTAAAGAACAGGACACCTGTTGTTACAAATCATAACTATTTATTGCAGCAATGAGCTATTTGGGCGATATCTGATTTCGAAATATTTTTTTTCACTTATAACAAATTTCAGAGTGTTCCAAATAGATTTGTGTAATTATTATATTATACTATCGATTATGCTTGCAAAGTAGTATTATATTACGCCAAGACAATTTAGTGAATTATTAAAAAAACTAAATAACACGATATTCACTAATACTATGTCTCTAATTAATATAGGAGATTTTATCTAAAGGAAAAGTGAGAAATATGATAAAAATGTCTTGTATGACGAGATATATGGAGTAAATGAGGCAAAAACTGTGCACGCGAATAGAAAAGTATAAATAATTGTCCTCTGTCTAACTTAACCTTTCTCTTCATGTGCTAAAAAAATCCGCCCGTTCCGGTGTTGTGTATTCAATACACATGCAAAAATGAGCAATTTAAAATCGAAAAAATACGAATATTCATATCCAATCGGTTAAATTAATTAAATTTGAAGTCAAAAGTGATAATAATTGAAATTTAATTGCTAAAAACATGAAAAAAAAAACATCGGCCAACGTTCACAAGATATTAAAGTTTTTAGAAGCAATGTCTACTAGTTACATATCACAGGACAGGTTAAAAGGGACAGTTAATCAATTGTCATTTTGTATGTGATATTCTGTTTATAACAATACGAAAAATGACTTTCCAGAAAAAGATTTTCAGCAAAAACGTCTTAGTGGTTTTCACCTTATTTTAATCAAGTCACGCAAAAACATTATATAAGATATTTTTAGAAATTAAAAACACTTCCGACTTTAATTTAGTAGAGCTCCATATTAGAAAATTCCTCACAGTTCTTTTCGCCTTCTTTTCACTAAAAAGTGCCAGAAATCCAAAATTGTGGAGCTTCATATTTGACGAACGGATATATTGGCAATATTTAGATAGAATGCTTATATACATTTTTTCCTTTGCTCGTGGAATGGCGAAATTAATATTAAATTAAGAATTCTATTGTAATTTATTTTTATCAAACACTGTTTATTCTATATTATTAATTCATTCGATAGTGAGATTAATACAATAATTTTTGGTTGGTGGCATGATAAAGTTTTTGCCAAAAATGATCAAATTATCATTTTGCAAACACAAATGTAAATTTGCAAATATTTTTGTATATTATATTGTATGACAGTTCTGTTGTATGGACTACATCCTAGTAACTAATTAGGAGGAGATTTCATCCAACTAACCACAAATATACTAAAATGCTTTATGTGGAAAAAAACAGAATTTTCAAGGTGTTCTATCGGGAATAGTACACGAAACCATCGGTTCGTATGTCATGTATTCCACCAACCAGCGAGACTTTTTTTCATGTGATCAGATGAAATATATTTGGGTTTGTATATGGTTTTTGAGATGTATTTTACAATTATTTTAAATACTTGCGAAAGTACTTTAGGATTTTTATTATGTTTTTTATGATGTACGAGTATTATAAAAATATAGACATAAAAATATTTCTGATATTTAAATATTTTTATATCTATCGCGATTTGTAGATTGTCTCTGTGAAATTCATTGAGTGTTAGTTAATCCACAACGACGCTATTTCGTGTTAATGCTGGGTGTATTATTTATTTGCATTCAATATCTTTTCTCCCCGTGTTGTTTTTTATCTCGCATCTAATTTCTTTTTATATTTTAGCATCATGTGATGTTGTGGTTGATATTGACTTTTAATTGCACTTAAACTATGAATATGTTGACTTTTTAATGCATGAATATAATAAATCTTTCTGCTTGAATATCACGAGTGACATTCGGTGTGGTGCGGTGCGGGCTGCCTGTCTAGAGACAGTTCCGTATTGTATTAATAACTGTGTATAATAGGTTAGTCAAAAAGTTTTGAAAGCGACATCTATGGAGCAGTAGAAAACCAAAATTTCTACGCCATTTTAATATTTCATCTTTCATAAGAACGTACTCAAAATTTCATTTCGATCTGTCAATTCATTCTTTGTTTACAAGCCATTTGAAGTTGACGTGTCAGTGTATTTTTTAACAATGGAAAAATCCGAATATCGTGCAGTGATTAAATTCTTTAAAAAGTTTTGGAAGGTTTATCGGCTACTGAGATCCATGCGAAGATGGTGAAAGTATTAAAGGAGTCTTCTCCTTCATTTCCAACCGTTCACCGATGGGTTTTGGAGTTTAAGCGTGGCCGTACAAGCGTTGAAGACGATCCACGCTCAGGACGACCAAAAAGTGCATCAACACCAGAAATCATAGCGAAAATACAGGATATTGTTTTGGAAGATCATCGATCGACTGTGGATGTGATAGCTGACACCATAGGCATCTCACATGGAACAACATGGCATATTTTGGCTGAAGTTTTGGGTTTCAAAAAACTGTGTGCACAATGGGTGCCGCATTTGCTAACAATGTAACAAAAACACGTTCGAATGCGACTTTCTGAGCAACATTTGGAGCAATTTCGATAGGATAAAAAGGATTTTCTGCGTCGATTCATCACTATGGATGAGACTTGGGTCTAACACCATGATCTTGAATCAAAACAAGAGGCTAAGGAGTGGTGTGAACCGGGCACTTTGGCTCCGAAGCGAGTTCGTGTCCAGAAATCGGCCAAGAAAGTGTTAGCGTCAGTTTTTTGGGATGCAAAAGGAATTTTATTGATAGATTATCTCCAAACTGGTAAGACAATCAACTCTGATTATTATTGTGACCTTTTGGACCAGTTGGATGAAAAAAATTGTGAAAAAAGACCCGGTTTGCAGAAGAAAAAAATCATTTTTCATCAAGACAATGCACCTGCTCACACAGCTTAAAAAACCATCGCGAAAATCAGTGAATTGGGGTACGAATTGTTGCAGCATCCACCCTATTCGCCAGATTTAGCTCCCTCTGACTTCTGGCTGTTCTCACACCTCAAAAAATTCCTTCGTGGAAAGCATTTTTCACCAAACGAAGAGGTTATAGCCGTCGTAGAGGAGTATTTTGCAGGCCTTCCAGAAAGTCACTTCCGTGATGGGACAACCAAGTTGGAAGATCGTTGGACCAAGTGTATTGATCTTATGGGAGACTATACTGAGCAATAAAAGTGATTTCCCCCCAAAAAAAATGTATTTTCATTTCCGCTTTCAAAACTTTTTGACTAACCTAGTATGTATTATAAAATTGTTGTATTTTTCAAAGAATTTTGACTTGTATACAAAATTGTTCAATGAATATAATTGAAAATCGATAAAATTGATAATGGATTATGGTTTTACGTATTTTAATATAAAGGTTAAAGGATTAAGATTTGCGTTTTTTCAGATAAGAAAAAAAACACATTGGAAGTTTAATGAATAAAGTTGTAAGAAATATTAATTGAATATGGAAAAACAGCCCATATATACTCGTAATAGGTTAGTCAATAAGTTTTGAAAGCGACATCTATGGAGCAGTAGAAAACCAAAATTTCTACACCATTTTAATATTTCATCTTTCATAAGAACGTACTCAAAATTTCATTTCGATCTGTCAATTCATTCTTTGTTTACAAGCCATTTGAAGTTGACGTGTCAGTGTATTTTTAACAATGGAAAAATCCGAATATCGTGCAGTGATTAAATTCTTTGTTTTGGAAGGTTTATCGGCTACTGAGATCCATGCAAAGATGGTGAAAGTATTAAAGGAGTCTTCTCCTTCATTTCCAACCGTTCACCGATGGGTTTTGGAGTTTAAGCGTGGCCGTACAAGCGTTGAAGACGATCCACGCTCAGGACGTCCAAAAAATGCATCAACACCAGAAATCATAGCGAAAATACAGGATATGGTTTTGGAAGATCATCGATTGACTGTGGATGTGATAGCTGACACCATAGGCATCTCACGTGGAACAACATGGCATATTTTGGCTGAAGCTTTGGATTTCAAAAATCTGTGTGCACAATGGGTGCCGCATTTGCTAACAATGCAACAAAAACACGTTCGAATGCGACTTTCTGAGCAACATTTGGAGCAATTTCGAAAGGATAAAAAGGATTTTCTGCGTCGATTCATCACTATGGATGAGACTTGGGTCTACCACCATGATCCTGAATCAAAACAAGAGGCTAAGGAGTGGTGTGAACCGGGCACTTTGGCTCCGAAGCGAGTTCGTGTCCAGAAATCGGCCAAGAAGGTGTTAGCGTCAGTTTTTTGGGATGCAAAAGGAATATTATTGATAGATTATCTCCAAACTGGTAAGACAATCAACTCTGATTATTATTGTGACCTTTTGGACCAGTTGTATGAAAACATTTGTGAAAAAAGACCCGGTTTGCAGAAAAAAAAAATCATTTTTCATCAAGACAATGCACCTGCTCACACAGCTCAAAAAACCATCGCGAAAATCAGTGAATTGGGGTACGAATTGTTGCAGCATCCACCCTATTCGCCAGATTTAGCTCCCTCTGACTTCTGGCTGTTCTCACACCTCAAAAAATTCCTTCGTGGAAAGCATTTTTTATCAAACGAAAAGGTTATAGCCGTTCGTAGAGGAGTATTTTGTAGGCCTTCCAGAAAGTCACTTCCATGATGGGACAACAAAGTTGGAAGATCGTTGGACCAAGTGTATTGATCTTATGGGAGACTATACTGAGCAATAAAAGTGATTTCCCCCAAAAAAAAATGTATTTTCATTTCCGCTTTCAAAACTTTTTGACTAACCTAGTATATGTTATGTATGTGTAAATCAAATCTCAAATGAAATAATCAGAATGATTGTTTTATTACAGTTAATTAAGCAATCTTCAAGACCCATCATCAATTAATATTGAAAAGTGAACAGTGATCTAGACAAAGTATATACGTATACTTTCAGTAAACAAAAATAAATCAAGAAAGATAGCCAATTGTTAATACGCTTGTCATCCGACCTATGGGTTACGGGTCTAATTTCCGTTGGTATCAACTTTTAACCCAAAAAATACAAAATAGATGAACGGTCTCTGTATGACACCGGTACAAAGAACTGTATCATAGGTGGATGGCTGCTGCGCAATGCTCGGAGAATTCAGCCCACGTTCAGAGGCGTAGATAGGTGAAAAGGTAGCAGGGTGAAGAGATTCACCTTAGGCAGGTACTAGATGATCGCAAGTAAAACACAGTAGGCAGAGTGAACTGAGAGAGAGAGAGAGAGAAAACGAGTTCTTTAATTTTTTTAATAACTTTTTAAACGTGCGCATTTTACTGCGTCATCGATCTTTTGTCAGTGATTTGAGGGAATACCTTTTCCACTGTTGTGTCATATGTGTGTGCAGTGTTATTTATATGTGTATACTTGTATTAAGTATTTGTGTGATAATCTCTGTTTTATTTTTGGCTCGATGAGCCTTTGATTTCTCTTGCTTTTTAGATTTGAATTGAATCAACCATAGTTGGGCATGGTGACTATACTCAAAGGTATACGATAGCTCATGTCAAAGGCCCTGGTGGCGCAGTTCAGGTTTAGGCGTCCTCCCGCCCCTCCCGGGGGTCTCAGTGAAGCGACGCTGGCGAAGACGGTGGAGTTGAGGTGACGATGCTGGAGAAGACGGCGAAGAAGGCGCAAAGACGCGGCGTGGCTAAATGAGCTTTCTTTGCTCTTTCTCATTTACTTCGTTGATTGCTCTACCGTCTGAGGGACTGCAGGCTGATGACCAGATAGTGCGACAATTCAATCAACAGGGAAGTATATACATAAACTTATTTATATCAGGTGTATGTGTGGAGTGTAGGGATGGGAAGGTAGCGGCTGCGGCCTGTGCAATTGGAGCTTCCCCGCATTTGCATATGTATTGAAGACATATTCGGTGAGAAAACCACAGAAAACTCATCGAGGGAAGTCGAGCTTCAGAGGACCTCTGGGCTCTTCCGTTATGCGATATTAACACATTCGGCTTGTTAGTGGAGTGTGAGTGTTGTGGTGTGTATAGTGTAGCTTGAAGTCCAAGGCGTTGGTTCGCCCCTCTTAATTATCTCCTTCAGCCGCGTACCGCCCATCGGTCCTGGAGGCGTGTCGTGTCCCGGCCGCTCCTCTGGATCTGTAATGTTAAAACGCTGGGCAGTATCGAGTTGTCCATGACTTTATAGATTTAGCGGATAAGAGTATATACCTGTGCTAGTGATAAAGGCCCCGTTACGCTTGTCCTCCCTGGCCCTCGTCATGTTCGAGATCTCTCTCCGCTTCCGATCGGCTGAGAATGATGTGGTTTGGGAGTCTGTGTTTGTATCTGAAAGGTAGTTCATCCAGTCTCTTATGACGCCCGAGTTTTGCGATGAGCGGGTTTGAGTGTGAATTTAGATGTATTTTCCTGTAGAAGTCCAGTGTCATTTTGTGGCAGTACTCCTTAATGGAGTACTCTTTTGTTCTCTGGTGCAATTTCTTAAGATTTGCGCCCGGCATTGTCTTATATATGATCTTGAGTGCTTTGTTCTGTGCCGGCTGGAGCTTCTCATAAGTGTAATCTAGAACGCTGCCCCAGACGGGTGCCGCGTATGTTATTACCGGACGCACCATGAGTTTGTACACCAGTAGTTTGTTTTTCCGGGATAAGAAGGAATTTCGGCTGAAGATGGGTCTCAGCACTGCAAAGGCTGCGAATGCTTTCTTTCTGGCTTCACCGATGTGGAGCCTCCACGATAGTTTGGAGTCCATATGGACCCCGAGATATTTAACCGACTTACGCCATTCTACAGCGCTGTTTCCCATCTTCAGGAGGGGGAGGCTGCCCACCCTCCTTTTTGTGAACATGACCGCCTCTGTCTTGCCGTCGTTTATCTTTAGGCGCCACTTGCGATAATATTTTGCCAAGGTATCCAAGGCCCTCTGGAGGTATTTACTTGCCCTGATGGGGCGTGAGGATCGCGCGTAACAAGCTGCGTCATCCGCGAAGAGGGCGACGGAGCAATTTTCCGGTACCGGTATATCGTGTGTGTATAGAGTGAACAGATGCGGTCCGATCAGGCTGCCCTGGGGCACTCCCATTGGGATGTTTCTGGGGGTGGAGAGCCCCCCGCTCACCCGAACGACGAATTGTCGCTCGGATAGGTAGGATCGTAGAATCTGTATGATATAAGACGGTGTGCCCGTCTCAATCAGTTTGTGTATTAAGCCGTCGTACCAGACCGTGTCGAAGGCCTTCTCCAGGTCCAGCAGGACCATACCCGTGTGATAATTCATATTGAAGCCCATCGACACGTCCTCGACCACGCGGGTTAGTTGGTGAACGGTGGAGTGCTGTGTTCTAAAGCCGAATTGCTCGTGTTGTAGAGTATTGTGCTGGGTGTGATATGGGGTGTACCTGTTCAGTATCACCTTCTCCAGGACTTTTCCAAGTACCGGGAGGAGGCTTATGGGTCTGTAACTGGATGGGTTGCTCTTGTCCTTGTTCGGCTTGTGTATCGGTATTATTACGGCCATTTTCCACCTGGATGGGAAATGACCGGTGTGTAGGCACGCGTTAAATATTTTAGCTAATTGTATGATTGCGCGTGTCGGAATGTGTTTAATAAGTGCATTGTGTAAGTGGTCTAGTCCTGGTGCCTTATTATTTTTGAGGGCTTTAATGATTTTTTGGACTTCCGCCGGTGTAGTGAGCGTGTATTCTTGACGTGCGATGTCTGCGGAACGAGTGTTGAATTCGTCGAGTGATTCTTGTACTGCGCGGTCTGTGTCTGAGTCCCGGAAGTGCGATGTTAACGTATAAGTGTGCTCGTATGCGTCTGCTAGTGCGTTTGCCTTTTCTACGTGTGATGTAGCAGTATGAGTGGAGGTGAGTAGAGGTAGTATGTCTTCGTGTCGCTTCCTTATTCCCTTTGCGATCTTCCAAAGCGTGTCTTCCCCTGGCTTGATGTCCTTTAATTTTGTGTCCCAAGAGGCGTTTTTGTGTTCCCTAATGTGTTTTTTGATTTCGTTCCGCAGTGTGTTTAACGCTGCTTTATCTACGGGGTGATATGTACCTCTGTAATGTTTCTGAAGCCTGTTCTTTATTTGGATGAGTGTGATGATTTCCGGCGGAAGTTTGGCACGGTGTGGAGTGACATTTTTAAGTGGTATGTAGGTATCACGAGCTTCTTCGATGATGTGCGTTAAGGTGTTTACCGCGTCATCTATTTCCTCCGGCGACTTAAAAGTGGATGGTGTTAAGTATAGCTGTGTGTTTATGTGCGTCTTGAAGCCCGCCCAGTCCGCACCCTGGTAGTCGTACACCGTCCTCGGGGGGCAGGTGATGCGCTCCCCTATGGTGAAGTACACCGGGAGGTGGTCCGATGAAAGTGCATTTATCACCTCCAATCCGGCAACCCCCGCATGACCCTTTTCGATCACCAGGTCAAGGGTGGACGGCCTTTGCCCCCTCGTTCCGTATCGAGTGGGCTTGTCGGGGTGGTGAAGTGTGTGGTGAGTCGATTCTATGTGATTGAAGAGTGTTTTTCCTTTGCTATTCTCATGACCCTGGCTCCACGAGGAGTGCTTCGCGTTGAGGTCGCCAGCCAGTATGACCCGCGGCCCCATCGCGAATGCCTTCCTCAGATCCCGAGTTTCAAGCTCAGCTTTCGGTCTGCAATATGCTGCTATGAGTGTTATCGGATTGCTGTCAGTTTCTAGTCTGACCGCAGTCGCTTCCAGAGCGATACAGATGGGATCCGATAAGAGTGTATGTGGTATAGTGTCTCTAATGAGGATCGCCGTGCCTCCTCCCCTGGTAACGCGATCATTTCGGTACAGGGAGTAGCCGGGTATTCTCAGGTGTTTGTTTTGTTTAAGCAAAGTTTCTGTGATGAATAATATGTCAATGTTTTTCTCACCGATCAGAAGTATGAGTTCGTCCATTTTGCCGTAGAGTCCACTGGCGTTCCAGGTGAGGGCTCTGATTTCCCCGCGGGAGGATGACGCGCTGGTCGGGGCCCCCATTCTAGCCATTGAGCTGTTCCATCAGTTCGACGATGAGAAACGCCTTCTCGATTTTGTCCCTGCATTGTGCCAGCCTCGGCCCCATCTGCATGAGCAGACGAACGATCTGGGCCAGCTCAGCCATCTCGCCGCCCATGCGGTGCGGTCCGACGGGTTCAGGAGTCGGCAGCAGCGGTGGTCGGCGGCCGTTCCTTGGATCCCTCGGGTGGGCGTAGTTTTCACGCTGCGCGTTCTGATGTTGGATATTCGCGTATTGCGCGGCTTCGTGAGCGTTTGCGCCAGCGATAGGCTGCGAAGCGCGGGCGTTCCGCGCGGCGGCCTGATTAATTTGGGTGGGAAGCGTCTTCCCCGCGCCCGTCACGACGCCGCTCCATGAGCGACCCGGTGTCACACGTGGTGCCATCCGGCGGGCGATTGATTCCGCGTATGCTTGCCTTGTAGGGCACTTCGAGTAGTTTGCGGGGTGGTTACCACCACAATTGGCGCATGTGGCCGGCGTCTCCTTTGTCTTGGGACACTCGGCTGTCAGGTGGAACTCGGTGCACTTGACGCATCGGGCTCGATGGTGACAGTTTGATGAAGCGTGCCCCAGTGACTGGCACCGGAAGCACTGCGTACCAAGACCTTTCTTGGGTCGGTATTTGACGAGTGTCACTCTGCAGTAGCAGAGGAACCTCAGAGTCGCCTTAAGTTTACCCATATCAGTCACTTTCCCAAAATGGGCAAGGTACATGGGTGCGCCTGTCTTGGTCGTCATTTTGACGACCTTTTGCGCAGGGAATCCCTGCACGGCGAGATC
Source organism: Odontocerum albicorne (assembly GCA_949825065.1). Classification (NCBI taxonomy): domain Eukaryota; kingdom Metazoa; phylum Arthropoda; class Insecta; order Trichoptera; family Odontoceridae; genus Odontocerum; species Odontocerum albicorne. The sequence continues at coordinate 30,343,181 of OX463843.1, read as the reverse complement.
GGCGGCGATCTCTTCCGTAGGGATATCTGGTAGTCCCCGGATTACTGACCTTTTGGTCTTCTCATCCACCTTGGTGAACGTGTGGAAATCTTTTTCCTTATCGTCGAGTCCCTTTACGAGGGCATCGTGATCCTCGACGGAGTGGACCGTGATTTTCGCGGTCCCCTTCCCGGTGTACTTGACCTCGAATTGGCCTTTTGCGTTTTCACGGATCAGGCCAATAAGATTTCCGTGGGTTATCTCGCCGAGAGTGATAACCACCGGCGGTATCTTCGATTTAGAGTATACCCTGCGTGCTACGCAGGGTTCCTCTTCCGTCACCTCCCGGAGGCAAGCATATTTGTTTGACTGGACCACGTCATCGGGTCCGGCATCCTGCCGCCTTTTGGCAGGTGCCCGCGGAATTTCCCATCGTTGCGCCACTGGCCCCTCAGGGGTTTGCGGCACGTATACCCCGTTAACGAGATCGCATACGATCCCTTTCCGCATCATAGCGTCCTCGCGCAGCCCGCACACAAAACACCCGCACTCACGGCACTCGCACTGTTCACAATTAGCGTTCGATTCGCACTCACTATTAAAATGATTTATAATCACTGAATGATTACAAGTAACGGCCTTAAGGCCCGCCTCTCGGCGCGCACGTAAGCGCAGTATGCCCAGCGGCACACAGCACACGTAAAACACTGGGTGGGTTTTCCCCGATCTCTATACCCGCAAGCGAGTATCGTGAAATTTAAAAGATCCAATATCGCTCGAGTGAACTGAGAAGTGATTTTATTTAGTTTTGACCCTTCTTATGAATGGCCGATCGCTCATCGTAAGCGCCATTTTCCGCCACTGCATGCCCTCACACCTCGCAAAATACGCCAATTTTCGGAAGTTTTCCGCAAGCAGAGGCCGGCCGGTCAGCGATATAGTCTCATAACGACTGTCTTGAGCAATCTATTATCTAAATGGCGATATATAATTTATTCTTTTATTGTAATTATTATGAACACTTTTTTTCTTTAACTGTTGTACTCGATATTTTTTTAGATAATTTGTTAAAACACAGTTTCCCGATCGTTACGATTACCTTACAAGAGCGTTTCCTAATTACTCGTAGTTCAACATAAAATAAGGGATGTTGGAGGAGACCAATGTTGCTCACAAGAGTGCCATCTGGTTAACTAGTATATAAGGTACAGAAAAAACATAAATTCTGATATACAATGGTCTAAACCAGGGGTGTCCAACTGAAATCATTTGGTGGGCCAAATAAAACATTGCAAGATGGGTCACACATATAAATATTTTATAACTTAATAATAATATGACGTTTTTTTATATTAAAAATAAAAAAACCACTTACAATCCAAATATTTTATTACTTTGTAAAATTAATGAATTTTTTTTTAATATTTGATATTTATTTAAAATCGACTGGTAATTTGGACGTCGCGCATCGCAGTTGATTGGTCAAGTTTTCACCAGTCAACCTGTTTCGACACTTTGATTTTACAATTCTTAATTTTGAAAAAAAAAAAAAAAAAAAAAACGATTCGCTGCGATATGTTGTGCCAAATGCAGTTATAATGCACATTGCCAGTTGCCTTAATTTTGGAAATTTATCTTCAAGGATGTACGAGTATTTCTGATAAAATTCGTTTATTTTATTCCCTTCGAACATGGCTTACATCTCAATGCTTGATTGCAAGTCTATATGCTCCATTTGTAAATTTTGAGGTTCTGAAATTTTCCTCATCTGAAATTTTCCTCATGCTTTTGCATGTATGAAAATCTGTCGTCGAATGCTCTAATTAATTTTGTAACTTCATTAGCATATTTCGTCTGGCGCCGGCATGCGACACCCAGATAATAAATTCGTCACTCACAAAATTAATAATATGTGAAAATGATTATAATTAACGTGCACTGAATTTATGTTTTATTTTATCAATAACAAATTGCAAAATGTATAGAAAGTTGGAAACCTCGAAAGGGCCATACAAAATCTTAAATTAGGCCACATGCGGCCCGCGGGCCACGATTTGGACACTCTTGGTATAAACCTTCTTGCTTAGGACGAATGCTAATCAAGAGGTTTTAGATTACGGTCGCCGATTGATTTTAATTGACATTGGTGACATCATGTGCCTTATGTGTTCTAAATTGTGTAAATTTTTTGAAGTTGTTGGATTTTTATCTTTTCTTTAATAAATGTTACTATAGTTTGTAAAGGATACTTAAGTTTTTTTCAGTAAATAAACTATCCCCAAGATACCATAATGGTGCCAATAGCTTTGTCCACCATATATTGCAATCTGGATTCTTGTGGTGGTAAGCCGTGATAACTGTAAAGCTCGTTGAATTCACCATAAGCAATTCAGACCTAGATTGCGTTATTCTATGCTGACACACAGCTATTATTTATTACTGTAATATACTCGTATTTACTTGTTTTCTTCAGTTCACCTCTCCGCTAAAACGATTGTAATTATTAACATTGTATTATGGATACTACATAAATGAAAATCACCTTTATCATATTGCTCATGGCTAGGCGTAACTGAGTGGATGATCTACCCGCACTATTTTCAGTACTGAGACATGTTGAATGCAGTGAGATACATCTCATGCCATTGATTTAGTTTACCCACCTTTTTGCAGACTACCAACTTATTCGTACCTCTTCAAAATTTCTCGTCACTACCCACTTATCCAGACTGCCAGCATTTCTCTTAGGGACTTATCCGAAGTATGATCATAATTTCCCTTGGTTTCTGCAGATCCTGAATGTTCATATTCGTCCCTCTCGAAAACATTTATCATTTTCCATCACATTATTTTACTAAGTGTCCAAATCTTCATTTCATAGAATGTTATGAACAAAACCAGAGTTCTCACCACGTGCAAATTGATGTTGAAAAGGAGAGACCATTTTTTCTCTACCCTTAACATATTATATTTGGTTAAGGCAAATTATTGCTTCATACACCTTCATTCTATAAAAACCTTCGAGATAAGTGTCTTTTGATAGACAATTTACTCAGATTATTGAATTGGTGAAAATTTTTGTATTTTAATTTCTTTATTTACTACAAGACTTAATTACAAGATTTTTATAGGTACTCGATTAATAAATTCCGTCATTTCATGTTCTTTATTAGCAATTAAATAATGTACTAGGCGCGTCCAGGAAGTAAAGAACGACTGCGCATCACGCCATGAGCCGATCCCCCCCCACCGCGATCGTATGCGCGCCAGTTAGCTCCTTCCCCCGTTTCAGTGCGAGCCGAGTTTTGTTGCTGAACTATCGTGTGTCATTGTTCTGTAACCTTTCAAAATGGCTGCGCCCATCGAAAATCCCGCCAAATGTGAAGTGCCATTCGTTTTCTGAATGCACAAAATGTTCTGCCTATCGAAATTTATAGGCAACTTTAAGCACAGTACATGAATCTTTCCCACAAATTTCACGAACGCTCCTACATGAAATAGGGACAGAGCACCTTGGTTACAAAAAAATGTCTGCTCGGAAAAGAAAAACCAAATCTCAACACCAGAAATGTGATGGCAACAGTTTTTTGGGACCGAAAGGGTTTGATCCACGTGGAGTTTATGCCAAGAGGACACACAATAAACTCAGAGGCCTATTGTGAAACTCTTCAACGACTAGACGCGCCATCCAAAACAAGAGACGTGGAATGTTGTGAAAGGTGGTTTTGATTCATGACAATGCGCGGCCTCATGCATCAGCACGAACACAACGAGAACTTCAACGTCTTAAGTGGAAAATTTTGGACATTCTCCTTACAGCCCTTACTTGGTACTAAGTGATTTTCACTTATTCCCGAAACTAAAGGAATTTTTGGGTGGAAAGGAGTTCGCAAACGATGAAGACCTCAAACAAGAAGTGACATCCTGGCTCAAATCTTTGGCGGTAGAAGAGTATAACATCGGAATTGAAAAATTGGTTCCACGTTACAATAAGTGCCTTGACAGCTATGACGACTACATTGAAAAATAGAGCAAGGTACTGTGGCTTTGTAAATAAAGTTTTGTGTTGATATCTTTCGTTTTTATTTAGTTATGCCAAACCGTTCTTTGCTTTTTGGACGACCATGATTTAAATTTGAAAGTAGTATTCTTCTTCTCTGTTAAGATCGACAATCTATTTTATTGTGCTATTGCTGGTATGTAAACTACTAGACGTCCTACAACCTTTTGAGTGATCTGCTTGGCAGTTGGCTGTCAGAAAGGTTATTCTGAAGAACATTATTTTGACGAGTACTCGTCTTACGAAATGTAATATATGTTACATGTGTCCGACAACACAGATATTGTTTTTTTATGTAACATAGATACTGTTTTTTTGCTAACAAGGGCAGAAGGCAGGAATCTACCACATGGCCTAAGAAGAGTTCATCAATCTTCCAAATACGTTTATATTTCTTGATTTCTTTTGTCACGTATTTCAAGCTCATTGGATTATAATTCTCCATTATACTCCTCCCAAATTGTGAATCACGCCTATAAATATACTCCATGAACATTTTAGATACGCTACAGAAAATTACTGGTCGAATGAACTCGTTATTGAATCCAAGTAATTTTACTGAAGTTAATCACACCCCGAGGGAACTAGGAGTAACGATGCAGTATCAATTTTATTCTTGCTAACCAGCTTTCATTCTCGGTGCAAGTTCAAGGACAGTCTAACTATTTACAAATTCGCATCTCTATCACGCATAGAGTCCAGGCACGAATATATCGTAGCCTGGTGGGATTTTTATGGAACGATGAAATGTATCTCTTCAGTCTATAATTGCTACATAAGGAATAAAGATGAAATTAATTGATTACGTTAAAATGCTAACGCTACATTTGCTAAAATAATCCTAATAAGTACCTATGTATTTTCTTTACTAAAATATTATTAGGGTCTTGTCCGTTAGAACTATCTTCATGGCATATTTTATATTAAAAATGTTTTATTTTATCAAAAACTCATATTCTTTTTATGTATTATAATGCACACCATATCCAAAAAGATAATATAAACGACTTGTCAACAAGTTATCAAAGGGCTAATGAGAAAAAAAAACTAAGTTTTTTCGTAATAAAATTTAAAAAAAAAGATTTTTTTTAAATAGTTTGTGATGTAAATATTATATTATAAGAAATGACAGAAGTCCTAGAAATTCAAGTTAAAATTATTTTTTGAAATGTGAGTGTATTTCAAAGTATTTATTTACTATGTTATATTTGTGAAGCAAACCTTATTATTTCCCAGTCCTTTAAGCTAACTCCGATAATTTTTCAGGATACGTAGTTGGAGAACATAAACCGTTATTTTTTATGTATGTTCCCAGCGACTTACTTATTAATAAACTTAATTGCTTATAAACTTAATTGCTTATAAACTTAATTGCTTATGAACTTAATTGCTTATAAACATAATTGGTTGAAATTTATATGTTCAACATTGTTTTTTATTTGGTAAACAGGACATCCTGGGTATGGAAAACGTATATTTTTAATATATTGTTTATAGTTAAGGCATTAACATTGTGGAGGTTTAAAGACATTGTAATTTTTTTTATCAAACTCTATTTATTCCACTTTTTTGTAACGGTTAAACCCTACCAGTTTCAAGGCTTTCACCTCATCGTCAAAGGAGTACAAACAAAACGTCTTGTTTGTGCTACCCTGATGATGAGGTAAACGCCTTGAAACCGGTAGGATTATACCGTTACAAAAAAATGGAATAAACAGTGTTTGATAAAAAAATTACAATATCTTTTTAATAATTTTGACGAGTAAAGATATTGTGTATAAAACTTTGTATTATTATATCAAAAAATCGGAACGAAGTACCGGTTTATTTTTTCATGCTATATGTCCTCAGTGAGATACAGGTAAAAGCTTAGTTTACTAGGGACACGACAAATGAAAGGCAACAAACCCAGATCCATCAAAATTGTGTGTCCAAATTAAATTACTTGTTGTTTTTTTCACAAACGATGTATATTTCTTGTCATGTGTAAAATAAATAAATAAATAAAAAAAATCTAATATCAAAACTCTCTTTCGGTTACTTCCTATTAAATATTTATTGACATTTACATCTTTGTCTAACATATAATAGTTGAACTTTTATTACCAACAGAATTTTAAATTTAATGTTATGACATTTTGCGTTGTATACTATCAGCGCAGTTTCCTGTGTTTGGCACTTCGAAATCCGCGCTACGCTACTCGACTCGAATATCACGAGCATTTCCGCTTAGTTTAAGAGGCTTCAAGTATGCCTATAAATTGGATAACATATATTTTTATAATGAATGAGAATAAATAACTCACTTTGGATCGCAACTCTAATACCGCTGTTTTCCGCTAAATTCATCTATAGGACAAAGTCAAATCTATAGTAAACTCTTTACGATCACACAGCTCTATTGAAATCGTTTCTAAACTAGTAGACAAATCGTTTCTAAACTAGTAGACAAATCGTTTCTAAACTAGTAGACAAAATAATAAATAATTAAAAGAATCTTTTTAAAATCAATATATTGAGTTTCGATTTTTTTCAGTTTATTTGAATAAATGTATTTAAATTTCATTAATTCATTAAGTTTTTTTTAAATTTGAAACAAATCAGTCGTGTTCTTCAATTGAACATATATTAAATAACACATGTACTTTATTTACTGTTAAACATATCTTATAAGACTGAAGTACGGTCAATAAAAATCATACACAAACAAAAAGTAGAAATAAATAAGTTTTGTTTTAAAGTTCATTATTGCATACTTACTCACTATTTTGAATTATTTGCAAATAAAGTGGTAACAAGAACATATTCAAATAAAAATCGCGATGCTATTTTTTAAACTTTTATTCTAAAGCAAAAGCAAAATTTTGCAAATATATAAATAAGTACACACGTGTTTGAGTCAACATATTAAGTATGTTTATAATACAATACATAGATATGTAAATATTATTATACATAAATATTTTACATTTACATAAATAAATAAATATGTTTTAATATTTGTGTTTCAATTTTTTAAGACAAAAAATTAAAACAGTAAATGGCACCCTTCTTAAAATTAAAACACTTGACTTAAGTACGTTTAAAATATTTCTCTCAACCTTTTACCCGAAGCCAAAACTGTTATCTATTTACTTAATTTTTGAGCAAGTAAACTTTTTATGAGAATTAATATTTTTATTGGAAAATAATAAATAAATAGATTTAAATATACTTCGCTATATAAAAAATAACGAAGATATCATAAAACCAAGTTTTAAAAATTGATTAACTTCTAATAATGATAACCAGTAGCACTGTCGAATGAAGGAGCCTGCCTGTTTTGGCCAGGGAATGCTCCTTGACTTCCAAACTGAGTTGATTTCGCTGAGAATGATCCCTGTCCGCTTGGTGTTCCCTGTCCGCCGAAGGATCCCTTTCCTCCGAATGAGCTTTGACCTCCGAAAGCTCCCTGGTTTCCAAAAGATCCTTTTCCTCCTAATGAACCTTGGCCTCCGTATGCTCCTTGACCTCCTAGAGATCCCTGACCACCCTGTGATCCTTGACCTCCATGTGATCCTTGACCTCCATGTGCTCCTTGACCTCCTTGACCTCCGAAACCTCCTTTTCCACCGAAAGATCCTTGACCTCCTCCAAGTGATCCCTGGTTTCCATATGATCCCTGACCACCTACTGGTCCCTGAGAAGAGAAGGATCCCTTGGACGCGTATGATCCTTGGCCACCGGAGGGTCCCTGACCACCGAATGATCCTTGATTTGAATAAGATCCTTGTCCAGCATATCCTTGAGGCTTGTATGTTCCAGAGCCATCCTGAGATTCATCATCTTTGTAAGATCCATCATCGTAACTCCTGAAAAAAGAAGAGAATGCATTGTCCAGTTATCTTTTGAATGAAATATTCACTCTGGTTGGATGTAGAGCTTTAATTTTTTTAAAGTATAAATTGTTTTTTTTTTTTAATTAAGGTCAAATCAACAGACATGCCGGATCTGTCACTATCTGTAGAGAAATGTTTCTAAAGCGATTTTAGGGTTGAATGAAACATTTAAGTTTTTTTTTGTTGAAATACTGAAATAATAATGCAATGTTTTTTTTTTACTCAATCCTGAGTTAAAACATTATTTTAGTTTCGAGACTTAGTGTTACGATGTCTCAACGGAAAAAATGAAAAACCTTTTTTCTGGTGATTAATAACTTCAAAATGTATGTTACGTGGATTTTTAAAGAATTGTTCAACAAAAGCGATGTAATAAATTGAATAAAAAAACTAGAATAATTAAAATCACGTAGTTTAACATTAGAATCAATCATTTTAAACGTGAAATAATGAGCTCATCCTTATATTTTTTTACCATCAATTTAGTTTAACCTTGATGGAAGCATTTTCAAGTCCTAGCCTGTAGCACGATTGAGATTCGTAGATCCGGGATTAAATTACTGTTTCAATAATTGTTCTTAAATTAAGATCAACGAATTACTGTGGTTTTTCATTGAAATTCTTTCGAGATTATGACTTAATATAAGACGACGTAATTTCTCTATAGATGATCAATAACATAGGCATTTAAAAAAATAATATCTACGAATTAAATCATTACATTGTTTTAAATACATGTTTAGGTTTTTATATTTATTATACTTTAATATGCTTTATTATTCATTTATTGGAAAATTCACATTTGTATAATCAGTATTAATAAATGATTGTTGTTCTCATAGTTTTAATTGTTTTGATGGGATCTTGAGCTGTATCTGTTTTTAAATGTCAAGGAACTAAAATCTATATCCGCTACCGACAATTTATATGGAAAATAGATCAAATTTACTGATCTTTTTTACATCATCTGATTATTACTGATATTTTAAAAAGGTTGTATTCAGCTTTTTGATACTTGAATCAAGTTTTTATCGTAATGTGATTTTATCTTAAACATTACCTATAGTTTTAAGTCGTATTTTATGGTTGCTTGTGAGTATAACTTCACTAGTTTTTTTGATATCTATTATGGAAATATTTTTTAACATTTAGGTTATATACATTTTCCAAATACTTATTTTATGATATGTAAAAGTTATGATTCTGGTTATAAATATTTTTAGGTAATATTTTGTAGCCAAAGATTCAATTACATCAAATTAATGAAGTTTTAATAATATTTTGATTAATTGTTTGGAAAAATTACATAAGAATATGAAAAAAAAACTCGATACAAATTCATACATTTTTGAATTGCTTTCTTAGCTAATATATATTTTGTACTACATTTCTGTTGTACACAGAACCACCTGAACAGTGTATTGCTTTGTGGCAATTTCTTCTTTATTACCTTAGAGAACAATGAACTATAATTTAAATATTGTTTTTTTATTTCGGGCAGATTATTTTCTGTGGTCAAAGTTCACTTTACTAACGATCTTTGTATCCTTTTGCATATTTTTTATTGTGTCAACAAAATGTTTGGTATGAGACTCAAACCAGTCCTTATCGTTATCTTGTCATTTTGATTAACGAAAACAATTTGCTTAGTTATCGATGAATACCCTAACTAGATAAGATATATCGATGAATACCCTAACTAGATAAGATATATCGATGAATACCCTAACTAGATAAGATATATCGATGAATACCCTAACTAGATAAGATATATAGGGTTTTCCGATAACAATATCTTTATGTGAAATAAATTTATAAAATTCTCAAAATAGAGATCTTTGTATAAAAATGAAAAAAAGTGTTAGTTTATCGTGTTTCAAGAACTATTTGAAAATTAGTTCACCAAGTTTACGACAGTCATATGTTACATATATGATATAATGTTATATTTACACAACACAAGAGGTTTAAAACACATTACAAAATGCACATCGTAAAGACTATAAAGATTTAGTTTGTAATTCGTCTTTCCCTTATTTTACGTTTGTTGTTTTATTATCAAACATGTTTAAAATACAAACGCGATGAAGTTCCAAAATGAAGGTCGTATTTTAGTTGAAATCTTGCGATTTTCACATTCTTCATTTAATAACTAAATTGTCATTGTATCTTAATTACGTAACTTATTTAATTAGATTTTTACCCTTAACGTAATCTCTGTTAATGTTGAACTTGAGTGCATTTGAAACGCTTATAAGCTCAATAAATTTCAATTTAGTTTTTCACATTATTTTACGAATTTATATATCAAGAAACATTGACGTACTCGTAACTGAACGAAATCCATTTGGAAGATCCGATGTTTCTGACATATTTATAGCAATATGCTACGGTATTGATTAAAATCTTTGTTAATTAGAAAAAATGCATTTGGTAATTATCATAATAATGATAACAAAATATCTCATCTTTGCAACTTCATTTCGATCGGTCAATCTGATTTACATTTGAATTGTCTTATTATTATTATTACGTGAAAAAATACTCTACTAGGGCTGAATCGGGCCTATAATGTCGATGCGGAATATTTCAAAAATACTCTACTAGGGCTAATCGGGCCTATAATGTCGATGCGGAATATTTCAAAAATACTCTACTAGGGCTGAATCGGGCCTATAATGTCGATGCGGAATATTTCAAAAATACTCTACTATGGCTAATCGGGCCTATAATGTCGATGCGGAATATTTCAAAAATACTCTACTAGGGCTGAATTGGGCCTATAATGTCGATGCGGAATATTTCAAAAAGAAGAATATCTCACTCCAATTACACTTCAGTGAAGCTTTCTTTAGATGTGTATTTAATTGTATTAACACTATCGCAAGGAATATTACCTGCCAGGGTTGAGTGCTTCTTCTCTTCTGATTTGTTCGAGAGATTCCTGGATCGCTGCTGGAATTGGTGGAGGAGTGGGCAAATGGTCACCTACTGGGTGGAAACCATTCTCATCAGCAGTATAGGACACAGAGAATGAAGCTCCTTCTGGGGAGGTGAAAGCGAATCCTCCATTGGCTCCTTGCCCTCCAACTCCGCTCTCTTCGGCTCTGATTTTGTTTCCGGTTTCATAACTGAGAGAAATACAAATACAATTTTAATTAACAAAATAAATTGACTGTCCTTTTTGACATGTTTGCGTTAAAATATATATAAGATACCAGTATATTATTTTATATATTAATGAGCTGTGGCAGAATGAGAGCTACAAGATTCAGAAATAGAGCTGTCTGATTAAAACTGAAGAGTAAGGTTCAAAATATTAAGGAATTTCTTGTATTATATACTGCTGTTGAAAAATTATTTTAATGTTAATTAATAGAATCCTGTATAAAAAAAATATACCCGTGGTCAGACTGACGTACTAATAAAATAATCGAATGTTCAATTAATTAGAATAAAGGTAAAATTTACAAAATTACAGGCTCTCTGGGTTGCCGAAACTCTGAGTTTTTTAAAGAAGATTAACGCTAATTCTAATAAGTATGTGTATCTTATTGTTCTCAGTCACTCAAATAATGTCTGAAATTAAATCACAATCTTCAATTAAAAAAAAGTGGGTACATTCCCCATATGATGCTGAAGACGCATGCTGAGGATACCTTGGATGGCACAGTGCACTGATATATTCATCATATGACAAATAGGGACTAAGGACACCCTGTCCTCGATTTGTTTAAGACGATTTCTCCATTTTTTGGCTACTTAGTTTGCAGAGTCGAGTAGAATTTAGAAAATCTCGTGCTAACGGGCAGTGTGCATGGACTATGAGGCATGGTAGATAATCAACACGATTAACTGACCAAGTCAAAACGCAACAGGGTCCTCTGTGATGGCAGTACTTCAAAATAGGTGAAAAATCATCTTGGGCCGAGTTGGTTAAATGATCTGGAGAGGCCACGATTCTCAGTCATGACTGAGGAATCCCTCACGAGGAATCGACCAAGAAGAAGTTTATCATCAATGTATAAAGCAATTATATTATTTGTATTCATACCTAAAGGCGTAGCTTCCATCTCCATGGTTTTCATTGCTGTATTTCAGGATTGGGATCTCTTGTCCAGGAGATTTTTGGCTGGGTTGATTGTAAGCTCCGCCTGATCCATATCCAGCAAAACTTGGTTGAGAGCCACCGTTAAAAGCTTGACCGCCAGAATATCCGGTGCTTGACCCTGAAGATTTGTATGCTCCACTTCCTCCGAATCCAGATGCTCCTCCAAAACCTTGACCTTGACCAATCCCTCCTTGAGATTTGCCAATACCTGCATTACCCCCGATTTGACCGGATCCATAACCTTGACCTCCTTGAGAGTACTTTTGAGAACCTCCAAATGCTCCCTGTCCCTGTCCTTGTTGACCTCCGAAACCTGTTTGACCCCCAAGGCCAGATGATTTCTGTTGACCAGAATAACCTCCTTGCGTACCATATCCACCCTGTCCGCCAGCTTGGCTACCGAATCCAGATTGCCCTCCAAATCCAGCCTGAGTCCCCTGACCTCCGAATCCTTTTTGACCGCCATGAGCTGCTTGTCCACCTGCTCTAGATTGTCCTCCAAACCCAGCTTGACTTCCTTGACCTCCGAACCCTTTTTGACCACCATAAGCTGATTGCCCTCCAAATGCTCCCTGACTGGATTTTCCTCCTTGTCCACCCTGACCTCCAAAACCTCCTTGTCCACCCTGTCCTCCTAAACTAGACTGGCCGCCAAATCCAGTTTGTCCAGTTTTTTGTTGTCCACCATATCCAGTTTGCCCTCCAAATCCAGACTGTCCTGATTGACCTCCGAATCCGGATTGACCACCTTGGGTATATTTCTGAGATGCTCCAAACGCTCCTTGTGAGCCCTGTCCATATCCAGAACCAGCACCGAATCCTGCACCTGATCCTCCTCCAAATCCAGCACCAGAGCCTGCTCCAGATCCAGCACCAAACCCAGTTCCTGCACCAAATCCAGACTTTGCTCCAGAGCCTGCTCCAGATCCAGCACCAAACCCAGTTCCTGCGCCAAACCCTGCCCCAGATCCAGAAACTCCTCCACCGATTCCTCCTTGGCTACCGAAAGCTTGCAGTTTTCCGGAGTAACCAGATCCGGTAGATTTAAATCCGTTGCCTCCAAAAGCGTTCTGCTGTGATGAAAAGCTTTCTACTTTACTGTAGTCGGGTTTTGACTGTCCGGGCGGAAGGTATGAGGGGACTGACAGGAAGGCAGCACTTCCGCCAGCACTCTTGGCGTTGCTTGGAGGCAGGTAATTATTATCTAGCTTTGCTCCACCGCATACAGCCACCAGCAAAGCTACCCCAAATAGACTCTGCAAAAGAAGTTTTTTTACATTAACAATAAAAGCCCAAATTTAAATGATATATTTCATATTTTTAGAAAACCTATTTTATTAACAAGAGATTTTTGTAAGTAAAATGTGAGCTCCACTGTTTGTTACGCATTTTTTACTATTTCAAGTACATCGGAATATTTTTAACGAAATGTGCGCCTTTGTGCTTGTTCAGCGAGTATTCAATTTTAAATTATTTATGAAAAAAAAAATCTAATTTTTATTAATTAATTTCACTTTTTAATTCCAAAACTTGTAAAAACACTTAGTTTTCGAGTTTTATGTAATTTTAGATGACATATACCAACAAAGGTAATTTCCGTAAAAAAACAGAACGTCCATATCGAATCCAACATTATTCTCGCATGTATTCTATTTCTTTCAAGTGTACTACAACTTTCTTACAAAACAATTGAGCAATAAAACATGTTTAAATGCACTCGCCGCGAGATATTTAAAAGATCACCAGAACCGAACTATTACTTGTATTAGCAACGCAACAATTGTACTGAAACAATTCTTGCACAATATTTCTAAGTACGTCAACTTACAATATTGCCCATCTTTATGTTACTAGGCTGTGACCTCACTTGAAACTAAACCCCGAATGATGATCGGACAAGTAAATCACAACTATTTATACTAAGTTGATATATAACCCCACCGCGAAACGTGAACGACAAAAAAATAGAGATGCGCCTCTACTCCACTCCGCGCTATATAGTGAAAGGATAGTCATTGAAATCACTAGCAGGATACCGTGAGGCTGTACCATATTGTGGGTAATTCGAAGTAAGGGATGACGAGCGTCTTACTCACGAATCCATTAGATATTCATCGGAATGACGGAAGCGATTATCGGGCAACGTCAAGACCTTACTAACTATCAATTAAATTATTTACAACAATAAGGATGCAATTACATATTTGTGCCAATCAATGAAATTACTATGGAGTCATCTATGTAAACAATACACCAAATTAAAGGTGTTTTACATATGTAAATAGTAAAGCAATACTTGCACTTGATTGGAATCGATTGAGACAACTGTGAGACATATCCTTGAAGGAAATTATATGCTCGATGATAATTTCAACTTGATTCCATCGATAATTATTGTTTTTCACGTGTACTTCTTCAATAAATCCATACAGTCTAAAAACATACAAAAGTAAAACAATTTCATATCTTATCTTGAAGTGTTAAAAGTTTTTTTTAATTCTTTATTTATTATTATCAACGGTACAATATACTTTAAAATAATATTGAAAAAATACAAGTAGCGAGTGTTTCATAAATTACTAAGAAAAATAATCTTAAACAAAAAAAATTTATCAATAACAGTAAAATCAAATAAAAAAAACAATTCAAATCACAAATTACGAGGGCTGCTACTGAAGTTTTGAGACAGACAAGTAAAAACAAATATTTATCATCGAAAATGGCTTTATTGTTTTCCAAAATACTCTCCATGAAGATCAATATACTTTTGCATGCGTTCGAACCAATTTTCGAAGCACCTTTTCCACTTCGAATGAGGTAACTTCAAAACACGCGTTTTGAACGCATCAACTGCATCTTCAGGCGTCGAAAAACGTTGGCCTCGCAATTTATTTTGGATGTTCAGGAATAAAAAGAAGTCGTTGGGTGCCAAATCAGAGCTGTACGGCGGATGACCCATCAATTCGATGTTTTGAGAGCTCAAAAAGTCACTTGTTTGAGCCGATGTGTGAGAGCTCACATTGTAGTGGTGGAGAATGATCCGTCAGATTTGACGTATCTACACTGGTGTTGCCATATCCCAAAACTTAAGTAGCAACCCTCGTAGTATGCAAGCACACAACTCAAAATGATTTAAAAAATATAATAGGAGAAGGGAAAAATTTAACAATATACACAGTTATACGATACAAGATCGTCTCAAGACATGTAAATTTATAAATAAAAATGATAAAACTTCTTTTTTTTTCTTACTTTTTACAAAATGCATTAAGTTAGACTTAACCTCCATATTTTATTGTTACTTAAATTTTTATGAAAATCCACTGAAAATATATGTTATGAAAATATAGACGATTTCAAATGTTACTTATAAGTTTTTCATAGAAATTATAATTATGTACGCGTATTTTATTATTGCCTATTTATTTCCTCCAAACGCGAATATCATTAAGACTCTTTTAATATTACATATATACAGATCAATTTTCAGATAATTTATTGAAAATCGGGGAAATTTAATGATTTACCTTGCCTTATTTTCGATAGTCATTCAGCTTATGAAAAAAATAGCCTTCGTGTTTATGCCGTTTCATTCTCGACGATCCTGCGCTCTTGCTCTCAATCAACGTCTTTCTGAGGTGTTTTACCAGCACTTTCTTTCAATGTTTCTTATGCCAAACGCTGACAATACGTATATGTGCACAGAAAGAATATACTGGCAGTTTGAAGCGTTACAGGGAGGCAAACAAGAGGACGATCTCCAAAAAAATGATAATTCAAATAAAATTAAAAGCAATATCTCCACTTAATGATGCTTGTAACACGGCCTTAAACAGAGTAGTCAAGTAGACAAATTGTTCAATCTGTTCTTAAGAATAATTGAACCACTCCACAACACAATAACAAAGAAAAGAATATCAATTATGCGTAAAAATATGCTTAAAAAATAAGTTAACTCTTAATCCCTAGTAGTAAATTTCCTTTCGAATTACTCACTGCAGATAAAATGAAGCTTATAGTAAATCAATAAAGAGGAATAACCCAGCAGAAAACTATTTCCAGTGTCAGTGGTCATCGCCTCAAATCATACCAGGATAGGTTATCACCGCACCGTTTATTTTTTGTGGTGAACATTTGATGTATGTTAGATTACATAGGTTGAAGAGTGAAAAATTACCGTTTTCATAGATCCTTCGGCAAACAATATTTAATTACATATCGTGAAGATAAAATCTTGTTTCGTTGTACCAAATTAAAATCGATCAAGATAGCAATATAACAAACAATAAGTGGTTTTCATATCCATATATCATACACATACATACACATACATATCTATCTTGAATGAAAACTAAACATTATTTTTTTATTAGTAAATAAAAATTTGTATTAATTTCATTTAAGGAAATTAATAAAACAATTACATTTGCTTTTTTTAATTAGCAATTTTTCTAAATCATAAACGCGTCAAGATGAATATTTGTTCAAAAATGAAAATTGTATTTTATCTACCTTAAATACAGTGTTTAAAATGAAAGATACAACACGTAAATATAGTTAAGTATACCTATTTAAAAAGTCTGAAAAATACATAAGTAGTTCCATATGTCATTGATATTTTGTTTATTCAATGCCCTTTTCTTTCTTTCATATATTGTGAGATGAATTTTTCTGGTCTGTCTTGAGTGATGAAGTGTGAGGAGTTTGATTTCGCGTGATATATACATATGTAATTGAGTGTCACTGTTTGTCAGGTTGATGAGAATGTGCAACGGGGTTTTACATAATCCAAAATCGGAAAGAAGTATCGATTTATTTTTTCATGCTATATGTCCTCAGTGAGATACATGTAAAAGCTTAGTTTACCGGTGACACGACAAATGAAAGGCAACAAACCCAGATCCATTAAAATTGTGTATCTGAATTAAATTGCCTGTTGTTTTTATCGCAAATTATACATATTTCTTGTCATGTGTAAAATAAATAAATATAATATGATAATAGTAAATTGTTCATCTTTCTTGGAATTGATTTATTTGTCCCATTACAGAAGATTTAGGTTTCTCAAGCAATTACAATTTCTCAAAAAAAAATCTGAATAGGTAATATTTTTCATAGAAACTCTATGCTGCCTATTATTTCATTTTTATTTTTAAAAAATCCAATCTTTTCGAGTATTTACATATATACGATTACTTACATAGAAGAGTCAATTCAACCTCCCGTAAGGCAGAATTTCAAAGCGATATCTCACTTAACTGTACTATTGTAATTGATGTATTTTAGACATCACTCGTTGACGTTAAGCTAGATTAGAAAATATACCTTAAGTCTTACAAAAAGTTTATTTAATCTTTCAAATACTTTCTTTCTATAAAGTATTTTTTTTTTGGTGACCTCTGTACATTAGTTGGCATTGCGATTATATTCCACCGGGCATTTCGGGTTTACTTCCCGGTGGTAACCAAAGTAGTTCTAACCTGAAAAGCTCTGTTAATAAGTCCAAATACATAGTTCTTTCATATTCCATGCTCAAACAATATAAAATTCTAATTAATTGTAAATCAAACAAAAAGCAAAAAGAAACACTTTCTAAGAAGTTTATTAAATATTTACTTAAAACATACTAAATATTTCACAATCGTACTTGAATAAGATTAGAACCAAGCCTTATTCTCATCGTATTGTATTGCATCACACTTTTATTGAATACAGTACAACCTGGCGGGTTTATTGTTATGTGGTAACCTCTTCCAACCAACCTGAAAGATGTCAAAGGTGTCTTAAGTGAAAATCAGACTGGAACTCTTTTAACAATAAATTGGGTTCCAATGAAAATCGAACACACAACCCACGGACACTGAAAAACCAAACGTTTTTCCAATTAGTACATGAAAGTCAATCAGGAGAGGTCTTATAATCACAAAGAAAAAGATTTGTCTTTTCTTCAGATCGGCTCTGTTGTTCTGTTGTTCTGCGTACAATGTTGATGTCCTGGCTAAAAGATTTGTCTTTTCTTCAGATCGGCTCTGTTGTTCTGTTGTTCTGCGTACAATGTTGATGTCCTGGCTAAAAGATTTGTCTTTTCTTCAGATCGGCTCTGTTGTTCTGCGTACAATGTTGATGTCCTGGCTAAAAGATTTGTCTTTTCTTCAGATCGGCTCTGTTGTTCTGTTGTTCTGCGTACAATGTTGATGTCCTGGCTAAAGATTTGGTTTTTCTTCAGATCGGCTCTGTTGTTCTGTTGTTCTGCGTACAATGTTGATGTCCTGGCTAAAGATTTGGTTTTTCTTCAGATCGGCTCTGTTGTTCTGTTGTTCTGCGTACAATGTTGATGTCCTGGCTAAAGATTTGGTTTTTCTTCAGATCGGCTCTGTTGTTCTGTTGTTCTGCGTACAATGTTGATGTCCTGGCTAAAGATTTGGTTTTTCTTCAGATCGGCTCTGTTGTTCTGTTGTTCTGCGTACAATGTTGATGTCCTGGCTAAAGATTTGGTTTTTCTTCAGATCGGCTCTGTTGTTCTGTTGTTCTGCGTACAATGTTGATGTCCTGGCTAAAGATTTGGTTTTTCTTCAGATCGGCTCTGTTGTTCTGTTGTTCTGCGTACAATGTTGATGTCCTGGCTAAAGATTTGGTTTTTCTTCAGATCGGCTCTGTTGTTCTGTTGTTCTGCGTACAATGTTGATGTCCTGGCTAAAGATTTGGTTTTTCTTCAGATCGGCTCTGTTGTTCTGTTGTTCTGCGTACAATGTTGATGTCCTGGCTAAAGATTTGGTTTTTCTTCAGATCGGCTCTGTTGTTCTGTTGTTCTGCGTACAATGTTGATGTCCTGGCTAAAGATTTGGTTTTTCTTCAGATCGGCTCTGTTGTTCTGTTGTTCTGCGTACAATGTTGATGTCCTGGCTAAAGATTTGGTTTTTCTTCAGATCGGCTCTGTTGTTCTGTTGTTCTGCGTACAATGTTGATGTCCTGGCTAAAGATTTGGTTTTTCTTCAGATCGGCTCTGTTGTTCTGTTGTTCTGCGTACAATGTTGATGTCCTGGCTAAAGATTTGTCTTTTCTTCAGATCGGCTCTGTTGTTCTGTTGTTCTGCGTACAATGTTGATGTCCTGGCTAAAGATTTGTCTTTTCTTCAGATCGGCTCTGTTGTTCTGTTGTTCTGCGTACAATGTTGATGTCCTGGCTAAAGATTTGGTTTTTCTTCAGATCGGCTCTGTTGTTCTGTTGTTCTGCGTACAATGTTGATGTCCTGGCTAAAGATTTGGTTTTTCTTCAGATCGGCTCTGTTGTTCTGTTGTTCTGCGTACAATGTTGATGTCCTGGCTAAAGATTTGTCTTTTCTTCAGATCGGCTCTGTTGTTCTGTTGTTCTGCGTACAATGTTGATGTCCTGGCTAAAGATTTGTCTTTTCTTCAGATCGGCTCTGTTGTTCTGTTGTTCTGCGTACAATGTTGATGTCCTGGCTAAAGATTTGGTTTTTCTTCAGATCGGCTCTGTTGTTCTGTTGTTCTGCGTACAATGTTGATGTCCTGGCTAAAGATTTGGTTTTTCTTCAGATCGGCTCTGTTGTTCTGTTGTTCTGCGTACAATGTTGATGTCCTGGCTAAAGATTTGGTTTTTCTTCAGATCGGCTCTGTTGTTCTGTTGTTCTGCGTACAATGTTGATGTCCTGGCTAAAGATTTGGTTTTTCTTCAGATCGGCTCTGTTGTTCTGTTGTTCTGCGTACAATGTTGATGTCCTGGCTAAAGATTTGGTTTTTCTTCAGATCGGCTCTGTTGTTCTGTTGTTCTGCGTACAATGTTGATGTCCTGGCTAAAGATTTGGTTTTTCTTCAGATCGGCTCTGTTGTTCTGTTGTTCTGCGTACAATGTTGATGTCCTGGCTAAAGATTTGGTTTTTCTTCAGATCGGCTCTGTTGTTCTGTTGTTCTGCGTACAATGTTGATGTCCTGGCTAAAGATTTGGTTTTTCTTCAGATCGGCTCTGTTGTTCTGTTGTTCTGCGTACAATGTTGATGTCCTGGCTAAAGATTTGTCTTTTCTTCAGATCGGCTCTGTTGTTCTGTTGTTCTGCGTACAATGTTGATGTCCTGGCTAAAGATTTGTCTTTTCTTCAGATCGGCTCTGTTGTTCTGTTGTTCTGCGTACAATGTTGATGTCCTGGCTAAAGATTTGTCTTTTCTTCAGATCGGCTCTGTTGTTCTGTTGTTCTGCGTACAATGTTAATGTCCTGGCTAAAATTTTAAAATTTTCGTTTTCAATATACAAGTACATGTAAGTATTTTTTTAAACATAGAGGAGTCTAAAAATGGACATTTAAATTCAGCTTATTGTTTTATGATTCTGTATATTTCAATGGTCAAAGCGATTATACATTATTAAAGGAAATAAACAAGTCATTAAATAATAATGACATTGGAAAATAGTTTCCTGTAGACAAATGGTCATTTGTAATGAATTTATTTATTTATTTAACACTCCATTGTCAAACAATCTGGTGGTCTTATTCCCAGGTTGCAATCCCTTCCAATCAACCAGACAAAAGTAAATGAAGAAAGTTACATGGTCCCAAAAAAATTTCAATAATTATTCACCTTTACAGAATTTATGAACAATAGGTATACTTTACAGAAATGTGAGAAAGTAAGTGAGATATCATCAATCTAAGTAAAAGGAAGAGATAGGGGAGAGAAAAAAAAAATCAGGAATGATACACGTTTTATTAAGACTTTTTCAATTTACAGAAAAATATTTAGTTTCAAACTGTAAACATGAATTTATTACTGATCAGAAAATGATCAAATGTCGATTCCTCATAAATGACGGCTGTGATAGATCACATACCTCATCTATAAGGAATACTCGAATACCAGATTGATCTGGTCTAATGTCAAAATGGTCTGGTCTAATTTTCCTGGCGTGATAAGATTATGTACCTAAAGTTGAGGGTTTACCTCAGCCTTGTCGTTCTTCCACACTATTCTTTCCTTTGTTGCCAAAAAATCGAGTAAAATCGTGGCCTGTTCACAGATATGTTATAAAAATATAAATTGAACGTTTATGTCTAGGTAAATTTGTTGTTTGTTTAAAATGTTAAACAGAATCAATATATTCAAGTGAATACATCGACAAGGAGATGCATTTCAAGGATTTGGTTAATGGGATAATTTTCTCTTGACTTGATAACTGCAATGGAATATATATTGGGCTATCTAAAGTCAAGTACTGATTACAGCACGCTCATACGCATGAGCGGCTCATGAATGCGAGCGTGCTATAATCGGTATTCATGAGCCGCTCATGCTTATGAGTGTACTGTAATCAGTACATGGATTAAGATGCAACTCGACAGGTAGGAAAAAGTCGTCAAATCAGCGACACGACTGACTTTTATGCGGCAAGATTCACACATGACTTCCATGATGAAGGAGATTTGCTGGTTGAGGTGTCCTGAAAGGGTGGATTTTAAGCAGTGTCTCATGATGGTACCGCAACATCACATGATGAAATATTGTATAAGGGATGTGCCACCTGGGAAAATACTATATTGAGATTATCTACGTCTCAAAGTTTTAACCGTTTAGTAGTGTACTCAGATGTATGTTAGAAGGTTTGCGCCTTTGGAGTGTTTTTCGTAAATAAACGGAACAAGGTGTATACATAAATGTTAATTTAATTTAAGTAAAAGGATCATCACTTATCGATAGTTTGAGTTAAATATTTGCTGCAAAAGGCCATTTAAAAGTTTAAACCTGCAGGGCTTTTATGAGAAATAATTCGGTCGGATCCGCAAATAACATACTTGCACTGAAAAAGTTTCAGATAGAATCGTTAGGGTGTGTTAAATAGTTGTCTGATAATTGATATCTAAAAATATACAAAGCTTCATGAGAAAGATTATTGGAAGATAATTGGAGTAAAGAAGCCTTTCAATAGTTTATACAATACGCCAGGGGATCTCTTTTTCCTTCGATGAATTACCGATAATATAGTGCTTTCTAAGCATAATGAACTAAAAAATAAAAAATATTTTTAATTTGTCCAATGCTCTTTGTACGTTTTGATAATTTAATAAAGTGACTTAAAAGTTTTTATAAATTTCAAATACGAAAGAATTGTAGCAACGCAGATTATAGTACAATATCTTTCATAGAATAACCATGAAAAACAATGTATAGTATATTATAAGAAATGTGATAAATATATTTGAAAAGTGAGATAAACTTTTAATATATGTATTTAAATCAAAGGCAAATTTACCAGACGTACTGATTTAAAATATGTATTGAATTTTGAGAGAAAAAATCATCGGAATGAAAAATCAATTCTTTGTGGTATTTCCTCTATATCCATCACAATTAAATCGTTTTTAAGGTTCAAATGTCTCAAACCGCCAATTATGAAATGACAGTTGGAATTAAACAAAAGCCGGTTAATCATGAAAAACCGGTTAATCATAAAAAGTTGATTAGTCATGGTTTTTAAAAAACGAAAGACAATGAAAAGTTCTTCATTATTTAAGTTTATGTGCTGTGACATTGTTTTATTAAGACTTATTATGTTAAGTAACATATGTTATGTGGATTTATAATTTAGTGGAACAAATTTTTCAAAATATCAAAATAAAGTCTTTTTAACTTATATGTGAATAAATTAACAAAGTTTTGGTTCTTTTTGTAATGTACTTTGGCTAACCAGAAGAATATCTCAGGTTTAAGCTAACGTTTGCATTCACATTTATAATGCGGGTTCGATTCCCGTTGGATGCCATTAAAAAAAAGCGTTAGTTTGGTTTTCACTTAAGGTCTCTTCAATGTGTTTCTGGTTAGTTGTAGGATATTGTTACATTGCAAAACGCCCGTCGGGCTCTACTACATCCAACTTAAGTGCTATACAATACAATACGTAAAATATTTAATCACAACTAATCTTATACATTTGCAATGAATAGCAACTTATTCGTTAAATAATCGATGATGATATTATCTCAGATGTTCATGTAGTGGTCTAGAACAGGGGTCTCCAAATTACGGCCCGCGGGCCAACACTGGCCCTCGAGCACCACCAATTCGGCCTGCGGCAGCGGGCCGGATATGCCCGGTGTCCGGCCAGTGATAGTTTATTTTGATTACATTGTAAAATTTACAATGTAAGTAAATCATACAAAATAATAATCAGACGTTTTTATTTAACGACTATAGTCATAAAACACACTAGTCGCACTATATTTCGCTTTTCGCGTATCGGATATCTCTGCCGCAATGAAATGCCCTTGAAACTTGCCCATAAGCACCAACCAAAATTGCGAACGGAGCGGAGTCCACCCCCGAACCCTGCGCCATAGATATCTCACTCGTCGGCTAGTTCCAATACGAAAATTTGCGCGTAATTCAAAACTACAGCATGTTAGTATGATGAGATAGCTAGGCCTTGACCCTTGGGACTTAGTGGAGGAGTCAGTGTGCCCCTTAGGCTAAAAAGTTTGGAGACCCCTGGTCTAGAGTATTTAATCGTAATGAAGGCAGTGTTTTAAATTGAACAGGCTGGTATACAAAATTCAACTGAGTAGTCTTTAGCAGCCGCTATCTATGATAAATGATCAGATGAGATTTACTATAATATATTTAATAGAGGTGGCACGTGGCATGACCAAAGTAATCAAATTTCGAAAGAGTAAAGCACGAAAAGCATTTATAAAAAGAGAGAATATATGTTATTTACAAGGTTTGTCAGATACATGTTAGTCAGAATACAATGAAGGGGAGATCCGTTCTTTCTACTTACCCCAATAAAGACATGGAGTGATGATGATGATAAATTATACTGAACATGTCATAAACACTGAATCAGATGATTCATTCGAGTCTCATTTTAAGTTTTAACAAAATTATTCAAGAAAAAAAAAAATTAAATAAACCAACATCGAATTCGTTAAATAATATGTTATCAAGATTTGAAATTTAGTTTGACATGACGTATAATTGTTGCCATGCATCAAAATCAATTGAATGCAATAATGTATCGAATAAAGGTATACCATATGATCATGATTTCATTGACCTTTGTTTTAATATAGAAAAGTGAAATAACAAATAAATAATAACCCGAATCTCTTCTGTTTTAAAAATTGATTTTGTTCCGTGATTTAATTGCATCATCTTTCATTTTATGATTTTACTCAATAAGTACACAGTATTCAGATAATATCAACAGGATTTGAAAGGTAAAATGTAAAGAATATACATTCAATCTTATTAAAATAGATAATAAATTTAAACGTGTCAGACAAAAAATTTATTTGAATTAATGTGATTATTCAAAATACAATTGAATCGAAATTGATAACTAAGGAAACAAGGAAACAAAATATATTAAAACATTCGCATAAATTACATGAACGTATTCCTATTTATACGGATAATGGCGAGATCGAAAAATATTGAAGCGTTTTAAAAAGTAAAAAAATGAACATGCTCGTAAAACATTAAAGGGCTGCTATTTTTTTTCTTTTGTATTCACCTTATTTATTATTCCACTAACAAGACTTAATATATATTGAAAATGTCTTTCTTCCTTCATTTATTTAGTTTAAAAAACAATAATGAATCACTTACAATGAACATACAAAAATTCCAAACCGCACAAAGGAGTATGGAGAGATGTATATTGGGGTATACTTAAAGAAATCGTGAACGAAACACCTGGATTCGCAACAAAACAAAGATAGAAGACGTTATAAAGGTGCGCAAGAAAATGAAGGGGCAATGAGCAGGACATGTAACCAGAATGTCAGACTTCCGATGGACATCCGAAATAATCCAAAGGTACTCAAGAGGTATAAAGATGCCCAGAAGAAGACCGAAGGTATGCTGGATGGATGAAATCTGGAAGCATCACATCCACATGGCACCAACGATTAAAAAACCGAACTATTTGGAGTCAACTTGGGGAGACCTTCACCTAGCAGTGGATCGACTCTGGATTACAATAATGATTATGAAATTTTTGTATATATACATATATTTTAGTGTTCCATTGCCTTTGTTTGCTATTGCTACACGCCGTTCGATATCCCTCTTAACTTTTCCATCATCTAAACAAATAATCATCTAAACAAATAGCAGTAATCCTTAACATGCTCCAATCTTTCATTATTCTCCTTCCCTTCCATTATGCACCCGCAATACAACATCTCTAATTGAAATATTTTAATGGAGAGGTGAATCGTAGAGATCAAGTACATAACAAGGTTTGGATATAGATAATCACTTCACTAGGTCAGACCTGTGACGAAGTAGCATCATTCTTTAATTCTTACATCCTTACACATACTTCAGTAAAAAGTTATCAAATACATGATTCCAACCGCATTATAATCTCAATAACTTGATCATGAATTTTGGTTATTTGGGTATTCTTGAAGTTGTGCACTTATATTTATAGTCTGTTGCGTGATAATAGATTATTTCGTAATATTTAAAGAACTTTTGATCTTTATATTAAATTAACGTTCATTTTGTATATTAATTGGATCGATCTTCGTCAGCTTCAAACTGTTAGGTGAGATATGAGTGCAGTCGGCAGCTTTAAGAAGCACTTGAAAACAATCATTCTTGGGAGTTTTCATCAAAATTTATGATTAACATATATGATACACGTACATTAACACTACACATATACAGTGCATTCCACTAAACATGAATTTTATACATTAACACTACACATATACAGTACACTGCTCTAAACTAGAATTTTGTTACTATCACATATCGACAGATTTACAAAGGTTTCTTAGTAGTTCGTTTTCCTGCGACAAGTTTTCTGCTATTGTCTTACCAAATATGTTTTTTTCTAAACATATGCTGACGAAGGGAAGCTCCTTATTTAATAAACATAGCTAAAACCTTTCCATTTTTATACTTAACTTGGTTTTTGTAATATTTTTAATCTGTTAATAAAAGTGGGTTAAATAAAACCTTGAGTTAGAACTCTCTTGAATAAAGCCTGCTCTGTAAACGGCGCTATATAATTGGTAATTTTATTATTATTATAACATGTCCAACAACTCGTCATCACATGCTCAACACTCGCATCAACCATTCACTCACATGCTTACGTGGAGACCTCCAAAAATTCTCATTCCTAGATCTCCTCCTGTTAAGGAACCACCTTATTACATATTTTTTAACATTTCAAGGTGTGACATGACAAAAAATATCCTTTCTTGGTTCTATGAAATTCATGTTCCTTCAAACTCAGCGCTTAGCCTTTTCTTCTATGACTGCACTCTAACGTATTTATCGGAAAATACACATATGATACTTAACATGCATACATACCATCACAGAACTTCTCTGCTGGGTTAGGCAGAAATGACATAGGCAGAAATGACTTTATTATTTCGACACACATATTTTACCTCTTATGCATACACTAGCTCATACAGCTACTACGATTTTTCTCACATCTTACTTTTCCTTCTTTCAAAATGCCATTCATTTGATCCAACCGTACTTTCCTTGGTCTACCTCTATCACCCTTTCCACTCATATTTGCACTGCATATTTGTTTTGTTAGTCTTCCTTTATTAATTTGTTCCACACGCCCAAACCATCTCAGCGTGCTCTTTTACATCTTACTGAAACCATCAGCTATAAGTTACGGTTACATTATTGAATGAAGTTATTAGGTATGAATCACATTCATGCCTAATTACTTTTTTTCGTATTATGTCATACATTATCTCTCCATGTATTCTTCCAAGTGCGCGCATTTCTACAGTATTTATTCATCTCTTTTCAACCTTTTCCCATGTTCCATGTCAAAGATGACACTAACATTATTTTGTGGACTATTATATTAGCAGATTTCGATACTGTCCAGTTTGAGTATATATTTTGTGGACTATTATATTAGCAGATTTCGATACTGTCCAGTTTGAGTATATATTTTGTGGACTATTATATTAGCAGATTTCGATACTGTCCAGTTTGAGTATATATTTTGTGGACTATTATATTAGCAGATTTCGATACTGTCCAGTTTGAGTATATATTTTGTGGACTATTATATTAGGTCCTTACATATGAAATTGGCGTTTTGTTTGGGAGGAACATAAAGTTGATTTTTTTTAAATATATTATATTTATTTAATCAAAGTATGTACCATTGCTATCTATGCACTTTTGCCATCTCATAGGTAGTTCATCGATCCCTTTACTAAAAAAACCATTCGGACGGGAATCAATAAAATCTTTGAAGTCGGTTTGGACTGCCCCATCGGAGTTGAATTTTTTCCCTTGCAAGAAGTTATCCAAATTTCGAAAAAAATAGTAATCTGTCGGGGCAAGGTCCGGAGAGTACGGTGGATGTCTTAGACATTCCAATTGAAGCTCTTCTAATTTGGTAGCCGTCTGTTGTGCAGTGTGTGGTCTAGCGTTATCATGAAGCAGCAGTGGCCTAGAGCGATTAACCAGCCTCGGTTGTTTAGCAGCTAGCTTTTCCATCATGGTTTGCAGTTGCTGACAATAGACATCTGCCGTAATCGTCTGGCCAGATTTAAGAAAGCTGTAGTGAACGACACCAGCACTAGTCCACCAAACGCTCACAAGTAACTTTTTTGGAGTCAATTTTCGCTTGGGGCATGGTTTGGCTGGTTCGGCAGGGTTCAGCCATTGCGATGAGCGCTTCCGATTATCATACAGGATCCACTTTTCATCACAGGTAATGATTCGATTCAAAATCCCTTCATTATTGTGCCGGTTGAGTAATGCAACGCAGCAGTCAACGCGCGTTTGTTGATTTGCTTCACTCAATTCGTGAGGTACCCACCTTTCAAGCTTTTTCACCTTCCCAATTTGCTTCAAGTGGATTAAAACAGTTTTATCACTAACACCGCAGCCTGCAGCTAACTCTGACGTGGTTTGCGATGGATCCGCTTCCACAATAGCCTTCAATTCTTCATTATCAACTTTGGTCTCCGGCCGTCCACGGGGCTTTTTCTGCAGGTCGAAATTTCCAGAACGAAAACGTTGGAACCAAAAACGCACTGTGTTTTCTTTTGCGGCATCGTCGCCATACACATCATTAATCCTTCGAGCCGTTTCTGCAGCACTGGTGCCACGGTGGAACTCGTACTCGTAAATAACGCGATATTTCAAGTTTTCTATTTTGTAAACTGAGTGACGCAAAGAAAAAAAACAATTGAGGAAAAAACAAATGAATTATAATTTTCGAAACACAAATACTTGAGTAAATAGCTGTATAAATTTTAATTTGGAATTCCTAACCAAAGAGAAGATATTTGAGATCAAAGTTGCTAGTACGGCAAAACGCCAATTTCATATGTAAGGACCTAATATTAGCAGATTTCGATACTGTCCAGTTTGAGTATATATTAGGTGTACCGGAAAAGAATGTCGTTTTTTCTATGAAACAATTTGGTGCATTTAATGTATTTATTTATTGAAACTTAGCTCAAAATATAATTGCCATCGTTTGATATAACCTCCTTCCACCTCTCAGTTAATTTTTTAATACCACGTTCGTAAAATTCAGCTGGTTTCAATGCAAAATACTCAGATATGCCTTTTTTGACGTCCTTATAATTTTTGTATTCTTTTCCGTTTAAAAAGTGTTGCATTGACCGGAACAAATGGTAATCTGATGGAGCAAGATCCAGTGAATATGGTGGGTGACGTACAGTTGTTCAACCTAGGGCTTTAATTTTTTCTTTCGTAATTTTCTGAGGTATGCGGTCGTGCATTATCGTGCTGTAAAAACACTTGTCCACAATTAGCCAGTGCAGGTCTTTTTTTTATTATTTCTGCATCTAAATGCTCTTGTTGATCACAATACACTTGGGCGTTAATTGTCTGTCCGGGTTTTAATGTTTTGAAATAAATTATTCTCTTGTAGTCCCACCAAACAGACAAAAGAACTTTTTTTGCAGTGAGCCCGGGCTTAGGGGTGGGTTTTGGTACCTGGCCCTTTGAAAGCCATTGTTTCTGGCGTCTTTGGTTTGAATACAACACCCATTTTTCGTCACCAGTTACAATATGTTGTAGAAATGGAGTTTTGGTATTTAATTCCGAATACTCAGTGCAAGCGTTTATACGCTCACCGAGATTCTCTTCACTTAATTCATGACGTATCCATTTTCCTTGTTTCCATGTCTTGCCAATTTTTTTATATGCTCTTGCACGCTTGACCATGAACATCCGAGTTGCTCCACGAGTTCTTGAATCGTTGAAGTTGGATTTTGCTGAATCAGCTCAGTTTAAACATTGCTATCCACTTTAACAGGTCGACCACTTACAGAGTAATTTTTTAGATCAAAATTGCGGGATTTAAATTGTTTAAACCACCTCTGGCATTCACGAACATTCAAAATATCTCCCAGTAAATCACAAATATTTTTTAAAGCACATGTTGCACTTTCTTTCTTCATGAAATGGTAAAGCATAATATTTCGAATAAATTCCTCATTCGGTACAAAGCTCACCATCGTATATAGGGTTGTAAATGTTTTTGTTTAAAAGTCCTAATACACTCCAGGTATACGTAGTCAGACAAACAACACAGAACACGTTGTAAAAGTTCGACTGCCGAAGCACAACTGACCACTCAAAAGCGATAACAAAAAAAACGACATTCTTTTCCGGTACACCTAATATTTTGTGGACTATTATATTAGCAGATTTCGATACTGTCCAGTTTGAGTATATATTTTGTGGACTATTATATTAGCAGATTTCGATACTGTCCAGTTTGAGTATATATTTTGTGGACTATTATATTAGCAGATTTCGATACTGTCCAGTTTGAGTATATATTTTGTGGACTATTATATTAGCAGATTTCGATACTGTCCAGTTTGAGTATATATTTTGTGGACTATTATATTAGCAGATTTCGATACTGTCCAGTTTGAGTATATATTTTGTGGACTATTATATTAGCAGATTTCGATACTGTCCAGTTTGAGTATATATTTCAGTTAATTTTGTTTCACCTCGCTATACACAACGTTCGATATTCCTCGTAGCCATTATCTGAGAAAATACTACTGAAATAGCAGATTCTTCATTTTGCTCTAATATTTCATTACTTATCCATATATCGTATTTACCATTCCTTTCACACTAACACCTTTTCCCAATACACCTTTTCATTTTTTGACAAATATTTTTCCACAAGCATACGCAAAGAGAAAATTTGATCCACGCATCTTCGCCCTCTAAAAAATGCAACCTGAGCATTTCAAACTTTCTTTTCAGAACGTTTGTTTTATGTGCTTATAAATTAAACCAAATGGTCAATGATTATAGAAATATCATAAGTTGGAGTATCCTGAAAGGTTAATTTGATGTTTAAGTGATCAATAATCGCATTATATGACAGAATTATGTATATATAAGAGACGTACTATTGTGGTACACTGGATCTTATCTCTGAAATAACGATGACAACAATTTCTTCAGAGGATTTTTTAAGGCGTTTCATGGTATTGGTGCATTCTATTTATTGATTTTGTTCGGTAAATGGCATATGAGAGACAAACAATATTAACGTCATTTTGTATCATATAACATAATCTATTAAAATTTCGCAGTATGTTCTTACAATTAAATAAATAGCCGTTATTTAAAATATTCCGTGATATTATACAAGAATTGATTTTTGTGTAAACTGCTCTCATAATGCATTCTTTTAACTGTCATTCAATCGCACCAATTCTTTCGTCACAGTTTTTCAAATTAAATGATACAATAACTTGACATTCGTTCTATAGTTGTTCGGATGTGCTTATATTATTATGCCGTATTTAACTAGAAACGATTTACTGTTAATATAGTATTATTGCCACGGTTATTGAAATGCTTTTGTGAAAATTATAATTGAACGCATTATTAAAAAAAATCTTATTCATTTAAGTATAGTGTAACTTGTAACGCCAGATTTAATAACTGGTTTTATTTTTATAAATATTCTTATGATTAATAAATAACTATTTTTACTGTCTTTAATAGGAGGTTGTGGTTTTTCAAAATGTATTCAGGGTTTTTCGTAACTAGTCCCATTGGACTTATTAACATACGTCAGATATGTCATTACTGATGATGACATTGCGGTGAATAGTAGATTGATTTTTTTATTTTTAACGTATTGGCATTATGATTCGAATAATAAAAAGAGCAAAGAACCGTGTTTTAATTAAAACAACTTTAAAAACACAGCTTTTGTTGCGATGCAGTATCTTTGGAAAGTGGCACACTACCCTTGGAGGCTTCTAAGCTGCAAACCTTTAAAAAATCAGATGAATGCTTAGAGATTGATGCAGTAGAGCCACCCCACCCTACTGATAAATCCGATCAGAATGACCAGATGTATTGTTTGATCAATCTTAATAAGGTAATTCAAACCTGCGAAACAGTATATTATTACGATTTACCATTAAATTGTAATTAAATATTTAAATTATTCGCAAGCCTTTTAATGTTTAAAATAAAATAAAAATATAAAGATAAATTAGCTTTTTTTTTGTAAGATCATTTTATATCTATTGAAAAGTGTTTAAATGCGGGTTAATTAATATACCTTTGTGGCTGTCCTATAATACTTTATTAAAAGCCTTCTCACAATTTAACGTTTTTTGACTGATTAAGTGGGGAAAAATATAATCTTAAACATTAAAAATAATT
Organism: Odontocerum albicorne; assembly: GCA_949825065.1. Taxonomy (NCBI): domain Eukaryota; kingdom Metazoa; phylum Arthropoda; class Insecta; order Trichoptera; family Odontoceridae; genus Odontocerum; species Odontocerum albicorne. The sequence goes on along the minus strand of OX463843.1, from coordinate 30,311,451 downwards.
CAGAACGTGATAATCAACTTAAGTAGTTGCTCGTGACTTGACATTTGTAAAAAAGTGTTAATAATCCTTAAAGGAACCTACTGAAAAAAATTAAGGCGCCAACCTCACAGATTAGCCGGATCATGAACTCAATGTATTTGACCTAAGATTTAAATTTACACATAAAAAAAAATACAAAAAGATCTTTATTGATTATGAAAAGTGTCAGCATTTCATTGAATAAAAAAACAATTATATTGTGTTAGTTGGACTTTTTTTCTTCTTATCCATTTACAAAAGAAAAGAAAGATTTTGAAAAAATTTAATACAGTATCTTGTTTTCTTCGAGCTTTATATTATTGAACATTTAAAATGCCGTAAATGATTCATATTGAACATCTTCTTCATCAGCAAATCCGTATCCCTTCATTCTCTTTTTTTAACACTCTGATTTGAATATCTTATCCAATTATATTTCGATACTTGTACTTATCAATTCATTTGTTCCTGTATTTTTTATAATTGTTGGATATACATTGATATTTTAGGTCTTTCAATGACAGTTTATTATAAGTGTTCCTTCAAGTTTAGTTTCCCCGGTTTCGATGTAACCAGACTAGTAAACGCTTTCCTATATATTATTTTTTACTGTATTATGCTTTCGTTTTATACAGTACGATCAGTTGACTTGATTACCTCGAGGCAATCTTTTGTAACCAACCAGAATAGACGTTAGTACTGAAGTAAAAATAAGACTTTTCAATGACCATGGTCTAACAAAGGATATATCTATTTTACAGCTTTAATCGTCAATTTGATTAATTTAATATTAATACAACATGGTGAAAGTAATAAATTCGGTCAAAATTATGAATTTTATAAGTATAATATATCTTAAATTGTAACATTTCGTATATTTTTTGACTTATGTAAAAACTTAAAAATTCTCGTAAAAAAATCAAATGTAGGTAACCGTTTTTGTTGATCACAATCAGCGACATTCCAATTTCAGTCGAAAAACTTCGATATTTTACTTTTGCTATCTGATTTAGACATTTTCATATTGGTTTCATAAAACTCTTCATATATGGTATACATGTTTTTCTAAAAATTAAAAGCTGCGCTATAAACGAATCGCAGTTTCGGAAGAGGGCTAACTTTTTCAAGTTGTATTTTTTTATTTAACAGAAAAAAAGAGTTTATTAAATTAAACTTAACATTGGTGTTAACATATTTTATTTCTGAAAAAACACAAAAGTTTAACAGTTAAAATTCAAGCTAAGCAAGCGAGTGCCACAGGTTCGATTTCTGGTGGATTTGCTTCCAGACTGGTTTTACTTTTAGATCGTTTTATATCAAAACATGTGTTTTTCTGTAGCTTATATGAGTGTAAATTATCAAAGCTTCTTAAAGAGCTAGGCAAGAATAAACTTCTGCCTAACGAAATGTTGTGTCAGATTTAACCTGCCGATCGTCTTTGAACTTAGATCTTGCCATAGGAAATTTTGGGTTTGATATGTAAAGACTGTGTACTTACTGATTTGAACTGAACAATTTGCATATAATAAACCAATACAAATACAACGATAGGATTGTTGACAATAATATAATTGATTATCGTATCGTAAAAATCAGATTAATACGCTTTTGACCCTTCCTTCCCTGTGATGTGTAACTACTACACATTACTTTAAAAACTTTAATATCTCTATAAATATAAGAAATACTGTCCGTTTGAAGGAAGGTTGATATGCAGTGACTAATAATCAATTCTTATTGAAGGGAAGCTTGGGACTGGCGGCATCTTTTCTGATGACTGTGGGGACTAATCCTTCGTCCTCTCTCGTTTAAATTTGAGGTCTTTGGACCAATATTCATCACATACTTCCCTGCCTCAACGAAGCACGTGGCACTTTAGATTTCTTTCCTTAGCGTAATCTTTCTACAGTTCGAAATTCATATTGAAAGCTTTCTTATATCTTTTACAGAAATCCTTTTTCTTTCACATTACAAAGTGGTGTCTACCGTTAGATATTTTGGTATTGCATCAAAACACCTTGGTAATATACTTTTCCTTAGTCAAATCAAACCAATAAATTGATTTTTTTTGCTACGATAAATTAATTTTACTAAAAATATAGTAAATGGTGTACTGGCGTGTTGAAACAGTTCCACGAATAATTTGTTTGTCCATCTAGATATATATTTCGAATAATCTTACGGAAAGTAAGTAATCTGTCGAAACAACTGTAAGTGTACTATATTCATAACACAGTAAAATTTTATATGACCTTTTAATTCACAACAAGGACTTAGCAGGCACACGCACGTCCTAAGTATTTGTTTTCTAAAATGATGGCTCTCGGCCGGCACGCAACCATGCAACCATAGATAGCACCATAATAGATGTCAGGTAGATCACGATTCCACGAAGATAAATTCTACTTCTTAGTTTTAGTATGATGAGATTAAATCACTGTCAATTCTTCAACCACGATTGTACCTACATTTCAAAAGTTCGATGACTATGCTTGAATCTTTTAATTATTTATTGTAGAGTACACTAAGTTGTTTCCAAACATTTTTTTCATTTAACCTCTCGAAAGATGTGATAATAATATGTAGGTAAATTAGGTGCTTAAACTGTGACCAAAATATTACAAAAAGAGTGTTGACAGGTCAAAGAGACGACATTTTTTTTGCTTTTACAAATGACTAGAAGATACCCCAAACTGGAGGCTTGAAATAGAGTTGTGAGAGTTGATTAACAGTGTATGAAGACAAAATAATACTCTTTAATGTCCAGTAGAGAATTTTTACCGGTACAATGGCTAATTGCTTAATAAAGAATTGTTTTAAGTTTAACCTTACACCATTCAAATACCATATAAGTATCTCTATAAAAAACACAGTCTCTAACAATATATATATATATATATATATATATATATATATATATATATATATATATATATATATATATATATATATATATATATATATATATATATATATATATATATATATATATATATATATATATATATATATATATATATATATATATATATATAAT
>OX463843.1:30222062-30308196 GCA_949825065.1 Odontocerum albicorne | reverse complement strand
CCTGTTATATGTAAACTAGTAATAAACAAGAAAATTGAGCAAGTGATGTCTTTTAAATACCTAAACAATGCTTCAGTAGCATCTAGATGTCTCAAATATAGTATGTTATGTGGAAAAACAAGTACATGGTAACAGAAAATAAAGTGAGGATCTATAAAACGTATGTTATATCTTTAACGGGATATGTTATTGAAACTAGAGCTGATACCACAAGAACAAATACACTATTTAGAATATCAGATTCTTGCAATATACTCGTATAACTGGAAAAACATTTAACACCCCAGAAAAAAGACAAAATTGAATAGAAAGTTTAAAACCAAATCGTAAGACGGGGAAGATAGACAAATCATAATTGGTGGGATTGTGTTCACATAATGAATGAGACTGCATTCCAGTACTGTTTCTCATGGGCACCCCATTAGAAGACGACCAACAGATCCTAAAGAGATGAAGGAATAGCAGATAGTTCAAATTTCCGGAAAAAATGTAGAAAAAATAGATCAAGAATCTACTACAAGAAGATGAAGAGTGATATGTTTTCAAAGCAACAATAAGTATTTAGAGAACATTACACCATATTTAATAGGCTCTTGTCTTAGGTTATATCTAAAGTGATGGTAACCTTGACTTGCTCTGCATCTTGAACATGAGTCCTATTATCGTAACTGTAGGACATTTCATCACTTGAATGCTAAAACACTAAGATATGTTAACCTCTCCGTGAGTACCACCAGAACCGTGGGGCCATGAAATACTGAGTCAGATAGCGTATGGCCCCGCGGTTGGGGCGCAGTGATTATTTCTCGAATATTCCCAGAGTATGTCAGGATTTGGAGTACCAATGATATCTATTGATGATACCACACAATTGAATCATTTATCGGCTAGTTACATATTTTACCAACTGAATAAACGATGTTTTAAAATTTTCATTAATATCTTACTACTCGAGAGATTAAAAGGAATTAGAAAAAAGAATGTATTTTTTTTGTAAAGGCATATTTTTCTTCTTCATTATTTGTAATATCGAAATTATATGCATTGTTATTTGTATGCAATTTAAATGTGTATTTAGTCCATGCAAACCGATATATGATTTCTTAAAAATATCAAAACAGATCGAAGCTAGGTTAAATCCTATTTGTATATTTACGATCAAACATATAAATTCACAAATTTTACTAAATAAAGGCTTGTATTAAATTGAATGGTCTGTTTAAAACCTTACAACAATAGAATACAGAAAAAACTAACTTTAAGAAATAAAGACCTAAAAATTGGCATAATTTTAATGATAAAAATACAACACATGATTATCACATTTAACTTTCATTATTTACAATATATTATTATTTGCCATTTGAGAATGTTTTCCAGCCTACGAGAAATGTATTAAAAAATGATTAAAACATTAAACATATTTTTCTTTGGTCACTAATCAAACCCGAAACTTTCAGATGAATATCAAGTGTTCTTTCTACGAATCGATGAAGGTCATCCAAAGTAGTTTAAAATCCTCATATTTTCTAATAGTTTGTATTTTAGGTAAATAATTTAATATTTGAATGCATCCTGATGCTCAAGATTTAAGACGACCTCTCAGTTCCGGTATTATTAAAAGAATTTTTCCTGTCGTTTTGATTTGACCTTTTCAAGTGTACGTTTCTTTAGTTAGAATCTTTTTATACGCCCATTCATAGTTTAACATTTGGGAATAGCGGAAGAAAAAGTATCGATGGCTAATGTCTAATCTTCTTAAAAAACCCTTAATAAATGTTCTTGATACAAATTTATAACTTTAGAATCAGTTCAGCTATTAAATACCATATATACGAGCAAACATATTGTCATTTATTTATACCGTTTTTTTTAACCACAATACAATAAAATAAAATGGTGCAAAACTATAGTTCGGAAATTCTAGGATGAGTCCCGTGACAGCTCACAAATTGCCCCAATACAACCTTATGTAATGTATTTACCTAAATAACTTGCTATTTATTAGAATTGAGGCCAATATTAAAGTTGATAAAATACTTAAAATTACTGAACATCGTTACAAGGTTGTATTGGGGCAAATTTGTGAGCTATCACAGAACTCATCCTGGAATTTCCGAACTATAATACTTTGTTTCCATAATGTTTAAATTACTTTTAAAACATGTGTGACACTTGATTATCGATATGAAATTGCTTTTGTTTGCTAATAATGCTTTGGTTTATACCTATATACAATTATTACAAAAAATATAATTTTAAAGAAAATATATAAATAATAAGTAAGAAAATATATAACGCTTTTTAAAGTTATTGTTTTATACCAAAATACATTGATGAAAAGAGTAATTTTTAGAAAGGCAGAAGTTAAAGGATCTTTTTATATTGAAATTTGATGCATGTCGAAACATAATTTAAATGATTTAACTGACATGCATTGGCATCTTTTTTGATATTTTTTCTCTTTTTTATTACTCCAAATTGATGTGTAATTTAAAATTGCGTCTCATCGTCCCATCGTGGAGATTATTGGCCATTTAAGATTTAATACACAGATTTCCAGCGACCTTCAATATACTCAAATTATTAATTCATAGAAATCGAATGATTGCTCTCCAATCAAATGTCAATCATTAAAAAAAAGTAAAATAATTAGTTCATTATGTGGGAGAGTATGAAAAAAAAAAATAACTATGCGAAAATTACGTATTACAAGACGTTTTCTATTTAATTGACTTAATCAATTTAATTCTGATTTTATAGGATAAATATAATCCTCATTGCCTGTCTCGATCTCGCACGATCTACGGCCTGTGTATATACTCGTAAATAATGAGTCACTAGATCTGTTCAACATCTTGAGTATCGTCTCTTTCTCGTTTGCCTTCTACTCTTCTCTGTACCATAGGTCTCTCCATTCCGTCTTTATTCCTGATACGAGGTCAAAGTATTGTAGCCTCATATGAACAGTTCGTGAAAGTCGAACTTTTACATAAATATGGAGATTACACTCACCTTGCTCCAGGCTCTGCGAGTAATCGTTTTCAGCACAAGTTAATTAGAAACAAGATCGTCGATATAAATACTATTGACCTTATATTTATATGAACTCGTTAAAAATCCAACTAAAAGCCAGAACAATGCTTGATATAAGTGAAAGAATTTATACTGAAGTAACATTTTTTGATATTTAATCTTTTTACTATATTCAAGCATATATTGTTTCTTTGACTATGATATTCTTCCTTCATCGTTTCATCGCTGCTAAATGTAGGGCTCTTGAAATTATTATATTTTTTCTGTAACCAGTCTTTAATGTTAACAATGAATCGTATTTTACGAGTATAATTTGTTAAATAACTTTTAAGTCATTAATTTAAGATTGTGACAAATATCATATTTTGAGTAATTCTGGAATGTATTTTGAACACTTATTCAGACAAATGGTTAGTTTTGGATATCTGGATAATTACTAGAACGGTAGAAGAATAACGCAAAACGGTTCAACGTGGTAAAAATCGTCGAGTGAAAATAATTACAATTCCTGGACTGGGCTGGCTATGAAATTTATACCACATATAATGTCTTACACGTGAAGACTTAGCTAAGATGTCAAGTCCTAAAACTCTGGAATATGTGATTGAAAACTATCATATCTGAGAGTGAGTAGAAGAACGATGTTGCTGATGGAGATAAGGGTAATAAATGCTGCAGGTTCTTCTCGGGTTGCAGTGTTAATGATACTTTCATCCACTATTGTTCTTATAGGACTTGACAAAACAAAATTGAGACTTGTATAATAAACACGTAGATATCGATAAAATAATGTTTTTCCGTTCTAAATATTTTAAAATGTGCAATTTATTTTATCACTTGATCATTGTCTAGATTACATGACTAACAATTTTAGTGAAATATGTACAGATTGTTTTGATGAGTTGAGTAATTATTAAAAATTATTAATGAACAATTCAGTTTAATATGTTGAATATACAATGAAGTTTAGCATGAATAATGTAATTTCATGACCATCAGCAAGCAATTTGTTTAAAATAGTCCTTGGTCTGTCAAACTGCTAGGCGCACAATTTTAATGAGGAGTGGATACGCTTAATTTTGATGGAAGTTTTCAAAAGCTCTTAAATTCAATAAATCATTTGGAGTCCCTTAGGACATCTTTAACTAACACTGGCAAATTATTCCAAAGAGTGCGGTCAAGGGATTATGAAGAATAAATAGCCTAATCAGTAACTGGTTTGCAAAAGTGTGACGTTGGAAAAAAAATGTATTCATTTTCGTGTTTTGAAATTAGTATTAAATAAAACACAAGTTTTCTGATATTATCTTCAAGTCACCGGTTGAATTTGTTGAGCTTCTTGTTTTAGCATAGGAAAACTATTATTTCCGCTTAGTTTACGTAGAAATTAAATACCATAGGTACAAAGAAAAAAGATTAATATCAAATCATAATAAAAATATTAAAGCATAACAGTTTTGTTGCTTGCTGTCCAAATCGATGGTCTTATAACGATTTGAAAAATTCTTCCGAAGAAGTGGAAAGGAGTGAAAACGTCTTTAGTTAAAAAACGGAGTATTTTTTTGGACACCATAGGGAACCCCTTAATCGATCCAGAAACGCTAGGGGAATTAAAATGTTATTTATTTATTTCTTATTGATTCACTTAAAAGAACTCACTGAACTTAATTAACTTAGCTTTAAAAAGAATGTCATGGAATTTATCAATATCCGAAGCAATCCTATTTAGGAGTTGAGATATTCTAATATAATTGTTGGGAGCATTAATATAATTTTATTCTTTCAAACAAAACTGGACATTACACAGTTCATAAAATGAGTTGAAGGTTTTTTGGTACAATCAAGGAATCGTAGATAAAATCAATTCACACCCTAAATATTAAGTTCATACATTTTTTCTCCTTTTTGTTTTTTCTTCCGTTTATTTTATTGTCGGTAGTGAGTTAATACTTTAAATGGGAAATTTATTTATTTTCTTCTTCTATATACCGGTTACTCCATATCGTTATCAGATTTGTCACAGCTGATTTGGTCATTTCAATAATTTTAATATTAGATTTAATACAAATTATAATTTATTTCAATTCTTAAACATTAAATAAACATAAGTGTGCACCACAAAAATAACACACTTTTAGTTCTATATCAACGTGGTATTTATCATGATGATATACGAGATTTATTTTTGTATCACTTAATAGATCGTGGTCAGATATTTCGTTTTTCGTGTCCGATCCATATCGAATTGCAAAATTCCACATTCACCGAAGTGAACATACATTTTTTATTTAGATACAGTAAACTGCATTAATGTTAAGCGAATCGAAAATTGAAATGAAACATAAATGGTCTATCATAGCTCATCTGTGACCTTTAGCTGTATCGTGATGCTCGCGGTCGGCAATAATCGGAACAACAAATTGAGAAAGTATTACTAAACACTTTGCAATACTCGAATACTTCTCACTCAATCAATTTCCTCACCAATAATATGTCACTCCTTTTGTAGCAGTTATTTCAATTAGCCAATTTGCTAAGATAATTTTCATTGTCTTGGAATGATATAAATACATACCGTTACGCGATTTTTACTGTCGGAGTAGGTAGAGAGGACAGTGCACTAGGCTTTTCTATCTCGACACACATCCTTCGCCTCTCTACATCGATAGAACTTCTCATACAACCTCTATATTTTTTCTGACTTTTTACGTATCCTTCTTTCAAAATACCATTTACTTTAATCAACCACACTTTCCTTGGTCTTTCTTCGCCTCGCCTTCCACTCACATTTCCTTAATTTATTTGTTTTGTCTTTCTTTCTTTTTCTACGTTCATTCATTCTACAATACATGCCGAAACCATCTTAGAGTGCTCTTCTCTATTTTCCTCAACGCCTTAACTTCACATTCAGCATTTCATACTGGTATTATTTAAGTTAAATATGATCTAACGAATGCAAAGGATATATCTACTTTACAGCTTTAATCGTCAATTTGATTAATTTAATTAATACAACATGGTGAAAGTAATAAATTCGGCCAAATAATGAATTTTATAAGTATAATACGAGTATATCTTAAATTGTAACATTTCGTATATTTTTTGACTTATTTAAAAACTTAAAAATTCTCGTAAAAAATCAAATGTAGGTAGCCTTTTTTGTTGATCACAATCAGCGACATCCAATTTCAGTCGAAAAACTTCGATATTTTACTTTTGCTATCTGATTTAGACATTTTCTTATTGGTTTCATAAAACTCTTCATATATGGTATACATATTTTTCTACAAATTAAAAGCCGCGCTATAAATGAATCGCAGTTTTGGAAGAGGGCTAACTTTTTCAAATTATATTTTTTTATTTAACAGAAAAAAAGAGTTTATTAAATTAAACTTAACATTGGTGTTAACATATTTTATTTCTGAAAAACACAAAAGTTTTAAGAATTGGAATATTTTACATATAATACACAAAAGTAAAATATTAGATCATATTAATTTAATTATCAGGTTAATAAATCAATATTAATAAATATATTTATAAATTGTTCATTTTTATCTTGTTTTATGTGTCGTTTGAAGTGCCAAAATTAAGAGGTTATTTTAATGACCGACAGTTCAATAGCTTGAAATAATTACTAGTAACAGACGTAAGTTTGAAACGTGAATTTATAATGTTTGAGTTTGTTACTTAAATATATTATATAATCCTGCACATTTGCACGCAATATCGTTTATGTGCGTTTAAAATGTTTTCCTTTTGTGAGTTGTATTTTTGAAAAAAAAAGGGAATCACAAACTTATGTCAAATGTTGATTTTAGTGGGAATATACTCGTAGATGAACATCGCTTTGCTCATTCATAATTAATTATACCTTTGATAAAATTTGACCGATTGCTTATAAGTTTTCCTTTTGTTCTACTGTATGTTATTACATTAAATAATTTTGTTCTACTGTATGTTATTACATTAAGTAATTTTAATAAAGTACATAAATGGTATTTCATAAAAACAGCGATGATACTTTTTACAGTACGGTGTTATCCATTTTTTCCTCTATATGATTTTACTTAACAAATGTATTTCAAGTTTCCACAACGACAGAAATGAATTCTCATTAAGTAGATGTAGCTACCAGAAAAAAAGCTTTAATATAATCCTTTACCATATTATTTTTCTCACTTTAATATACTCCTTTACCGTATTATTTTTCTCAATTTAATATACTCCTGTACCGTATTATTTTTCTCAAATTAATATACTCCTGTACCGTATTATTTTTCTCGAATTAATATACTCCTTTACCGTATTATTTTTCTCAAATTAATATACTCCTTTACCGTATTATTTTTCTCAAATTAATATACTCCTTTACCGTATTATTTGTCTCAATTTAATATACTCCTTTACCGTATTATTTTTCTCAATGAATTGACATTTATTTGCCATTCGTATGCCTTCATCTTAGATGAGCTAAAAGTAATGTGAAAAAACATGAAATAAATTTTTTCTTTCATTTGGATAAGTTTAAAATAATATTTAACGTATCGATACATACCATCACGCTATTCTTCTGTCGAACCAAACTTTCCTTTCACGACACACATCTTTCACCTCTTCTACAACCGTACACCTTCTCATACAACTCCTGCGATTTCTGTAAATTTTTAAATTTCCTACTATCAAAATATCATTTACTTGATCCAATTATACTTTTCTTAGTTTTCCTCTACGCACCCTTCCACTCACGTTTGTATTGTATAGGGATACCACTAAAAGACAGAAGGGTTTAAAAAAGTCATAGCTTGTTCATTTTCAATATTTTTAATTTTATTTTTTTACAGGTTATAGAACTTAACTTACCCAAGATACTCAGCGGCGCTTGCTATTTTGTTTCAACACCTAGCCAGAGATAACAACAATTTTTTGAACAACTTGGTAATGAGTGATGAGGACTATTTTCATTTAAACGGGTACATCAACAAACAAAACTGCAGTTTTTCGGGTACTGAGAATCCCAAGAAATTACATCAGCATCAATTGCATCCCCAAAAATGCACTCTTTGGTGCAGTGTTATGGCTGAAAGAGTTATCGGCCCCTATTTCTTTGAAAATGAGGAAGGTCAGTCAGAAAGAATCAACGGGGCTCTGTATAGGACAACGATTTAAAAAAAATTAGCCCAGCGGTCGAAGATAATCAAGAAGTATAGTTCCAATAAGATGGAGCTACTGCACAAACTACCAGGGCGACGAAGGCAGTGTGCGCAGTACAGAGATGTACATCCTTCAGCCTTTTATGGGCCACTCTGTATATTTGTTTTGATAGGCTTTTTATTCTATATGCCCAAATTCATTTGTTCTAGACTATCTCAGAGTGTTCATTTTCATCCTATCTTATTAGATAAATACTGATCTATTGCTTAGCCTAAAGTTAATATGTTTCCCTAATAACTACATAACGTAATCGGTTATAAATTGTCACCCTATTTATTCTTTTCAGTGCACGTATTTCTACAGCATTTATTCTGTTCCTTTTATTCTGTATCCAGGTTTACATGTCCCTTCCATACATCAAAATTGGTACGAGAATATTGTTGTGGACTATCATCTTAGCAGATTTTGAGAGTATATATGTTTAAGTACCCCATTGACTATGTCTCATATCGCTACATGCTGGTCGATATCTATCATAGCTCTTCCATTATCTGAGATAATACTGTCGAATTAGTGAAATTCCTCAACTTGGTCTTACGCTTGATTGCACACCCATGCATCACTTTTACTTTTCCTTTCACAATTTTCTACCTCCTATACTTTGCATATAAACTGCATTTTATAATTTCGGGAACAAAGCTCTTGAGATAATATTCAATTACGAAACAGAGCTGCAAATTGAATGTTGTTTTTTTGTTGTGTTCGAAGGTGAGCAGATCGATTTATTGCTTTTTGCAGATGACGAGGTCAAGTTATTGGCAACGTAATAATAACTCCGATAAAGCCTGGATTAGACTTTATTAGGTCCAATGAGGAGTTTAACATCAATCTCAAGTGACTAAAATAGGTTGAATGATTCAAGTATATGATATTATTATTATCACAAAACGGAAGAAGACACGAGATATATACATAAAAGGGAGGGGCAAGTGTTGTGTTAAGTTTACTTCAAAACCTACGAGTACATTAAGAAAATTAGAGCTCAGTACAAAAATTAAATGATATCACTAAAGCGGTTAAGGATGCCTCCATTGTATCTTTCGAATCTATGCCTGAAAGATGATGCTTGCTTTGTAAAGGAGCAGAACTTTGATATTGATTTCTTCTCAATCATATAAATTGATCGATTTGAATGATCCAACAGGGCGAATACTGGTCCTAGAACGTATAATAGTCTGTTTCTAAGTGTTAGAAATATGGATGGTGTGTGCAGATTCAGGAAGCACTTAAAGTCAACCTTTTTTGAGAGGTCTTATCAAATGTAATAATTATATATGAACCCTATACTACATTCCACCCAAAACCGAATGTTTTACTATCAAGATCTACAAAGATTTCTTTGTAGTTCGTCTTCTCTTGGTTAGTTTTCGACAGTTTTCTTACCAAATACATTTTTCTAAATATATGCAGACGTAGGAAAGAACTTGATCAAATTGCCGTAGGATAGCACTTGATCTCAACTGAGATTACTGGGGCACTTATTGAGAATGGCTCCAGACCATCTGCCAAAACGACCACCTCTTCATCGAGGATTTATGAGATGTTTTGAGTAGGGTGAAAAAAAAACACGTTAAGGTAGTTTAAATAATTTGAATGTATAGGTGACGAAAGACTGACAAAACAAATTTATAATGCAAGTATAAATAGGAGTCGTCGTAGAGGAGAAAAGTACGAATGGCCGAATAGAAGGAAATTTTGAAAGAAAGGAAGGTAAGGAGTTAGGTAAATAGAAGAATACTTGCTCTCCACTTGGGAGAAAGGTTCTATCACGACGGTCACTAGCCTCAAAAAACGTGTCCGAGTCTGGTTTTTAGATATAGGCCATTTAAAAAGTATTGTATTAAATTACATTTTTGTCGCATATAATACAACCAAGCTGGCTGGCTTATTGCCACGGCCCAATCTTTTCTAACCAACCAGAAAGAGTTAGAGAGGCCTTAAATGAGAATTCGACTGTAATCGTTTTAAAAAAAGTCTGGGTTTCAAAGAAAAATAAACCCAAATTCAACGGATCGGGAGACAAACGTTTTATTAACTAGGCCATAGAGTCGTTTTATATTTTACGTGGTTTAAATAAATAACCAAATGTTAATAATTCAGATTGGTTGTAGTAATTTAATGCAAGACGTGACTTTCATAATTTTTTAAAAATTTCACAGGGAACACCTATCTTCTTGTTTGTAAGACACTTAAGGGTTTTAGGTTTATTATCGAATTCGGTGCCCACTCCAGTAGTTCTAAGCCCGAAAGCTCGATTAATTGGGCGGAAAAAAATGTTGTCTCCTGGCCACCATATACAATTTGTCTGAATCACCAATTCGGATAAGATACAGGAAGGAATATCCAAATATCACAGATTACCTACGAATGAATATCCAAATATCACAGATAACCTACGATTGAATATCCAAATATCCCAGATGACCTACGAATGAATATTCAAATATCACAGATTATCTACCACTAAATATTCAAATATTACAGATTACCTACTAATGAATATCCAAATATCACAGATTCAAGGCATTAATGATGAACAACGCATTTGTTCTCCTCGTCTCATGACTCAGTGTAATAAAATGCAAAGTATTAATTTATGTTAAATATTTATTTATTTTGTTTATTTAATAACTATAGATAATAACCGACTCCTTTTTGTTCATAACATATGAGATAAACCAAAACATATGGCTGCATCGTGTACAATTAATTTATATAATTTCAAAATCGTGTTCAATAAATTTGAAGTTTTATCATCAAAATACTAAGAAAACCATCTATCTGCAAATTTCTTATTTAAGTACAATATATTCTTCGAAAATATGTAAAAAGTTCAGACAAATCTGAATGCTGCTCATTAATAAAACTTGTTCTTGTCGTGAATATTTGATTTTTTAATTGAATGCAATTACTTCATCATCATCACCATATCCTTATCCCAGTAGGCAGATATAACAAATCTTCATTTCATTCTTTCCTGCAATTACTTCATCACCATATCCTTATCCCAGTAGGCAGATATAACAAATCTTCACTTCATTCTATCCTGCAATTACTTCATCATCATCACCATATCCTTATCCCAGTAGGCAGATATAACAAATCTTCATTTCATTCTATCCTGCAATTACTTCATCACCATATCCTTATCCTAATAGGCAGATATAACAAATCTTCATTTCATTCTTTCCTGCAATTACTTCATCACCATATCCTTATCCCAGTAGGCAGATATAACAAATCTTCATTTCATTCTTTCCTGCAATTACTTCATCACCATATCCTTATCCCAGTAGGCAGATATAACAAATCTTCACTTCATTCTATCCTGCAATTACTTCATCATCATCACCATATCCCTATCCCAGTAGGTAGATATAACAAATCTTCACTTCATTCTATCCTGCAATTATTTCATCACCATATTTTTATCCCAGTAGGCAGATATAACAAATCTTCACTTCATTCTATCCTGCAATTACTTCATCATCATCACCATATCCTTATCCCAGTAGGCAGATATAACAAATCTTCATTTCATTCTATCCTGCAATTACTTCATCACCATATTCTTATCTCAGTAGGCAGATATAACAAATCTTCATTTCATTCTATCCTGCAATTACTTCATCATCATATTCTTATCCCAGTAGGCAGATATAACAAATCTTCACTTCATTCTATCCTGCAATTACTTCATCATCATTACCATATCCTTATCCCAGTAGGCAGATATAACAAATCTTCACTTTATTCTATCCTGGCACACATCTTACGTCCGTACACCTCGTCATGCATACGCTCTTATTATAAAGGCTTTTTACTTTTCCATATTTTAGAATATGATTAATTTGATCGTGCCACGTTTTTCTACATCTTCCCAAACATTTATTACTTTTTTAGATGGTTTTTGTAAATCTTAAGCTTTAATTTTTTTTTATGTGGGCGAACTATCTCAAAGCTCCTTTAATTAATTTTAATCTGCATTTTCGTAATTTTTTATTTTCTCATTTATTTATGATTTTATTATAGATTCCACGTAACGTTCTCATTTCTACTTAATTGTAAATTTATCATATTTTACATTCAGTAGACATATTTCAAAGAAATTAACTGAAGCTTAGAAAATCTGTAGTAACTAAAAATCACAAGATATATGAAGAAAATATATAAAGAATGATGATAGTTCTTCAACAAATCGATTTTGACCTTTAAGAAAAGTTCCCAGTAGCTATTTTTAATTGAAAGATTATGACTATGGTAATAATGGATAATATTTTCGTACCATAAATTCATGGCATAAAGAAAATTAAATTTAATTAAGTAAGTAAAATACTTTATCTTTCTATTTGCTCTCGTGTAAAATTAATATTGTATGACATATCGTAATCTTTTAACTTTAAGCTTGCCTGTTTGCCATGTCTTAAAATTTGCGACTATCTGGATCGATCAGCAAATCATATTTTGTTATACTGTAATGAGTGGACGATATTTCTTCCTGGCAATATTCCCGCCAGATTGTATTTGTAATAGAGTGTTAAATAAATGAATAAAATGAATCATAATGCATAGAGAATACTTTCTGAAGGAATCCTCATCTAGGATTAGAACGGTAAATTTTTGGACTGATTGGCGACTGCGATCTAGCGGCGTCAAAGGAAAGTTTTACTGCATTCGAAGTTTTCTGTGAACTCCAGGCTTTGAGTATCTTTACTGCACTGCGAGGCATTTTCATTATCCTCTCATTTTCATTATCCGTTAGATCTTAAGTTCGTTGTCACTAATTTTCTTTAGACACTTAAGTGTGTCACAACCGGAGGAGTCTATTTGAACAGTTCTTTTTTTATAAGACATCGCGCTGAATATGAATTTTTCGTCCTATATAACAGCGTGGGTGGCGGTGAGATTGAACTATCACTACCTTTTCAAGACGTTTTAATCATAAGAATATAACTTAAAAGGTAATTTAAAAAAATGCACTGTTCAAAATAGAACTGCTGATGAGTCAAATAACGGATGCGAAATAAATTTAATCGTCTCACTGAAGGGTGAAAAAATGATTAAATAAAAAAATATGATTTAAATAAAATATAATTTGTATATATTATTTATAGTAAAGGAATTAACATTGTGGAGGTTTAAAGACATTGTAATTTGTTTTTATCAAACACTGTTTATTCCACTTTTTGTAACGGTATAACCCTACCAGTTTCAAGGCTTTCACCTTATCATCAGGGTAGCACAATCTTGTTTGTGCTCACCTGATGATGAAGTGAAAGCCTTGAAACCAGTAGTGTTATACCGTTACAAAAAGTGGAATAAACAATGTTTGATAAAACAAATTACAAATATAATTTGTATAATATACAGAGGTATTGCAGAGTTATCTTAACTGGTTATTAAACTAGCTAGCTAGAAAGATGGATAATTTATACTATAATTTGACCAAGGCCATTTTTATATACCTACATTGATTTGGCAAATGCAGTTTGAGTTCACACTGAGCGGGCATGCAAACACGTGATACTATGCAAGGCACCAAATTCACCTTCACTGACTAGAAAAAATAATTATTTTAATGAGATACCAAAATTTTCAGAAAGAGGAAAACATGCACCACCGACTTGGTTGTTAAGGATGCTTTCTTCCGTCAAGCAGAAAAATTGAGCGAAAGATAGTCAGATCTTCTGGTTGCATCATGATGAATCTGGCTGCATCATGATCAGTTTTGAATTAGACATCGTAAATGTAATTTTTAAATTTTATTTATTTGTTTTCAAAGTTTGATTGATTGATTGACTTTTTCATTTGGATTTTTTTTAATAATTTTTATTACAATTTGATAATTGCTTCAGGTCAATAAAAGTTACTCTTCTCCTTAAATAATATATCCACTCCACGTTTACGTGTTAGGTAAATAAACGTTTGTTGACTCTATTAACTGCTTGTATATAAACCGTTGTAGATCTTATTAAATCTGAAATGATATTTTTCTCATAGATTTTTAGTTATTGTATGATAACATATATGTATTCAATGTAAAAAGAGGCAAATAAAGCAGTTTATTAATTTATCCAGAAAAAAGTGCATTTCCCTGTATTAGTTTATTGTTAGCATGCACTAAATAAATATTGACGACCTTCGTGGGCTATTTGGAAAGCCGATTTTCATCATACCCGGGGGCGTGGGTTCGATTCCCGTTGGTAACCAGATTTTTTTAAAAAGGGTTCCAAAGTGGTCACTTAAGGTTTATTTTAATACTTTTCAGGTTGGTTAGAAGTATTGCCATATGGCAATAAACTCCCCGTGTTGTACTGTATACAACGAAAGTGTAATATAATACGATGAAGTACAACAAGTGTACAATGTTTTCAGATCGATAAGATTTTGACGGCGAGATGTATAAAATCACTAGGACACACCTGTTATGGCCTTTTGCTACGAAAACACTTTTAGAATTTCAACTGCGTAATTTTATTTGTAAAATCGTTGAATTACATTGAAGTATAATATTAACAGTATTATATAAGTAATAATAACGATGATGTTAACATCGTAGTGGCTTTAAGAATAATGATTGCTGCGTCTGATATGACGTCCTATTTAAAGCAAAGATAACCATACGCACGACCCTTCGATAGATTAAAAAGGAATTTTTCGGGTATGTTATCGATGCCCTTAAGGTCAAATCGATATCAGGCGATTTATCTCGTTCGCAGTTTACTTCCATTTAGTGATACCAAATCTTTATTGAATTTGAATAGATAACCGCCAACGAGATCATAAATTTAAACATAATACATTGAGTTAAGTTTGACATACATGTGATAAGACTAATATTTATAGGTTCTAGATTACATAGTACAGAGATATGGTTAACATTGATAAGCTTAACATTGGTTTGCATGATATATTGGAAGTGGATAAGAGTATATGATAAAATAACATTGGTAGGGATACATTACACACCCAATGTGCTGCATCTTTCGTCGGGTGGTTTGTATAAAACCATATTGTAGCGAATATGATTTATGAATGTTAGCTTATAAGTCTGTCATCAACATAGAAAATAAAATTATTTCTGAAAGGGAACCAACCCCGTGGTCCATTGGAAACCGAATTTTGAACTGTGTTAATCATGTAACGACCTATTAATTTAAATATTGTACCAGTAAAACTTTAAGTTAAGTTTAATTGTAGTTATTTAAAATCCTATTTTGAAGAATAACCTATTTTTGTGACCAGAATAACTATTACTCTTACTCTCAGCAACTGGAAACTGCTGAAATGCGCATGCTAAGATGGTCAGCTGGTGTATCCCTAAGAGACAAAATAAAAAGCTCACGCAATAGTGGAAACCTAGGTGTTACATACATCAATATCAAGATCGAGGAGAGGCGATTGAGATGGTATGGGCACGTTGGACGCAGAGCACCCGATCACATTGTGAACCAGGCAATCTCCATGGATCTTCCTCGAATAACAACCAGAGGAAGCCCAAAGAATTCATGGGTGGTGCAAAAGAATAACCTGATGCAGAGGCACGGCCTGGGGGACGTAGTCCGGGACAGAAGAGCATACAACCTGAGGACGAGGAGAGCTGACCCCAACCGTCTTCGCAGACAATGAGTTGGGATGGAGCCAGGGAGAAGAATAACTATTACCCGTTATTTAATCGTTCCCTCTGTTTTCACTTAATGTAGTGTATACATCACTTGATGACTTTTTTGAAAAATAGATATCTTTTTTTAAATAAAAGAAATGAATAAAAGGTATTCTTCTCCACCTTTTTATACAAAAATCGTATTACAACAACATTTAATTACTTTTTAAGAATAACATCAATAATATAACATACGAGTTAAATTATTCCGCATGTCTAGTCGGGCATTAAGTAGTTAAATAATTTAATTATAAATCTAATAAAACTTAATTATATTGATCAAAAAATACATTTTATCCTACTTGTGAGTGAATCGATTTTTTAATTCTAATAGCAATGTTTGATATCACATGACAGCATTTGTGATTGCATTGATTTTAACGAAATAATTTACCACAATATAACATTTACCTTTTTACATCGTCGAGTATAATTATATAACAATGTAAAAAACTCTCAATTTTATAGAAATACAGACGCGCTTAACTAGGTAAGGCCTGTGACGAAGTGGCCTCATTCCTTAATCATAAATTTCATTTTTTTTTCCTAAATAGTGAAATGTTTAGCTGAAACACTCACATTCCTCCTTACACATATTCAAATCCCAAACGATCACATATACTCGTACAATTCCAATCACATCACAATATTATCAAACAACGCTTCATAATACGCTTTACAGTCATTAACTCACGCTATATTTTATGGATATACAGATGCGCTTAACTAGGTAAGGCATGTGACGAAGTGACCTCATTCCTTAATCACAAATTTCATATGCTTGTCCTAAATAATACAATGTTTAGCTGAAACATTCACATTCATCCTTACGCATATTCAAATCCCAAACGATCACATGTACAATTCCAATCTTATCAAACAACTCCTCATGTATATACGCTTTACATTCGTAGTAGTCATTAACTCACACTATATTCGCATTATTCATTCACTATAATTTTTTTTATGTTTTATCTCAGATCGGTTTTTCTAATACGAAAATAAAAAATCATTTCATGTGTTGATCGTTTTTTTAGTCAAAAAAAATAACACTTAAATATCATATTATATTGTATATTCATTAGTCGGTGCTTATGGTAAATCCGTTAGAATTCGTACTAAGGGAACGGGAGTTCCGGTTCATTCCCATATACTAAGGGAGCAATAACATCATAAATATTGTATTTTATTTATCTGCAATTGCATTTGACGATAGTCACCATATATTCAGATTGTTTATTGATGTGCTAAAGCTTGCACAAAACGAATCAATATACTAAAAATCTTCATCGATCGCGGTGAATTTGATAATTTAACATATTCATTTTTAATTACACGTGATGAATGTTTTTTCGAAACACAAATACGTGTATATATTTTTTTAATGTACTTGTGATATGTCATATATATATATATATATATATATATATATATATATATATATATATATATATATATATATATATATATATATATATATATATATATATATATATATATATATATATATATATATATATATATATATATATATATATATATATATATATATATATATATATATATATATATATATATATATATATATATATATATATATATATATATATATATATATATATATATATATATATATATATATATATATATATATATATATATATATATATATATATATATATATATATATATATATATATATATATATATATATATATATATATATATATATATATTTTTTTTTTTTTTTTTTTTTTTTCTTCCGTTTTATGCCGAAGTGTTTTTCCATTTGGATGTTTTTAAAATTGCCATTGATTTATATGTCATGGGATATGTTAAGTTTATTTGATTGCTGGCTGCATTAGATTTGCTATTGATTTGTATGTCATGGGATATGTTAAGTTTATTTGATTGCTGGCTGCATTAGATTTGCTATTGATTTGTATGTCATGGGATATGTTAAGTTTATTTGATTGCTGACTGGATTAGATTTGCTATTGATTTGTATGTCATGGGATATGTTAAGTTTATTTGATTGCTGGCTGGATTAGATTTATTAAATTTTACGTTATTTTTTAAAAATAATTTTATTAAATTTTGATCCTTTGTTAGTACTCTGGCCGTTAAAAATGAATAATGAATAAGAAAATGTTTTAATAATAATGAATAAGATGTTTATGGTATATGACTAAGCGAGTTAACAAGTCAGAAGTGCAAGGTGTGCAAGGAAGAGGTAAACGGAGGAAAACATGACTGGACCAAACTGAAAGAAGGTAAATTGAGAAGTATGAATAATAGAAGATTGTGCGTGACGAGATATATGAATGTGGAGGGGGCTAAAGTTGTGGGATTAGATAGAAACAAATGGAAATCAGTTCTCTCTGCCTACCCCGCAAGGGAAATGGCGTGATGACATGTATGTTTTATATCCAAATAAATAAAATACAAAATATTTAGCTTTTAAAATCAATTAACTTATTTTAAATATAAACAAGTTTCAAAGTTTTCGGCCAACGTCGATGTAAGAAAGGAATATTAATTTAAATTGTTGACCTCGAAAAGTTAATTAAAATTGATTACAAAAATAGCTCCTTGAAAATTTCAAGTATTGAAATAATTTACCTGGAGGCGTTGAAGAAATGATTTTTCGAAGTAATTTATGTGAGATTCGAAACATTTTTCAGGTCTACATTTAAATTCCTATGATTTGGATAACATCACAAGGTTTGCGACACGATTCATAATCTTAGCATACATTGGAAAAATCTTTTTACATTCTCGTTTAAAATAATTTTTTCATATATTCTCCTGGCACTTGCTGAAGTGCCCAAAGAATTCGGTTTCTTGCATCGATGATGACTTGATTTCTGATGTGCTCTCTAAGTGGCAGAAATCTGGGTGGAAATAATTTAGAGCCTTTGACACTATAAGAAGTAGAAAAGTAATAATAAATAAAGTTTATGTATTTTGTTGTTTCATACAGTGACCTATTGGGGTAGGTAGAGAGAATGTATCCTATCCTGGCATATATCTTTCGCTTCTGTTACATCTTTTACGATATGCTTTATCGTGAATAGGTACCCTTCTTTTGTTAAAATATTATTTTTAATTTCTGAATTTATTTTGAATTTCGCAATGATCACAAAAAAACTTTGATTACTTCACTTTCAAGCCATTTCAAAATAGCTTGTAGATAAATAAGTATCAAACGGTTTATTTTCATACTAGAGGATCGATTCACTTTATTCTCTAGATTTCTGCCTTATTAGAAAATGTTGAGAATCTAAGCGATACCTATTTTTATTTTTTTTGTTTATAACAAATAATAAAATTGATAAATGATTTAATTTCTAAAATGAATATTTTCCTAATGTGGTAAGTTCAATGAATAATTTATGTACGTGGCAAGTTTAGTGATTAATTTCCCCATGTGGTAACGATATTGTGCTATAAACAGAATCTTGACAGCATTGCTAAAAATGCATTTTAATAGTCTTGAAAGGTATAACCTCTGATTAACCATCGGTTACCTTAGATGCAATAAAACGATTTATAATTATCACAGGGTTTTTGGCTGTGCTGAGATTTGTAATGGTCATAAAACTTGAATAGCACAAACGAAAGTCTAGTCTTAGGTATTGTGTGGCCCTTAACTAATTAAATAATCAATTTTTAAGTGAAATTAGACATTTTCGTAAGCAATCACTGTAATATTTTGAGCGTTTATCATGAAAAATACCAAATTCGGCATCGATTAAACGCTGTAGACACTTCAAAAATAAGTGAAGCAAGCATATATTACAAAAAAAATCAAATATATTCTAGAAACAAATACAACTGGATATAAAGTTGATTTTAAGAGACATTCTTCAATTTTATAGACGAAATCAAATGATATCGTGACTTAAAAAATGGAAGAGTTCTCTGAACATATCTTTGGTAACATCATATTATTGAACATATTAGTGAAATTTGGTTGGTAGTTTGTTATAATTGTCGTTGCCGGGCTTCGCAGTCGAGGATCCCCTCCAACGTCGCTGATTGTTTCTCACACGTCTAGCCGCTGAGACGCCATTAGCCCGAGAGCATACGGCTCTCCACCCCTCACGGTACTGAGCCACCCGCTCCCGGTCCTCAGACGCCCCGCATAAAATAAGCGACTCTCGCAGACTGTCCTTATAGCGCTTCATCTGCCCACCAACTCATCGCTTGCCCACCCCTTCCTCGTACAAGACGCGTTTTAGAAGTCTCTGATCGCCCATGCGTATCACATGCCCGGTCCACCGCTATTTCGCCTTTACAACCATATTTGTTATAATACGATTATGGGGAGTGTATCACATTATTTTTAGTTACCTGCGCTACTTTAGGTGATATGTTTTGAAGTTATTTTAGGAAAAAATAATTGTCAAATGTTAGCATTAATGATAAAAGACAACTTTTCCTGAAAATTTCCAAGAAAGATCTACTTCTGAACTTTATTGCTAAACAGTGATAGATCATTTGTTGTTTTTTAAAAAATATTTAGATAATGAACCAAAACTCACAAAGCATAAATGTTTTTTTTTGTCTTTCTGGATACCGTATTTTGTATGCGGTTTTAAAACATTGCCTTATTTACTTGCCCGAAGAAACAGCCCTGAAGAAATATTAGAGACCACCTGCGATGACTTTTAAATACTCACCATTTTGAGAGGGACCTGTTAACTTAATGTACCACAGATGCAATTTGTCTATGTGCAAGAAAAAAAGCCATAAATTACATCCGATAATGATTTTAGTAGCATTAGCTCTCATACGAAATTCACGTTAAGATTGACGATGTTATTTTTTTCAACATTTAAACGATCTTGAATTAAAAATATACCCATATAAAAAGATTACTTTATTCAACGAAATCTCATTATTTTGCTTAACAAAGGCAAACAATATTTTGAAATATTATGTTCCTGTTTTCAAACAATATTTTGAAATATTATGTTCCTGTTTTCAAACAATATTTTGAAATATTATGTTCCTGTTTTCAAACAATATTTTGAAATATTATGTTCCTGTTTTCAAACAATATTTTGAAATATTATGTTCCTGTTTTCAAACAATATTTTGAAATATTATGTTCCTGTTTTCAAACAATATTTTGAAATATTATGTTCCTGTTTTCAAACGCATGTATGTTAGTTATTTCGGACAATAAAGTCATACTTTCGTTATTGAAATATCTTGATAGAAGTTTTTTCTCTACATTGTTCCCTTTTTTTATTTAATATTATTTCAAACGTCCAAATGATGTTTTTGTTATTTTATTTATAGAATAACATATTGCAGTTATTCAAATTTACATATTGCAGTTAATATTAGATATTTAAAATTACTTATTCGGGTTAACTCGTAAGTGAAAACCGGAAAATAACTATTGTTTTTTTATTTTAAATGGATACCAATGGAAATAGAACTCGCAGCACCTGATTGCAAGACAAGCATCTTATCAACTAGGCCACGGACGTTGTCAAAATAAAACAAACGCATACCCTGCTATTTCTTGTATATGGTAAATCTGTTTTGAAAAATGTATGATGACAATAGCGTTCCTAGACTTTATTTTAGACAATTTGAAGCACTAGCATTATAAAAATAAGAATGTATACGAAGGAATTGAAAACTCAGAGAAATTACAGAAGTTGTATGAGAAGGTATATGGATGTATAAGCGACGAATGATGTATGCTGCAATGGGAAACTAATCGCTCTGTCCTCTCTACCTATTCTGACAGAGAAACGGCGTGATGATACCATCACACCGTTTCTCTACGGTCTTTGTTTGTTTTAGGTAAGTAAAATAAAATGTCTTAAAAAATTCAAGATTTTAAAGAAATCAATAAAAAAATGTAATTCCATAATTAATTTAAAAGGTGATTATTTTTCTACATATTATAAAACGGTTTTGGAAAACTGAAATTGAATACTAGTGTCAACATTGGTTTATGGGAGCGAAACGTGGATATGGAAAATTTATGTAAGGAGCCGAGTAAATACAGTGGAAATGCATGCACTAAGAATTTGTGGTGTGACGATGCATGACAGAAAAATAAATGTAATTATTAAGGAAGTATGTGAGATGTGTTTAGCAGGGTGAAAAAGGGGACTTTGAGGTGGTTTGGACATGTCGAACGGATGGGTAATGAAAGAGTGACTAAACAAATTTATAATGCAAGTATAAGTGAGAGAAAGATAAATAGAAAGAAAACAAGAAAGGGACGTGTGAAATACATCTGTATACTCTATCACTTCTCCCTACTCCAATAGGGATATATCGTGATGGTATTTATATGTATTTATGGTAAAGAATATATATGGTAAAGACTATAAAAAGTATATTAGTGAATTTCACTATAAAAAATATTTTACTATAAAATATTTTATTATAAAAAATATATTACTAATGCTGTTTAATCTTCCCTCTCGCTCAGTTACACTTCCTCCAACTTATTTAATTCACTCTTTCCTCAGTCTACCTTTTCTTCGTTGTCCATCCATTTCAGATGTATTTTTTTCTTCTTTTTACGCAATATTCTACGGAAAATACTAATTATTTAATACTTGAGTAAATCATTTATCCTTCCGATGTTCGTAGTTGTATACGTTTTAATTTAATATTTAAGTAAATCATTTACGTTCAGAGTTATATACTCGTACGTATGGAAACTGCATTTACTCTAAACTTCGACATCTTGGAGGTAAAATTATCGTCTTGATATTATATTATTTCAACTCCCATTAATTCTTCACCTTGTCAAAAATTAGGTAATGGGCGTTATTTCCACTAGACGTGATGGAAAGGTTGTTGAAACCAGCGATGGAACATGTATATCAGTTATAATTTGTTCTAAATCTACCACGATGTTATTCGATACTTTTGCTTCGTATGTACCTACCACGGATGAAATTATTTTGAAGGAAATAGAATGTTGAATTGCTTCTAATTTTGAATTTCTGAAAGGACACGTCTTTTTAACTTTATCTAAAACATTGTTTTATTCAATATATTCGTACATTACTAATCATCGTAGTATTAAATTGTTTCTTAAGTATCATAGTATAAATACATAGGCCAAAGAAAGAATACGAGAATTTAATTTTGAATACAAGAGAGTGAGATAGGAATACTTGGATTCTCTCCGTAAGTAATTCGAAATTTGAATTTCGGTGGGTCCATGATACTTACGATCGTGTGCAACAAAAGGTTGTACGAGTATTTACGTTCGTGTGCAACAAAAGGTTGTACGAGTATTTACGTTCGTGTGCAACAAAAGGTTGTACGAGTATTTACGTTCGTGTAACATCTGAATATATTCTGCAAGCACACATAAAGCTTGTTTTGATAGGTTTAATTCAACGACGAGGGGGGAGGGAGGCACAAATACTTCCTAAAACTGTACACATATAAACACACACACATAGAGATAACACAACAGTAAAAAAGGTAATGCCTGAAATCACTGACAATGGGCTAGACACGTAGAGCACACGTTAAAATTTACTTTCAACATAAACAATAGAACTCCTTTTCGTTCGGTCAAATAATTCGTGTTACCCTTTTCAGTTCAATAATATGAATTTATGTTAATTAATTTTGAAATCGATTTATTCTATTTTTCATTCATTTTAAATTTGTCAATAAAAATATTTTCTCTATTGTTTGATTAAAGTCGAAATTTCCAAAATATATAATTTGGATAGTATTTTTGTGAATATAACGATTTGTCAAAATATAAATAATTTTTTTGATTTTTTTGTGTATGATAACATAAACCAAGTGAAAAAGGCTGAAGACAATATTTCTGAGAAGAATAAGTGGTGTGTCGATGTATAAATTAATAAAAAACTTACTTTTTAAGAATGCATGTAAACAAAAAAACCAATATGCTAGGGCGAAAAAGAGTATTATGAGGTGGTTTAAACAAGTGGATGGGAGATAAAGGACTGATTTAACAAATATATAAAACAAACGTAGCAGAACAAGACAAGAAAAAAAATGTGTTCGAACTAAGCTAATTATATTTTTAAAATGTGGTTAGGAGCAAGAAAAACTGAAGGAACTATATGAGATGATGTATGAGTGTGGAGGAGACTAAAAATGTCTGCCGTGGTATGAAAATTTGGTGTTTTGTCATCTCTGCCTACCCTAACAGGAAAATGACAATGTATGTATAATTCATGATAGTCTGTAGATATGTATGGTATGTGTTATTATTTTTTCGTTAGGGTACCATTGTAGCAGCAAGGCATGTTTTATGCTGCTCCTTTGAATTGTTCAAGTAAATTGTGATTTATTAGATTTTTTGCTATTTGGGTATTCCTGAAGCGATGTACAATATCCCACTATATTTATAGTAATTTTTTTATTGGTTTTAGTCAATAACAGTTTATCTGTCGTGATTTTAATGTCTTTATTTTGTTATTGCAACAGTCATATAGTTAATATTAATTTACTCTAATAATATTTTAATTAGATCGATCTTTGTCTACCCCCAAGTTTAGATCTATGAATGATGCACGCAGCCTTAACCTTTCCCTGTTTTTATTTTTTTACCTGGTCTAACCATTCTTTTTTAACCATCATGCAATAAGACTACCATTATGCCTGCATTATAAATTATACATTTGTTAAGTACGTCTTTCGTCACCCAACCGTCTAACATAACATGTCAGAACCACCCTAACGTGCACTTATTCATGTACACCTGTTTTAGTTCACATTCATCCATATTAACTAAATTTCTTATTCTATCGTACATCGACACACCACATATTTTGCATGTATTGTCACCGTATTTACCAGGCGCTCTGCATTTACATTCGCCCTTTCATTCATTTTCCACTCGCATATTTCATTTCCATACATAAATGTCGGCACTAATATCCAATCTCAGTTTTCCAAAACTGTTTAAAATATAACACATAGAAAAATTATCGTATTCTAAACAGTGACTTTCTGTAATTAGTATTAGAAATAGAAATTATAAACTTTTGTAATTTCACGTATCTAAGGTCTATGCAGTCGTTTTCAATGAATATTTGTATTTATTTAAAAAAACATTCTCACGAAGTGAAGTGCCGTAAATGTTGCGATTTAAACACTTATACGATGTTCGTCCGCCAAATCGAAGTGAATATTCGATCTATTTTCGTACACGTTAACTTTATTCAAGAACGAAACGAAAAAAATGATTTTGCATGTTTTTAATTATGTTAAAATAAGTGAGCATGCTTTTTTAACATTCAACTGGTAGATATGTTAAAAAATAACCTTCATGTAACCATGCGACCAAAAATTAAATATATTATACAATATTATATCAGATACATATTATGTATCTGACACATATCAACATCATGAACAGGATTTACTTTTTAAAATTCATTGATATTATATTTTTTGCGACGCGAGTTTTTTGCTTCCTCTTTCATCTCTTCTTCAGGCAGAAAAATGGAAGTTCGTGTTGCGTGAAGAATATAGTGCTTAGTGAAGGTTATAAAGTAAATTACAATTAAGCATTTATAAATTACGCAAATGTTTTCGAGAGATGGTAAGATAGAAAAATATATTGAAGGCCGTGATATTTTTGGACAATGGCGAACTTGTATTGTTTTTGCCAAAAAAGCATATCAAAATTTTCAAAACAATTTTTCACAATGGTGTGCATACCTGTTTCACATCTTGACCTGTGGAAGCGAATCCTAAGCATTCAAAGGGAATTCTAGGAGCTGAACAAATGCGGTAAAAATCGGTGCCTTGCATACTGAGGTACTAAAATGTATGATAAAGGAATAAATGAGCGGATAAATAAAAGCTTAGTTCTAGATTTGGATGTTATAATTAGAATTACAAAATGATCTTGAAAGTATTTGGCCACATTGTTAGAACGAGTTGTGAAAAGACTCGCGAAACAAATATGACTGAAATTAACGGAGAGCGGAGAGATAATATTGGAAGGAGATAGTTTAGAAATTTTAAACTGAGGGCAAAGTAAAAAGTTTAAGGAGCAAGAGAGCATCTGCGATGGGATTTGCCCTCTATGCCTACCCCAAAAAGGACATGACATGACGATATGAACATATAATTAAACCACTGCAATCATCGGAGTTAAAAATTAATTCAATATTTCTCGACCATCTTTTTTTGTAAGTTAAAAAATAACGTCTTTAATCACTACTTTCTAGGATATTTTGTTAACGAAAAAAACTTCAAAATAAAATCAGTGTGAAAAATCTGGTTTTTAATTTACTTACTACATGCAGCACCTTCTTTATTACGAGTAAAATAGATTTAACATAATTTGACTTTAGTTATAAACGTTTACTTATTTTTAATTATACGTTTTAAACTTTTATGTGATATATCATCATTTCCATAAATGGAATATCCAAGTTTAAGGAATCTTTTTTGATAAATAACTAACTGGTTTTATTTCTTTAAATTCAAGACAATTTGCTTCAACATAGTTATTCGTTTTTGTAAAATATTTTTTAATTAATACCTTGTTTTAACTCGATCTCTTAGAATTTACTTAAATTATGTAATTAAATAAATATGAAGGCTATACATATCATCGCAGCACATACCTGAGAGAGAGATAAAAAAATATATCATGTAATAAATAACGAATTCTTCTTCCTCTTGGTTTAGGTCGTATGACCTGTTTGTAACGGTGGGCTACAGCTGCCCTTCCACCTTTTCGGCGGCCTTCCTGGTAATCTCCTGCTGTTAGGGTTTTCAGTCTTAGCGATTCTTGCCAGTCTTATAGTGGAACTAACGTATTCAATATTAAATAACGTATTCAATATTAGTATACTCGTATTACACCTTTCCGTAAGCACCTTTCAGTTTTGTGAGTTTTTTAATGATGTTCACTTGGAATATCCATATTTTTTTGATCCCCCTTGCCAAACATCAGTTTCTATTTGTAGATCTGTTTTGTTTATTTTTTTGTATTGCTGTCGTTTAAAAAATACGAATTATCGGTCATTTAGATATCTTACGCTATAATGCATTAAATACTTCTTTGGAGTATGGGAAGGCTTTTGAGATACAGATTACAGTTTTCAAGAGGCTTTACATATTTTCGAGATATGATTCATGATAAAAAAAGAGCACTTGGAGAGATTCCTGTAATTAAAAGACGTTGGAAAATTTATTATTGTTACTAGAATTCGTATTTTTTCATTCTAAATCGACATGCCCATTGATCAGCTTTAATCTCATATAAATATAATAAACTTATCATTGCTCACTCGCTGGGAACACTAATTCGAGTGAATAACCATTAAAAAAGATGTCTCAGTCCGCATTCTATCATATTTCAAGGCACCATATACACTGGTTTCGTGTAAGGTCTAAGCAACATTAAAACATATGTCTGTGGCCTAGTCGGTAAACGTATGTCTTCATCCCAGGGTTTGCAGATTCGGTTCCTATTGAAACCGAAGTTTTTTATAAATGTTTCCATTCCGGTTTTACCTTAAAAGATTTCTATGTGGCACTAAACTACCGTATACAATGACAAAATAAATAAACTAGCCAGGTTGTACAGTATACAATGACAAAATAAAACAATATAACTTTCGAGGTAGGGATACGCCCAAATCGGGGTATGTCAACCCACACTTGTTGTTGTCGAACGTCCTTCAAATGGCCAATCCTTAAGGTGTCTGAGATTTTGTAGAATCTCCCTCAAACCCACATTAAACGTGTTTTAAGAAATTTATTATTTTCTATATTTATTTTTAAGACGAAATTTAGCAATGAAACTCGTATTTTTCGGTTCAAACATTTTGTACACCCGATTTTATAAATGATTTATTTAATATTTCAAGTAAACGAAAAATAATCTGTTTTTAGGGTTGAATCCTTTTTGTTTCTTTATTTTAATCTATTCATCTCCAATTAAATTAAGTAACTTAATTTTCTTATTTTATCTAACTGATAAATTATAAATGGGCCCTTACGTCTAAAAAGATTCCTAGGTTCGAGATATTAATGTAATTTACACGAATTTTACGAAGTACAAACTTGTTTAAAATTGATTTTATTTATTTTGAATTTAATTGAAAACGACACATTTTGAATGATTTATATTTATTTTTCTATAGTTAAATATTTTAAATTAACAATGTAAATACGTCTTATGAATATATATCATACGTCTACATAACCTTGTTATTAACTGGTTTAGTATACTCGTATATACATCAGAAAGATTTATCATTATTTCTATAATTTTTAGCAAACATTTTTTTGTCAAATATGAACAATTTTTCTAGACAATGTTTAACTTCAAAGCAAAACTTACGAGCTTTAAATAGGATATTGTAAAATCTCTGAAAAGCTGAAATTAAAAAAGAATTAATATATGATAACATTTTATGACAAAATTGTGTGTTAAGGTCGTATGCTTTTGGAGGCATAGTCATAAATCGCTTTATTTAGAAAAAATTGAGCAAGTGAGGTCAGTTATTTTGATAGTACTTTCGAGGTGAATCGAATTGAAGTGTATATAGTTTTATTAAAAAAATGTTTTGAATTTCATAAAATTTGTACAAAAATACTTGAGTATGAATATAGTCTTAATACTTTGAGTATTGTTTTCCAATAAAAGAGTGATTTAGGTTTTAATATTAATTTAACATCGAATGTTTTTTTTTATTGGAAATCAATTGACAAGTTTTTCATTGTAAATCAATTGTTCAAAAATACCTTATGCCATGTTTCAGTTAGTTTAAATATTGTTAAATAAGTTTTGAAATATTTGTATTGTCTTTTAAAATAAAAACTAAAAACAATTTTTGTTTTATAATTTTCATAAAACTTGAATCTATAGAGCGTTATTTCAAGTTTATTTAAATCTTATTTCAACTTTGTATCGTATGATTGTTATACGTGTCCATTGTATACAGTACAATCTACTATGTTCATTGTTATCAGGTAATCTCTTCAACCAACCAGAAAGATTTTAGGAGGCTTTAAGTAAAAACTAAACAGGAACCCATTCAAGGTGGGTACCAACGAGAATCCCGGGCTAGGATCTTTCCAACTGTGCTACGGAGGATAACACTCATACAGTTTTTTCATTAGTGTGATAACCTTCAAAACATCCAAATTGGTGATTCTGACATATTGAAGAGCGTGAATACAAGACAATATTGTCTTTGACGTGAAAGGCAACAACACTAGCAAAAGTCTAATGCGCATAAATATTTTTAGTAAATGTAGTCGTTTACCGAATAGGGACTTTTTTTCGGATATCGTCGAGCATTTAACCCGAAACCCACCTTATGAATATCATTTTTGCAAAAACTGAAGCCAAATAACTGAAATTCATAGCATAACTCTGTTGAATCGAACGTATGTTGTACATACATACATACCATCACGCGATTTCCCAGTCGGGGTAGGCAGAAGAGACAGATCATCAGACTCTCCTATTTCGATACACACCCTTCACCTCTTCTACATTCATACACTTTCTCATACAACACAACTTTTTACGGTCCCTTTCTTTCAAAATATTTAAAAAAATTTACTTGACCTGACCATACTTTTCTTGATTTCCCTCTATCATACCATCCATTCATATTTGCACTATATATTTGTTTAGTTACTTTTTCATTCATTCGTTGTACATTCCCAAATCATCTCTGAGGGCTATTTTTCATCTTATTCGATACATTAACCTTAAGTTCACATTAATTTCTATTGTATTACACTTTCGTTGTATACAGTACAACTTGGCGGGTTTATTGACATGTGGTAATTTATTTCAACCAACCAGAAAGGTGTTAAAGAGACCTTCAGTGAATACCAGACTGGAATCCTTTTATTTTAAATCTGGGTTCCAGCGGGATTCGAACTCGCAACCTCCGGGCTTAGGAGTTATCTTACCAACAAGGCTACGGGAATCGTATTTCAAATGACTTTATTCAGTTTTTTGTAATTCATTGTTACTCAATATTTTCGAATCAATGCGCGCATAGCAACAATGTATTCAGCTCCTTTCCTTTGAAATATTTCATATATATTATAAAATGTATGAATATAAAGCAAATATAGTATAATAGAAATAAAGACTTAGGACGTCTGGTATTTATGCATATTTATAAACATACAGATTATTCAATTATTTTTATTTACCTTAATTCAGTCTTCTTTATAAATTTGAGTCGTATTACCTAAATCGTACGACGTCATACAATTTTATTCAGATTTTGCTGTCGTCTCCCATAGTAACGCATTTTCTGTACTACGCAATAGAAGACTTTTATATAATTTGTTTTTGCATATGACCCCTCACCCAGACGGATCAATACAGCGTTGCTGTCCACCCTTTTCATACGCATCGCTCTCCTTTGGTATAATGGAAAATTATTATGACGTGGACATTGATAGGACGCATATGCTTCTGTATGATGGCTCCCTCGCGTTTTCATTTTGACAGGGTAGTTATAGAATCCCTTAAAATGAAATATTTCACCGTATGACTTAAAACTATAGTCCATACTTGCAAAATATCATGTAGATATTTCAAAAGTATGACGCAGATTATTTATTTGCATACCATCACACCACATCTCATTTAACTCGTCATTTGTAGTCTATTCGGCGCTACTGTGAAATCAATTCCAACCGTTACTGATATGCACCATGCACCATCTTTTATCGCGTTCAAGAGATAATTGAAAATACATAACATTAGGAATACCTTTTTATCCTTACTTTCCTTTGTCCCCTCCTTAAAAAAATCCGTTTCCTTAGTTCCAACATTATACAGGAGATACTTTTTTCCTTCACTTTATATAAATATTTTCATTTTTTTTATAAAATCAGTCAAGGATTCAAACAATTTTACTTGTCCAAGATAGTTAAAATAAATTACTGCATTGTAGTAAGCTCGCCTAACGTATTATGTATAATCAAATATTGTACATAAAACATCAAACATGTATTGTATAAAATATATGGATTATATAAAATAACCGCATAAATGAGTATCTAGTCTATGAAATAGATAAATAAAGTACAGCCATAAAAAAACTCACACGAATATATATATATAATATTATCCAACATTTTTGGAGATTGCGTTGTGGCATTTTTCATCGATCATCCTTCATCACGTAACCTTCGGACTCTGTAACCAGCTCACTGCTGTAAAGCGATCACTCTCGTTTGATTGTTTCTAAGTAAAGAAATATAACATATCTCTTCAATGACGAGGCGTGCTTCTCAATGGTTGGCATTTTCTTGTCCTTTCTCATTTTTCTTCTTTCACGGTCTTTGGGCACATTTGAAAATAATTTATTTTATTTTAAAAACATCGTAACCTTCGTAATAATTGTCACGATCCGTCCACTTATATCTGGCTTTAAGCTCAACAATGAAATATTTTACAATCAAATGTGTAATAAATAAGAAACATTTTGTAAATATAGATTAATTAGTTATTTTTACGTTTAAACGATCTGATTGAAAAATATTTCAAGCCTTTTACAATTCATGGCAAATGTGAGCCTGCACAGTACACGAAGTATCGAGAGAACATCTCCGTGTCTTATTTGACATTGCAATAGTATGTCAGGTATGCACGATGGACACGTTTAGCTTTTATTTAACGACGAAGACCTAAAAGCTTGACGGATCTTCGGAAAGTTCAGAACAAAATTAATTGGAGTGCCCTTTCTGCGTCTTGTGGAAAGTGGTTTTACAATTACTCATGGATTTTAATAGATTTATATTGATCTAATAAAGTTTTGTAGTACACATCACTTGTTTCGAACATGACCGTTTTAAGAATTTAGTTGATTTCCCAACAATTCCCACCTCTGGTATCTTATATCTTCTTCTTGTTGTCGTGCCCCATCAGGTCCCCCCCGACGTTGGCAATCACTGTGGCAAAGGCTTCTCTATCTTGCGCAACCCGGAACAGGTCCTCCACACGCCTCATCCCCGTCCAGTCTCTTATATTGCGAAGCCAAGATGTTTGTCTTCTACCAGGACCACGCTGCCCCTCGATCTTGCCCATCAGTATTAACTGGAGGATTTCGTATTTCTCTCCACGTAAAATGTGACCCAGATAGGATATCTTGCGGACCTTAATATCTGTCAGCAGCTGTCTACGGCAATTAGCTCTCCATAATTGTATGAATTTTGCTTAAATTACAATAGGCTTTTACACATTGAGATTATTACCATATTAGTAACTCTTTTTATCATGTATAATATAATACAATAGCTTAAATTACAATAGGCTTTTACACATTGAGATTATTACCATATTGGTAACTCTTTTTATCATGTATAATATAATACAATAGCTTAAATTACAATAGGCTTTTACACATTGAGATTATTACCATATTGATAACTCTTTTTATCATGTATAATATAATACAATAGCTTAAATTACAATAGGCTTTTACACATTGAGATTATTACCATATTGGTAACTCTTTTTATCATGTATAATATAATATTATAGCTTTTTCCTAGATTTTTTGTAATTTTCTTTAAAAATGTTTTATTAATGTAGAAAATATGAAATTCTGTATTGAAACACTGCCGAATTTTTTTTACAACCTAATATTTTAAGTATTTTCTTTATTTACTACAAATTACATAGGTAATTACATAGATAACATAAAAATATTATCTACCTTTATATGTCAGATCAGTAAAATACCCACACAAAATCAATTAGGTACAAATATTTTTCAAATAATGGACGAACTGTTTATGAACGAATTATTTTTTAAGTCAGAAAATATGCATGACTGCTATTTGCTTCAGTGTTAAGAAACCTCAATTTTAAAAAGGTATTTCAAAATCATTAATTTCCGCCACTTTGTTTTCAAATAAAATGTTTATAGACCCATCGCAGTAATTCGTCACTGTCTGCCAATATCCCTCAAATTATACGATGGAAAAATAATTAAATCAACCCTTTGTAGTAAATATTAATTTTATGTCCTAAACTTTGACAAGATATCAATCATGGCCCGACTAACAGGAAAACTTGAATATATTCTAGTTACCTTAAAAAGTGAAGTCAACAGACAAAATCAAAACACTAGTTACGCAAGACAGAAAACCACCCTAAATAATTAAAAAAGGTTATAATTTGCCATACGCTTGAATACAATTCATTAAGTTGTAAGCAGTAAAATAAAATTATTAAGAACCTACACGGATGAATAATAAAAAATGAACCAAACAATGTTATGATGCAAGTAATGTTTCAAGAACTACGATTACATGACGTGTGTTTCATAAAACAAAATTATTCACACAGTATGTACTCGTATATTGTAAGACAATATAGCCTAATCCATTTAAAAAAATTAGGAACTAACTTCAATAATAACAATGGTGCGTGGAGGCAAATATCTAACAAAGAACTCTATACCTTGTATGATGAAGCAAGCGCAATTAGAGTTATTGAAATTGCTAGACCACTGTATTAAGCACTAACATCGCGTACAAGATACTACCCTGTACAAATCCATTAGGGCTTAGGGGAGTGGATTGGCTAAAGTAAAGTTGGCTGCATAGACTGATAGAGAACTATCAAATAGCCGCTGAAATAAATTTATACATACCATCACGCCGTCTACCTGTCAGAGGAGTCAGATAAGAGAGAGCGTTGGACTTTCCTATCGCGACACATCTTCCACTTCTTTTACTTCTATACACGTCATACAACTCCTGCAATTATTTATTTTTTCATTTCCTTCTTTCAAAATAGCATACACTTGATTCAATAATTCGACAACGCCTTCCACTTACATTTGCAATATATGTTATATATTGGTTTTGTTAGTCTTACGTTAATCATTTGTTTTACTTGCCTAAGCCACATCAGAGTGTTCTTCTTCATCCTACTCGACATATCAGCATTAAGTTCATATTCATCCCTTATCATTTTATTCCTTATTTTGTCAAACATTTTACCTCCACATTTTCTTCTAAGTACACGTATTTTTACCGAATTTTGTTAGGCTATTTTCAGTCTGGTTTCATGTCTACGTTTTATCCCCATAAATCAAAGTTGGTACCAAAATATTGATGTTGACTATCATCTTTGCAGATTTTTATACTGTTCAGTTTGAGTATTATATGTTTTAGTGCCCCACTGACTATATTTTTTATCGCTACATGCCATCCGATATCCTTCATAACTCTTCCATCATCTGAGAAAATACTATCTTAAGAGCAGAATTCTTTGACTAGCTCTAATCTGTTATTACTCAACCATATATCGCATTTACTTTAGTTTTACACTTTTCTATCTCCATAACTTTGCAATATTCATATCAGATCTTCCTATTTACATCTGTCATACAATTTGTTTATCAGACTATAATTCTAGCTTATTCTCCGCTAACATTACTCTGTCATCAGCATATAGCAATCTGCACACATTCCTTTTCGACATTTCATTACCTCTCACACAGAGGTCTATACCTTAATAGTTCCTTTACATACGAATCTATGTGATATTAAACCACCAGGGTGACATGATACATCCTTGCTTTACCCCTTTTGAAAGATCAAACTACTCAATACATGCACTATTTTAAGCATATAATGACGCAATTCCACTCATTCATTTACATTCAACACCATATTCGTTCAATATTTTCAATAGCCTTCTCAAGTTTTTGCTTTTTCAAGTTCAGAAAACACAGCACAAGTACTTTAATGATTACCGTGTAAAATGAAGCCTTCTAAACTAACTTTTATCGGAAGCATTTATGCAAAAAAGGTCCAACCGACGTTTTATTTAAACTGATATATTTATTGATAGAAAACAAAACTTTAAAGGGGCTTGTATGAAATAAAACATTTCAAATGCGTAATTTAACTATGAAATAAATTTTCTTGCAAATACTTATATAGTATGCTCACTAATTGATTGAAAAATTCTTAGTTGATGATTTTAGTTTTTTTTTCATATGTTGAATCGTGTTTGAATAACATCGTCCTATTTCACATACCTGAAGTATTCAGAGGCAGTGCAATACGGTGAGAGATCTTGATTTCTTAATAAAACAACTTATTTATAAATTCGACAAAAAATATTAAATAATTAATCGTAATGTGTAAATATTTTTTTGCAACTTTGGATGAATCTAAAATTGTCCATTGATGTTATTTTGCATATCGAGGTATGTTAAAAACATGTAATATTTTTCTTGTGATTTAAAATATCTTCTGCAAGAATTAATAATTAAAAATTTCTATATAACATTTTTAAAATATTAATGATGTTAAAATGCGTTATATAAGCGTAAATGTATCAAGTTTTTTAAATGACTTATCACCCTAAATTATAAGTTCACTCCCAGGGTGACAAGTTGATAAGGTCGAATAAGGTTTTTCGTAGAGTTTTATCGTGTGGTTTGGCTTATGAGGTATCACAAATCAAACGACGCGGAAAAAGACTCCAAAAAACCTTATCTAACTGATACGAAGAATCGCGAAAGTCTAAAAATAAAGTTAATTAAGTTTTTAGAAAGTATGCTAACACAAATAAAGTAAAAGCTTTAGGAATGTGTTACTATGGAAGAATGCTGGAAGTCTCGTGGTTTGATCAAGTCCTTAGTGATGACATCTTGAAACGGATGAATAAATATAGAGAAGTATTATCCTTATGAAAAAGACAAAGTTAGAATACTTTGGAAATATAACGCGAGGAGAAAAATATGAGATCTTTCAACAAACATTACATGAAGAAAATTTAGGCAAAAGAGGCGTCTCCTCGTTGAAGAATCAACAGGAATTGTATGACTGTCATACCATATTTTCGTTCAAAGCTGCCGCCTTGAGGGTCAAGATAGCCATGATGATCGATAAACTCGAAAAGGGGAGATGATCTTTAAAGAACTAGAATAATATGTATTAGAATAACAATCACAGTGAGCTCTCGCTATCAAAAGGGGAGATGATCTTTAAAGAACTAGAATAATATGTATTAGAATAACAATCACAGTGAGCTCTCGCTATCAAAAGGGGAGATGATCTTTAAAGAACTAGAATAATATGTATTAGAATAACAATCACAGTGAGCTCTCGCTATCAAAAGGGGAGATGATCTTTAAAGAACTAGAATAATATGTATTAGAATAACAATCACAGTGAGCTCTCGCTATCAAAAGGGGAGATGATCTTTAAAGAACTGGAATAATATGTATTAGAATAACAATCACAGTGAGCTCTCGCTATCAAAAGGGGAGATGATCTTTAAAGAACTAGAATAATATGTATTAGAATAACAATCACAGTGAGCTCTCGCTATCAAAATTTGAAATAATATTACGTTTACGAAATAAGAATACTTTGTTAAAATTCGAAACCGTATATCAAATAGTAGGTAGTGTGATGTACTGGAAAACGAAGGTAAGAAATTGCTTTTGAAATAAATAAAGGAAAAAAATATAATTATGGATAGCAATGATAGATACAAAAAAGTAATCTTACACAAAAAAGTAAATCATTTAGGAGTAAAAAAAAAAACAACAAAAACAGTTGTAGGTTGATCCTTAGGGATTTCAGACTTGTCTTAACTTTGTTTGTTGTTTTGAAGAAGTCTTAACTTTTTAGTCTACTTACAATGAATACATCTTGTTAAAGATATCAGAAGACAGTGTATGTTATATTGTGAAGGAAATATGTAAAATGATATATTTTAAGACCATTTAGAATGAAACTTATGGAATAAATTATTTTACCACATATCCTGAAATAAAATTAAAGATTTTGTTTTTTTAACTCGCACTTAATTGGGATATCAGAAATAAATGCATAGATAAAATGGATTGTAATTTATTTTTATCAAACACTGTTTATTCCACTTTTTGTGACGGTATAACCCTCACAAAAAAGTGGAATAAACAGTGTTATACCGTCACAAAGGGTTATACCGTCACAAAAAAGTGGAATAAACAGTGTTTGATAAAAATAAATTACAATGTCTTTAAACCTCCACAACGTTAATGCCTTAACTATAAACAACGATAAAATGGATGTTTTTAGTAAGATGTAGAAAGGAACTTTAAGACGGTTTGAATATGTGGAGAGAATGAATGACTAAGGGTGTAGAAAAGTCAGAAGTGTAAGATGTGTGTGTGGAAGAGGTAGATCGAGGAAAGCGTCTCTGGATTAATTGAACCACGTTTTTATAGAAGGTAAAGTAAGAAATATGAGTAATGGAAGATTGTGCATGACGTGGTGTATGAATGTGGAGGAGGCGATAAATGAATGTGGTTGACACTGCCTGGTAAAATGTATGTGCGCATGTAATTCACATTTCGTTGACATCCAGATACAAATTCTGTCCGTAAAATGTCATTTAATGAGTTACTATAGACATTTAGTGAGCATTACAGTTAAATACAAAATAAATTAGGAAATAACATTCGTTCGTTTCTGATCACTCAACAACATAAATCAAATATTCGCCAGCCCTATGTGTTCCCTCAATTTTCCCCCTGTCTAGACAGGGGGTCCGCGACCATTGCAGTCTTGCAGTCCCCTGTTTTAATTAAATTCTGATCCCCTACTCTACCTCGATACCTCATCCCAAACCGTCTAGCCATAACCCCCTACTCCATCTCTTTTTCTCATACACTTTACCTCATCCTCCTATTCGATACGCTTAAGCCTCCTTTTGTTTACTCCTGTTCCCCATGTCATTGGACTGACCTTCAATAACCCTTTACTCTTTTGCATTACTCCCTTTACCTCACATTATTATTTTCATTTTTTACGCATCTCCATTCGAGATACAAGCCTCCTTCTGCCTCATACTCATGTTTTCTATGTCGTTGGACTCACCTTGAACAGCCCTACACTTTGTTGCATTACTCCCTTTAGCTCACACCAACATTTAACATGTACGCATGTTTTTTTCTTTTGTATATCAGAAGTTCCAAACTAACACGAAATTACAAAAAAATGGATTAAAAAAATTAAAAGTGTTAAATATCATATTTCAGTCGGTTGTTTTACTTGATTAGACATGAACATGTTGAACATTATATAGAATCATTAAAATATTTACTAAAATATTTTGTTTCATCCTTACAAACAACACATTCA
The DNA here is from genome assembly GCA_949825065.1 of Odontocerum albicorne. Lineage (NCBI taxonomy): Eukaryota > Metazoa > Arthropoda > Insecta > Trichoptera > Odontoceridae > Odontocerum > Odontocerum albicorne. The sequence goes on along the minus strand of OX463843.1, from coordinate 30,270,134 downwards.
GTATTGTTCAACACAAACATCGTTCTTAATCATAACATACAAATCGTCCTAATATAGTATTGATTGTCTGATTAAAACAAAAAAAATCATACGTATTGTGTATAGTTGTTGTTGTATTTTTTCTTATTTTTATACATTTATTTTAGTCTTACTTTTTTCCACTGTTTCTCAAGTTAGCATTGTTTAGTATAATCTATATAAATAAAAATGTAAATGTTCGTTAATTAAAAATCTCTAATCTCCGAAAGTTTTTCACCGATTGCTTTGAAAATTTGACAAAAGGTTGCATTTAAATACAAGCATGTTTATATTTTTTTTTATGTACAGTTGTATATAAAAAAGTATATAAAATTCGAAATAATGGGAGCGCCCTCTGCAGCAACACACGCAAACTTAACATTTTTCATTGACAGGTTATGTCAAATAGCATTTTCGACGTTTCGGATTCTTTCAATTCGTTTTTAAACTGTTTTTATTATTTTTCAGTGCAATTGGCGGTGGATTTGTGATGTGTCGATTGATTTTCATTTGAATTCAAATTATATCGTGAAATGCATTGGAATTGATCACGCAATGCTAAACATTGCTCATTTACAGGTTATGTCGTGTAAGCGAACGAGCGAAAGGGCGATCGCGTTCTGCAGCTTCAGAACTGCTTCGTTCTCAACAGAATGAACGCAACAGGCTGAGAGTGGCTGGAAGACGTCAGTAGGAATATCAAAAGTATCTTTTTTATATAGAATTTAATTTTATCTCTATGTTTATATTTCAAAATCTATCAAATCGTATGTAGAAATAGATAATTTTTTTAATTAGTTCCAATTATCTATAGTATGTCTTCTCTTAACATTTAATTAGTTACAATTATCTCTCTGTCTTCCCTTAACGAGCAAAACAGACAAAGAATGACTCAAATACGTGCCGAGGAAGCAGCAGAGCGACGTGCAGCCAGACTTGAGGATGCACAGTTGCGAGCACGGCGATCGCGTTCTGCAGCTTCAGATCTGCTTCGTTCTCAACAGAATGAACGCGACAGGCTGAGAGAGAGTGGCTGAAAGACGTCAAAAATATTGTATACCCACAAGCATTGTGAAATTAAACATATTAGAAACGTGTGCTTTCTCTTTTCTTTCTTTTCCATTTAACTAGTTCGAGTACAGCTGGTAATAAATAAACAACAAAAGCTTGCAAGATTATTTAAATAATAGAGATATGAAACATACTGATTTATTTTCAATTACTTGAGACTTGAATCATATATTCTTCAGTTTTAACTAAGGCGTCTTACTCGCATCAGTGGGAAATTTACATTCTCCAACAGATTCTGAAAAACATTATGAAGTGTTATTTACGAGTATATAAAGAAATACGAACAAAAACGAAAATTCTCAATAGGCGTAATACGACCTTACTTTCATGAATTGATGCATGATACATTACATCGATGCTTAGTTTTATGAGAAACGTGTATATTTTCTTTTTTTATTGACAATTTTTTTCAAAAACAATAGAAGATGACGACCTGCGTGGGCAAGTTGATAAAATACCTGTTTCCTAGCCCAGGGTTCACGGATTCAATTCCGTTTTTTTTAAACTAATTCCGTTAATTCCCTTTTTTCTAGTCTCATTTTCAATATAATGCCTTTTGAGTCCAACTAGTTGGCTGGAAAAGATTGCCACATAATAATAAGCCTTCTAGTTCAATTTACTAGTAAATTGTAATATAATACAAAGGCATTTATGTGGTTGTATTGTATTTTTTTTTCACCCGACAAAGAAGATATGTTATATTAGTATACCCGTCTCCACCTGTGCTACCTGTGCTCCGTCTGTGCCGCTTAGGAAGGAAGCACTGCCGGTCTCAAGCCTGGATAAAGGAGGAGGGTTCCCAGGCAAGGTTAGCAGCCTACCTGAGGTAAAAACATTGTAAATGCTCACAGAACAGGAGAAGGAGCCTCGGACATTGTACTGTTCACGGACAGGACCAAGGCAGGGAAAAGAAAAAAAAAAACGATTATGGAAACGTAATAACGTAACAAGGATCGCATGTTGGAATATTACCTCATGGAACAACAGGGATTGGGAGATCACTGCAGAGCTCGACAACCACAACATAGACATATGCGGGATGTCCGAAACCAAAAAGAAATGCAGAGGAACAGCCAAGTCAGTAACAGACTCTTGAGTCTACGGAAAGTTTAAGAAGAAGAAGAAGTATACCCATGCGTGAGAAAATCAGACTAGATAATGTTTTTCTTTGATACCAACTGGAATCGAACCAGAATTCCCGTGAGGAAAACAAGTGTATCACCAACTAGGCCACAACGTGTTCATCTATCCACCAGGTAAGAATGTATATTTTCTTCTTCTTAAATTTATTATTATTTCTGAAAAAACTATTCAGCATTTTAAAATCAATTTAATCATTCGTTGGAATTTGAACCCAGTGCGTCCATGGACCACGAGTTTTAAGTACCTGTCCTATAAAACGTGCCTTTCTCCATTATCCCCTTTTAAAATTTTCCCTTGAGGAGTAATCAACAAACGTTCTTCCCTTCTGAATGTAACCTTGGCAACTTCCCTGCAAGACTGCAAGGAATAAAGTACTTCGTAAATTTTATAATTTAATATATACAGGTTGGCACAAATAAAATTATCCACAATTTTAATGATTCTAAAGTCTGTATTTATTAGGATACAGTTACAGTACAGTGTATTAGGATACTTTGTTCAAAACTTAGTCTGGTTTCAGTCATTATTTCTCAACGGCTAAATCTAAAATAAAAAAATCAGCAAGTTACCAGCTATTAAAGTGTGGATAATTTTTTTTCCCCATACTGTATATATTTACGTATATATTATATGTCACCCCTCGATCAATATATTCCCATTTATTTTACCAAATACGAAAATCTTCTTATTTCAAAATTAAAGGTTTAACTCCTCGGCGTGTAGTCATGACGACAACCTGTCTGCGAGGGATTTTCAAGGGCAATTACGAGTACGTTGTCAAGGGCTACCTACACCTACAGCATCACCAATAATAACACGCAATAATTGAAATATTTAGACCACGACGCACATCAAGATACTTGTGCCATTCGGTAGATGGCATTAGTTATTCAATTTTTCTAGCAGATAAAATAATGTTTTACTAAAAAATATAAACCATTTATTTTAAATAAAAGTGATGTAATTATCATTCTAAATGTGTATATTTTTTATAATTTAAACTTATAAATATATTGATATTAAATTTTTAATAAGTCATATGGTAATTATTATATATTAAATTCTTTGAAAAGGGAATTTCGCAAGTCAATAACTAAGGAAAAAATATTTGTGATTTAATATACAACTTTGTCTATTACAAAAAATGATAAGTTTTAATACACAAGAAAATATATATCAAAATCATAAAATTATTGGCATACTAGAATGTACATAAAATTATTGGAATACTAGAATGTACATAAAATTATTGGCATACTAGAATTTACATACAATTATGGCATACTAGAATGTACATAAAATTATTGGCATACTAGAATGTACATAAAATTATGCATACTAGAATGCACATTAAATTATTGTCATACTAGAATGTACGTAAAATTATTGGCATACTAGAATGTACATAAAATTATTGGCATACTATAATGTACATAAAATTATTGGCATACTAGTATGTACATAAAATTTCGTTTATAAAAACATGAAAACAAAGTTAATTATTTATATTTATAAGAAAGGTTTTTCTCCTTTTTTCAGGTTAATAATTTTATAAGAAAAAATGATTTTTTATTGATATTGAAAACCTCGAAAATACTACGAAAAAAAAGTTTTATCTATATGTGGGGTACGAACCTACAACCGTATTGTTATAAGTAACTTACAACCTACTCGGAAAATGGGTTAATCAACTTGCGACACCCCGGAGATTTGCGTGTAGAAGACCCATTTTTGAAAAAGTTGAGATTCATGAAACAAATTTTTTGAAAATCATTCAACAACTTTTCAGCGTTTTAAAACAAATCCAATCTTTCGTTGAAATATGAACCCAATTCATTCAGGGACTACGAGTATAAAGTAAAACGTGCCTCCTTTTACGAGCCTCCTTTAATTTTTTCCCTTAGGGATCATGCAACAAATGCTCTTCCCGGTAGACAACAAGGAACCAAGTACTTGAACCAAGGATATTTTTCAAGAAAGGAAAGTCTTACGCTCTGCTCTCTCTCTGCCTACCCCGATAGGGAAATAACGTACAGTACCCGGCGGTAAGTAATACACATCGGGCTTAAACTCAAAACGTATGAATGACACAGACGATGCTCTACAAAGCCGAAGTTAGCCGATTATGGCCGACAGTCTCTTTCTTAAGATATACTTTTTGAGTTTAAGCCCGATGTGTATTACTTACCACCAGATACTGTAATGGTATGTTATATACCAAATGTGCAAGAAAATGTGGGTAAAGCCACTACCTTCTCATCTTTAAACTTAACTTATTTTATTTTTCTTAATATTTTTAATCTTTAGATTTCTGAGTTAGAGCACCTTTGAGGAGAATCTGCTCTTTTATGGTAAGTGCGCTATATAAATTGTCTATTTATTTTTATTCACACATCATTTTCTCCATTATTGATCAGTTTTCTCCTGAACGTGGGTTGAGATAGAAAATATCACTGATATGATAAAAAATAAACAAGATATTTTTAGCTGTTTTGAGGCTTTTTCTAAATATATTTTTACTAATAAAAGTTTCATTATACAATGGAATTAGACTAAAAATGTGTTAATTTCATGTACTAAGTGTTAAAATGTATTGATTTCAGGTACTAACTGTTAAAATGTGTTGATTTCATGTACTAACTTTATTTTTTTACAAAAATAAGTCTAATTTATAATAAAAAGTCACTTTTGTACTTTTTATTTGAATTGTTACATTTTTTAACCTACATACACACATACATATCAACACGATATTTCCCTGTTAGGGTAAGAAGAGAGAACAAAGTGCCATACTTTCCTATCTTGACACACATCCTGTGCCTCTTCTACATCCATATACCTTCTCATATAATTTCTACGACTTTTCTGATTTTCTACGTTTTCTTCATTCCGAATATCATTTACTTGATCCAAGTGTACTCTCCTTGGTTTTCCTCTCATACTACTACTTAATATAGTTCACATACTTTTTCAACTATTTAAAAAAATTAAAGCTTTATAACTATTTTTTTTAAAACGAAGTCTTTTTGAATTAGAAAAAAGGTCATGATTGTATATTTTCCATAGATCGACAAATTTTTGAAAAACATATTTTTTTCATTAAACTTAAGTCTTATTTTGAATTAAAAGAAAGGTTACTTTAAAAAAATATATACTTACTTAAATTTTTACACGACACAGCAAATTTTTCAAAATTAAAACGACATGAAATCCATTTTTAAGTAAAATAAAGTATTTTTAAAAATTAAGGAACGATCTCTTTAATTTTTTTACATTGATCAGCTTGGAAAGTAATAATGCCATTTATATTTATGATTGTTAGTCGTTTAAAAATCGTCGAGGAATACTAATAATTAACTTTTAAAGAAGGTCATCAAATCAATTTGGAGAAAGAACATTTGAACAATATTAAATAACAATTGACCATTTGACAGCGTAGTGCCCAAGGCATGATACATATCCTTTGTGAGAAAAAAAAATCAGCCCAAGTACTGAGTTAATATAGAGAAGAACGGCTTCATTAATCATTTTTAAATTTAGTTTATTTAAGAATGATTTATACTGAGGTTAGGAATAAACCAAATGGTATTTTGAACTTTTTTAATTTATCGTAACCAATCGTTCAATATAATGTTCATTAATTTATATATCACTTTCATTTAAACAATTTTTGAGCATACAACGGTATGTTAAATATAAATTGGTGAAGCTCTTTATTGCTTATTACGAGTATATATATATATATATATATATATATATATATATATATATATATATATATATATATATATATATATATATATATATATATATATATATATATATTTATATATATATATATATATATATATATATATATATATATATATATATATATATATATATATATATATATATATAAATATATATATATATAAATATATTGTGTATATATATATATATATATATATATATATATATATATATATATATATATATATATATATATATATATATATATATATATATATATATATATATATATATATATATATATATATATATATATATATATATATATATATATATATATATATATATATATATATATATATATATATATATATATATATATATATATATATATATATATATATATATATATATATATATATATATATATATATATATATATATATATATATATTAGGTCCTTACATATGAAATTGGCGTTTTGCCGTACTGGCAACTTTGATCTCAAATATCTTCTCTTTGGTTAGGAATTCCAAATTCAAATTTATACAGCTATTTACTCAAGTATTTGTGTTTCGAAAATTATAATTCATTTGTTTTTTCCTCAATTGTTTTTTTTCTTTGCGTCACTCAGTTTACAAAATGGAAAACTTGAAATATCGCGTTATTTACGAGTACGAGTTCCACCGTGGCACCAGTGCTGCAGAAACGGCTCGAAGGATTAATGATGTGTATGGCGACGGTGCCGCAAAAGAAAACACAGTGCGTTTTTGGTTCCAACGTTTTCGTTGTGGAAATTTCGACCTGCAGAACAAGCCTTGTGGACGGCTGGAGACCAAAGTTGATAATGAAGAATTGAAGGCTATTGTGGAAGCGGATCCATCGCAAACCACGTCAGAGTTAGCTGCAGGCTGCGGTGTTAGTGATAAAACTGTTTTAATCCACTTGAAGCAAATTGGGAAGGTGAAAAAGCTTGAAAGGTGGGTACCTCACGAATTGAGTGAAGCAAATCAACAAACGCGCGTTGACTGCTGCGTTGCATTACTCAACCGGCACAATAATGAAGGGATTTTGAATCGAATCATTACCTGTGATGAAAAGTGGATCCTGTATGATTATCGGAAGCGCTCATCGCAATGGCTGAACCCTGCCGAACCAGCCAAACCATGCCCCAAGCGAAAATTGACTCCAAAAAAGTTACTTGTGAGCGTTTGGTGGACTAGTGCTGGTGTCGTTCACTACAGCTTTCTTAAATCTGGCCAGACGATTACGGCAGATGTCTATTGTCAGCAACTGCAAACCATGATGGAAAAGCTAGCTGCTAAATAACCGAGGCTGGTTAATCGCTCTAGGCCACTGCTGCTTCATGATAACGCTAGACCACACACTGCACAACAGACGGCTACCAAATTAGAAGAGCTTCAATTGGAATGTCTAAGACATCCACCGTACTCTCCGGACTTTGCCCCGACAGATTACTATTTTTTTCGAAATTTGGATAACTTCTTGCAAGGGAAAAAATTCAACTCCGATGGGGCAGTCCAAACCGACTTCAAAGATTTTATTGATTCCCGTCCGAATGGTTTTTTTAGTAAAGGGATCGATGAACTACCTATGAGATGGCAAAAGTGCATAGATAGCAATGGTACATACTTTGATTAAATAAATATATTATATTAAAAAAAAATCAACTTTATGTTCCTCCCAAACAAAACGCCAATTTCATATGTAAGGACCTAATATATATATATATATATATATATATATATATATATATATATATATATATATATATATATATATATATATATATATATATATATATATATATATATATATATATATATATATATATATATATATATATATATATATATATATATATATATATATATATATATATATATATATATATATATATATATATATATCATCACCATCACATCCCCATCAGCCTGTATCTATCCACTGCAGGATGTAGGCCTCTCCAAGTTGTCTCCACAAAATCCTGTCCTTTGCACATTGCTGCCACATAATACCTGCATGCTTACGTATTTCGTCCACCCAGCGCGCCTTAGGTCTTCTTACAGGCCTTTTTATACCTATTGGGTACCACTGGATTACTTCATACGTCCAACGATGGTCTGTTGCTCGGGCGATATGTCCAGCCCACTTCCACTTGAGTCTTTTTGCAACCTCTATAACATCTTCAACCTTTGTTTGGGCTCGTATCCACTCATTACGTTTTTGGTCTCTTCTGGTATAACCTAGCATGCACCTTTCCATGGTGCGTTGTGTTGTTTGGAGTTTTTGTAACATTCGTACCGATAAAGTCCAAGTCTCGCATCCATATGTTAGTACTGGCAAGATGCATTGGTTAAATACCTTCCGTTTGAGGCAGATTGGAAGATTGCTCTTGAAGATGTAGTTTAGTCGTCCAAAGGAACTCCAAGCTAGTTTTGATCTTCTATTTATTTCATTTAAAGTACAGTCTTCAAATGTAATACTTTGTCCTAAGTAGATATATTGTTGAACTTGTTCTAGCTGTGTACCGTCCACCTGGATAGTTGTGGCATCAGCAAAGCGGTTTAACATATATTTTGTTTTATCAATATTCATTTTTAAACCTGCTAATTTGCTTGCCTCCGCTAATTCCAGTATTTGGCTCTGCAGTTCCTCAGGACGTGTAGCGAAGGTAATAATATCGTCTGCAAATCTAAGGTGGCTCAGATATGAACCATTAACGCTGATTCCTTTATTTTCCCATTCAAGCTTTTTGAACACATCCTCCAGGGTAGCGTTGAATAATTTTGGCGAGATGGTATCGCCCTGGCGGACACCTTTACTTATTGGAAATTTATCGGTACTTTGGTGGAGATTTACTGTTGCTGTCGCGTTATTGTATATATTACTGAAGAGATTGACGTAGCGATTTTGAACTCCCTGATTAAGAAGGGCCCTGATAATAGCGGATTTCTTGACCGAATCAAAAGCCTTTTCATAATCTACGAACGCCAAATATAATGGAAGTTGGTATTCTTGACAACGCTCTATTATTTCCTTAACTACCTGAATGTGGTCCATTGTGCTATAACGTCCTCTAAATCCGGCTTGTTCTCTGGGTTGATTTTCATCAAAGGTTGTTTTTAACCTATTGGAGATAATCTTAGTAAAGATTTTATAGAGAACTGGTAGTAAGCTAATGGGTCGGTAATTCTTAAGATCTTCTTTATCTCCCTTTTTATGGAGTAGGATGATGGTGGCATTTTTCCATTCTTCGGGAATATCTTCCTTCTGCAGATACGATGAAAAGATTTTCGCCAGCATCTTATCTACTTCTTCTCCCGTTTCCTTAAGTATGTCAATGGAAAGGCAGTCAGAACCTGGTGCTTTTCCCGGTTTCATACCGCGTATAGCGTTTCGTACTTCTTCGGGTAGAATGTCAGGTACTGCTTCCTCATCATCTTCCTGAGTTTGGGTAGAGAAGTCTTGTGATGTATCTGTGGATTCATTTAAGAGGTTGCGGAAGAATTCTTCTCCTCTCTTCAGCAACATGTCGCGATTTCTGGTAACCGTGTTGTCCGAGAGTTTGAGCGCGGTGATGTTTTCTTTATTTGTTGTTAATTTTTGTTTCGTTTTCTTGAGGCTCTTTCCAGTCTCGATTGTTTTTTGTACGAGGTTCATATTGAATTCACGGATATCCTTCTGAATCTTTTTGCGGATCACTTTACAGAGTTTAGAAAATTCAGCTGCATCGGAAATCTGCGATGAGGCTTTCATTTCTCTCCTCTTTTCCATGAGTTTCAACGTTTCATCTGACAATTTAGATGTTTTTTGGAGACCTTGTGAGCCCCCAACTTTACTTGCCGCGCTCAATATCTCCTCAGTTACCTCTGCAATTAGGTTAGTGATGTTAGGGTCATTTTCAAGAGCAGAGAATTTGTTTTTGAGTTCAAATTGAAACTCTTGATTATGGGTTTTCAGGTCTGCGGTATTCACTCGAGCACTGGGTTTCTTTGTCAATTTTGCCCTTTCAAGTTTGATATTGAAACTGATTTTACATCTTACAAGTCGGTGATCGCTACCTGTATTGAAGCGATTCAAGACGGTGCAATCATTTCTCATGTTTTTGTTATTAGATAGGATGTAGTCAATTTCGCTGGTTGATCCGGAGGGACTCTTCCATGTCCACTTTCTGGAGGTATTTTTTTGGAAGAATGAGTGCATGATGAAAAGATTATTTCTTTCGGCGAATTCCACCAATCGGTTGCCTCTTTCATCTCTTGTCCCAAATCCGAATTTTCCTACTGCAACATCATCTTGTGCTTGGCTTCCAATTCTAGCGTTAAAGTCTCCCATTACGATTTGGAAGTGAGATCCACTAGCTTCTTGAAGAGTTTGAATTTCTTCATAGAAATCTTCGACTTCCTCATCTGTGTAGCTCTGAGTAGGTGCGTAAACCTGAAGAATCTGCAGTTGATATCGCTTGTTCAGCCTCAAGGTGAGGAGGGCTGTTCGGTCAGATGAGCATTTACATTCGATTACTCTGTCTTTCCATTTTTGGTGTATATATATATATATATATATATATATATATATATATATATATATATATATATATATATATATATATATATATATATATATATATATATATATATATATATATATATATATATATATATATATATATATATATATATATATATATATATATATATATATATATATATATATATATATATATATATATATATATATATATATATAAATATATGTTATACACATACTACCACACCCTCCCCTGTTGGAGTAGGTAGATGGTACATAGTGCTAAACTTTCGCATTTTCCACATCCATACATTTTTATATAGCTGGAGGAGAGGCGATTGAGACGCAGATCACCCGATCACATTGTGAACCAGGCAATCTCCACGGATCTTCCTCGAATAACAACCAGAGGAAGACCAAAGAATTCATGAGTGGTTCAAAAAGATAACATGATGCAGAGGCACGGCCTGGGGGACGTATTCCGGGACAGAAGAGCATACAACCTGAGGACGAGGAGAGCTGAACCTAACAGTCTTCGTAGACAATGAGTTGGGATGGAGCCAGGGAGAAAAAGACACATTTTTATATATCTTCATATGTGTTTCTTATTCCTTACCTTTCTTTCCAAATTTCATTCATTTGGTCAAAAGTTTTCGATAGTAAAGATTTTTTTAAATTTGAAATAAAGATTGATTTTTAATTTTACCGGTATAATCAAGAATATATATGACATTTAAGTGACGCATAAAAATCTTTGAAGGGTCCATTTTACTGTAGAAAAAAGCGTTAACAATAATAACAATTAAAAAAAAACCTTAAATCAGGATAGTCGAGTAAATGATGACACAAAAATTTTTTTTTTCAGCACTACTCTATCACGAGTACCTTTTATGTTTGCATTATAAATTATTTTAGTTAATCTATCGTCACTCATCCGTTCAACATGTCTTAAACACATCGACGTGCTTTTTTTCAACATACTAAACGTATCGACAACGGTATTATTTTTTGTCTGAATGTTTTGGTTTCGATTCCTAATAGTGTTCAACAAACGTACCTTTTGACATATCTCGTTTTTGCCTTCCAGCATGAGGTTGCTGGTTCGAATCCCATCGGAAAACACTTTTTTAAGTAGATTTGAGTCTGGTTTTCACTTAGAACATGATGCTGTGGTTGGTAGGAAGATAATGTTAATAAGTCCACCATGTTGTATTGTATAAAACGAAATTGTAATACAATGTGAACTTATCGGAACCACATATATTTACGTTCAAAAGAAGCAATTTTGAAAAAATATCTATGTCCAAGGTCAAAATTGTATGTTGTATATAAACAACACTTATTTGATGAAAGTGATATAAAAATATATTTCAAATAAGACATCATACATAATTGATGAGGCTTGACATTTCGATCAAGACATGGTGCGTGTTACATCTTTTTTGCTTTATCAATAAATTCATCATTTTTTCTAAATTTGCTTTTGATTAACTCGTCGAAGTTGATTTATTGAATGTATAATATAATAATTTAAATGTATGCATTTATGATGTGTCATTCAATAAACAATATTATCCATTTGACGTTCTTATGTAGACAATTTTTATTTTTACATGTATATATATAAAAAATATTAATTTGCCAAAGTGAAGAAAATATATGTATATTTTTACTTATTTTAATACTTTTTTTTCTAGTTTTATAATATTTGTTGTATTATAGGAAAAATATTTGACAAAACTCAATATTTTATTTCTACTCGATTGATTTTTAAAACCTTCATTGACCAGTCAGTTTATAATAATGCAATATTATTGCCAAGTGGTAATCTTTTCCAACTAGCCATATGTTTGTTGAAATGATTGATTTAGAGATAAATAAAACATTCTACAAAAATAACAACAAAAAACCATCAAAATTAAAAAAAAAATACAAATTTGACAGTCGTATTTAAGTGTTTAAAGATAAAGAAACAAATGTTTAGATTATAAAATAGGGAGAAATATAACACATATTTTGATGGACAGAAATATACAATAAAATTATTAAAGTGAACAAACATGTTAAACGAGAAAAAGATTATTGTGAAAAATTTAAATTTAATTAAAAATTATATAATTTATTGCAATTTAAAATAATTTTTAATTTGATCCAAGTTCTGATCTAACAGGAATGTTTATTTTTTTAATTCGATAATTAGCAATTGTCATTTTCAATTCATATTCTTTCTTATCCGTTCTCCTACCAAGAGTGTTCTTCGGTATTACGAGTATATAGCTATAAATACAATACATATAACACAAATATGTTATATCTTACTAAATTTTAACAATTACAAATAAAAATCACTAAACGATATTCACTTGTTAAATGAAATTCTGAAAATGATGTGTTGAAAATGAGTATTTAAAGGGATTTAATTAAAATATCATATGTAATAAGTCAAATTAATATAAAAACAAATCTAATAGTACTTAAAATAAATATTTTATCACAGAAACATTTTTATTCAGATTTACATGAGTTTGAAAGGAGTCGAATAAATACTGCTGAAATGAAAGACTTAGAAGAAAGAATACACGGATTGACCAATTATGATGGAATATGAAATTAAGTGACTAGGAATGAATGTGAATTTACTAGTAAGGGTATTAAGTAAGACGAAGAACACTTAGAAATGGTTCGGACATATAGAACAAATAAATGAAGAAAGACTAACACCACAAATATATAGCGCACATGAGATTGGAAGGCTTAGTAGAGGAACACCAAGGAAAGTATGATTGGATGGAGTTAATGATATTTTGAAAGAACAAAACGTAGAGACTCAGAGAAATCGCGGGAGTTGTTTGAGAAGGTGTATGGATGTGGAATATGCGAATGATGTGTATGTGTCGAGATAGGAAAGTGTGGCGCACTGTCGTCTTTGCCTACCTGACAGGGAAATGGCGGAATCGTATATATTTAGATAAGTATTCTTATTTTCCATTATACACGAATACATATATCGATTACAAATTTTAATACGAGTATAATATAATTGATGTACTCGTATAATACTTAATTACAGGATACGATTAGCTAGATTTTCGAGGGAACGGTCTATGTTTTTTACTTCTTGTATACTAGACATGACCAAACTTTTACCAAGGTGGGCCACAATTATTATTGATTTATTTAATACTTTTATTGCAAATACAATCTTGCGGAATTATTGCCATGCGACAATCTCTTCCAACCAGCCAGAGTCTCTGTCTGACAAAAGACACCGCGGACCAGAGGACAAAAAAATAGAAGAAAAAAAAATTAAATGAAAATATTGTATCATTACAAAAAAAATAGAACATATCCAATTGTGATTATATAAATAAATTAAAATCACTCAAAAATAACCAGGGAGAAAAAGAAGCTGATTTGCATCATCCATAGTTTTATTATGCCAGGCTGCATGTTTGCTCTTGACTTCCTTAATATTGCTTCAAAATGAGTATCAGTAATCTCGACCTTGTTCGGTGTTTATCGATCGATATTCATTATTGAGAAATTTAATTTGGATATTCATTATTGAGAATGAATAAAATTTTCTGACAAGGTTTATATAAAAATTAGATATATTTTCTTTTCTGTATATTCCACGTAGAACTTCGTCGCATTATAAATCAATGAAATAATTTATGTATTAGAGACAAGATACCTTCAAATAAATGTTTAATCTTCAAAGTAAGCTAGAAAAATGATCTACATATACCCACGTCCAGATATATGTTATTATGAGTACCGAAATGTGGCGAGTGCCCATCATTTTTATAACGCTTGTAGATAGTCAAGATTATAATTATTAATTCTAAGAAATTTAACTGATAAAACTCTAGAGGTATTTCCAGAAGGAGGAAACCAAATAATATTTTTTTAACATCTTTCTGGTTGGTTGTAAGAAGTTACCACATGGCAATAAAACCACCAAGTTCTTTTTCTTCCTGGCACTGTCTCAACTCATTGCCTAGGTAGGCTGTTGGGGTCGGCTCTTCTCGTTCTCTTATATTCTTCACTTTATTATACATCTATTGTCATTTTGAATTCTTTCTTTATAGTATAATAACATTTATTATTCTATCATAAATTGTGATTAAATCTTAAATTAATATCTTTAAATAAAACTCCTCGACATTTTTTTAAATGTCTGCTAGATTTTTTTCAAAAAGGAGAACGTATTTTTTTACTTTGGAGTGAAAATGTTTTGTAATTTACATTCATCACTCAAACACAACTGAATTGTTCAAGGTAATAAGAATCAATATGATAATTAAATTTATGCAAAATATCATGATATCATTCCATGGAAAATAAATGTAAAAATAGTACTGAAGTAATTAAGGTGTGAAAAATTATAGATTTAATTTTAAAAATTGTTTGTTGTTAATGGTATATTTCGTGATTCATATTATAGTGTATTGTATTACACTTTCGTTGTATATACAATAGTAGTACATTAGGCGGGTATATTGCCACGTGGAAACATCTTTCAACCAAATCGTGGTAATCAAACCTTAAGTGAAAATAAGTTGAGAGTATCCTTTTAAAAAAATCGGAGTACCAAAGGATTTCAAACCCGCAACTCGTGGGATACTATATACAGATATCTTAGAGGTCGTCATTTTTTCAAGCAGTCATAATCTTACATTACAATAATTTCTTTTATATCCCGACATTTATTTTATTTCAAACTTAAATATTATAAAATATAGATGACCTCCACCTATACGTGTATACAGACGACTTCCGTGGCCTAGTTGGTAAGATACCTGTCTTCCAGCCTGGAGGTTGCAGGTTCAAATCCCGTTGGAGCCCAGATTTTAAAAAAAATGTTTCAGTCTGGTTTTTGCTTAAGGACTCTTAAACATCCTTCTGGTTGGTAGGAAAAAAACTGCCACATGGCAATACGCCTGCCAGGTTGTACTCTATACAAAGAAAGTGTAATACAATACAACACATATTTTTTAAATTTTGCACATATATTTTGTTGTTAAAAAATAACTATCTCCTCTGTCACACCAAGTTCTCGCTACAAATGATGAGATATTCTTTACTGATAAAATTTTTTTAATATTTTTTAGTCTTCAATTATACACTGAACAATAGAGTAAGGTACTGTGACTTTGTAAATAAAGTATTGTGTTGATATCTTCCGTTTTTATTTAGTTATGCCAAAACGTTCTTTACTTTCTGGACGACTCACGTATATAATTCCATTTTTTAGTTAATTTATGCACATTTAATGTTTAATGTAAAAAAAATATACGCTGTCCTTAGAATCATAGAAACTTATGTCTTTTTATCAAGAATCACTAGCCAGTCACAATCACGGCTCTATTATATACCATATTGATATAGAAAATATGGCACAGCGAACCCCACATCTCCATCCCCAAGGTGGCAGGTTTGATTTCCGTTGAAACCAAGATTTTTTTAAAAGATGTTTATTTTCGAGTTTCACTTAAGATTTTTCAAAAATTTTCTGCTATGGTCCACAACATTTTTCTAATACTAACTTGGATGAATGGAAGTGAACTGTGGACGCGGAAAAGATTGAAACGAGCAGAATAAATAGTGTGGAAATGCGTGCCCTGAGAAGAATACACGGGTGGAATATTTGTGATAGAATATATGATGAAGTGATGAGCGATGAAATTGAACTTAAGAGAAGAACACTCGGACATGATTCGGGCATGAAGAATGAATGAATGAAGATAGATTAACAATCTCAATAAATATAGTAAATGTAAGTGGAAGGCATGGAAGAGAAACACCAAGGAAAGTATAGTTAGATCAAATCAATTATATTTTGTAGGAAATAAATTTAGAAAGTTAGAGAAATCGTATGAGTTGTATCGAAATATTGAATAAAGAAGGCGTATGGACATTGAATGTGTAAAGAATTTGTGTCGAGATAGGAAATACCTTCTGGTTGGGAAGGGAATGCCACATGGTAATAATTCTGCTAAATTGTACTTTACGATTATGTAAAGAAAGTGTAAAACAATTTAATGAGTATAAGGATCCTTCAAAATCACGTCATAGTTATAGATCATTTTGATGCACAAAAATGTGGCATAGAAAAGTAGTCGATTGGGACAATTTTTCGAAAAAATCGAAAAACCGTGAATGAGATTGATCTGTACTGTTTGTTTAAAAAAAACTATATTTTAATGATTATTTATTTTTAGAACAAACATTCTTTAAATTGAAACATGTAACATTTTCCTCATTCACGAGTTATTTTACATAGTTTATTATTTAGATTTACAGTGCAGATGATATACAAGGCGAAACTTCAAGGAAAAAGGTTACGGGGCAATTGTAAAAAAAACGTGTTTGATCAATTTGATTAAATCAAAAAGAAGGGCATGGGAAATGTTTTTTTACTCATTCAATATTGGATAATGCCACAAAGAAGTATTGCGATTATAAATTTCCTGAATTTCGAGTTTTCTGCAGGCAGATCGCGAGTGTAATGTGTGAAGTTTTAGTTTGTTTTGCAAATTGAGGAATTGGACCAGAATTGAATTCAAAAGTCAAATTAATTACTTATTACCGATGGTCAATATCTTTTATATTTTTAGTACGATAAAAGGCTTATGGGTTTGATTCCCTTTGGATTTAAAAAAGGGTTTTTGTCTAGTTTACATTTAAGACCACTTGGACATTTTTTTCTGGATTGTTGGCAGAGATTGCTACACGGCATAAAGCATATTAGGTTGTACTGCATACGATGCAAATGTAATATAGGGTCTTTCAAATTGAGCGTTTTTTTTAATTCTTGGATAAAATACAGATGGCGTCGGGAACTTGTCTGGGTCTTGTGACATTTGAGAAGTGTAATGTATGGCATTTATAAAAATAGAGTCGTATACAATACAACAACGTGTTCAAATTGTTGAATTGTTTTATGTATTGTATACTCCGGAAACGGCGATGTTAACTGGCCACCGAGATCATGTGATTTGACACCGTTGGACTATTTTTTCTGGGGTTACGTGAAAAGCCAGGTCTATAATAATGACCCCCGATCAATTCCTGAGCTCAAAGACGAAATTATTCGCGTTATTGATGAGTTAGAACCGCAATTATGCCAAAATGTCATCGAAAATTTTGAAAAAAGAGTGGACATCTGTGGAACTGCAAGAGGTGGACATTTGGCGGATATTGTTTTTTGTGTTTAAATGTCATACATTATACTTCAATGGCCAATAAAAAGTTTTTTGAAATCAAAGCCAATTAATTGTGTGTTTTATTCAAGAATTTAAAAAAAAATAATAAGAAAAACCACTCAATTTGAAAGACCCTATGCAATAAATTTCACGTATTGCAATACAATACAATACAATAAAATATAATATGATTAAAGAAGTTCTTTGAGAAAAATAATTTTTTTTAGAGAATTCATATCAGTAACAACACCGAGTCAAGGTTTTTAAGAACTAATCATTCTGTCGATCCATGACAAAAGATACATATAAATGTCTGTTTGGTAATATGGGCTAAGGTGTGCTAGTCAAATATCCAAAATTCTATAGCAAAAAATATAAGTAGTATACGGGAGTAAACCGTGTATGTGGAAAATGAATGAAGTGAAAAAAAAACGAAACGTAACCAGTACCGACTAATTAAATACTGACCACATCCAACTTATACCATCAATAAGTTAACCAAATCAGACTTAATCGTAAGTACTGGGGTCTACTAAGTGGGGTCGGCTCTCCTCGTTCTCAGGTTGTATATTCTTCGGTTCTGGGTGTCACTTTCATCAAGGCCGTTTCTCTGCAGGATTTAGGAGCATTGAGTCATTCAGGAGTTCTTTGGTCTTCCTCTGGATGGCTGTCGAGGAAGATCCACAGACATTGTCTGATTTACAGTGTGGTCTGGTGGTCTCCGTCTTATGTGGCCGTACCATCTCAGCTGTCGCTCTTCCCGCTTACTATTTATGTTAGTGACTCCCTGGCTACCACGAATGCTTGAGCTTTTAATTCTATCTTTTAGTGATACTCCTGCCGACCACCTAAGGATTCGCATTTCTGTTGTTTCAAGTTGCCTAGAGTAGGAGCTGTACATAGTCGAGCATTCTGAGCCATACATAATTGCGGGTCTTACGACAGTCTGGTATACCTTTCCTTTCAGTTATATAGGCATTTTTGTTTTATAGGCGTTTTTCCTTTCAGTTTTATAGGCATTTATTTTACTTATTACAGTGGACGAAGAAAATACTGTGTGGACTGAAAAGAGTAGAAATCTATTCTTTTTACTTTCTCAGAAAAGAAAAATGGCGCAATAACAAAAAAAAACAAAGCTTAGCAACGAACTCCCTTGATACTCATTCGTGCTATATGTTCCAAGAAATGTTTATTCGGATAATGATTTAGTGCGAAATGGTGGGCGTTAAGTCTTCTGACATAAAGTATTGATATTATTAGACACTTGAAATTATATACTTTATTTATAATTCCTGCGACATCTAAAAAAAGTATTCGTTTGATCAGTAACTTTTATTTATGATTACTTATAGTTTGGAAAACATAAAATTTATAAAACGTACTATGCAAACATTTGTTGTGACATAGAAAACCACGAATAGAAGGATGCTAAACATATCGTTAAGATATTTGAAAAAAATACTGCATGTGATAGAAAACCAACGTATTCGACGTAATTGAAAAAAAAAAAAACTCCTACGAAGTGGAATTGGACGGCTCACATAACCCAATATTTTGACAATAGATGAACCAAAAAAACTCTTCGATTGGAGTCCCAGCACTGGCAGGAAAAGTGTGAGCGGACCACAAGCAAGATGATCTATCTGATGATATTCGGCAGGTAGCAAGCAGACATCGCAATACACAAGAGGGAGAATTTTATCTATCACTGGATCCAAAGTGACTGACGATGTTGATGATAATATTTTTTAACATTCAAATTTGCAACAAACATTAAAGCTTGAATCGTATTAACATATAAATGAGAAAATGTGAGCGGACCACAAGCAAGATGGTCTGATGATATTCGGCAGGTAGCAAGCAGACATCGCGATATACAAGAGGGAGAATTTTATCTATCACTGGATCCAAAGTGACTGACGATGTTGATGATAATATTTTTTAACATTCAAATTTGCAACAAACATTAAAGCTTGAATCGTATTAACATATAAATGAGAAAATGTGAGCGGACCACAAGCAAGATGGTCTGATGATATTCGGCAGGTAGCAAGCAGACATCGCGATATACAAGAGGGAGAATTTTATCTATCACTGGATCCAAAGTGACTGACGATGTTGATGATAATATTTTTTAACATTCAAATTTGCAACAAACATTAAAGCTTGAATCGTTTTAACATATTAATGAGAAAATAATTGTTTATTTTGATCTTTGAAGCCATATATTTGATTGTATAATTAATTGTATGCTCCATCATTCGCAATAACATTTTAATTAAAAATCTGAAATATATTGAGCTAATTGTATCAGTATCACCAAAAGACGACAAGGAAGGATCTTATAAACAAGGTGTTCTAAAATGAAAAAAAAAAACATTTTATCAAAGGTTTGGATCTCCAAATTAGAATATTTAATAATAATTAACTTTCTTATTCGACATTAAGTTTCTGCCTCATATTTCGAGGCTCTTTTCAGATGGATATTCCGCCTGTCTAAAGATAGCCTCGAGAATTGCGAGGATTAATGTAATTATTGGAATAACAAATTTAAATTATACTATGTTTTGAATTACGACGGTATATGAAATAAAAAAGGAATAGTCTCGACTAAGAATACACTTAGTGTCTCAGGAAATAGTTGTATCACATATACTCGTACTGTCAAATCTTCCCATAGCGACCGATACCAAAATTATTGGAATAACAAATTTAAATTATACTATGTTTTGAATTACGACGGTATATGAAATAAAAAAGGAATAGTCTCGACTAAGAATACACTTAGTGTCTCAGGAAATAGTTGTATCACATATACTCGTACTGTCAAATCTTCCCATAGCGACCGATACCAAAATTATTGGAATAACAAATTTAAATTATACTATGTTTTGAATTACGACGGTATATGAAATAAAAAAGGAATAGTCTCGACTAAGAATACACTTAGTGTCTCAGGAAATAGTTGTATCACATATACTCGTACTGTCAAATCTTCCCTTAGCGACCGATACCAAAATTATTGGAATAACAAATTTAAATTATACTATGTTTTGAATTACGACGGTATATGAAATAAAAAAGGAATAGTTTCGACTAAGAATACATTTAGTGTCTCAGGAAATAGTTGTATCACATATACTCGTACTGTCAAATCTTCCCATAGCGACCGATACCAAAATTATTGGAATAACAAATTTAAATTATACTATGTTTTGAATTACGACGGTATATGAAATAAAAAAGGAATAGTCTCGACTAAGAATACACTTAGTGTCTCAGGAAATAGTTGTATCACATATACTCGTACTGTCAAATCTTCCCATAGCGACCGATACCAAAATTATTGGAATAACAAATTTAAATTATACTATGTTTTGAATTACGACGGTATATGAAATAAAAAAGGAATAGTCTCGACTAAGAATACACTTAGTGTCTCAGGAAATAGTTGTATCACATATACTCGTACTGTCAAATCTTCCCATAGCGACCGATACCAAAAAAATATCGAAATGAGAAACACAAACGAATACGGCAACACACAATATAAAGGCCATTTTTCGAGGTAAGCTTTAATAACGTTCTTAATTTTGTTTATAGTTAAGGCATTAACGTTGTGAAGGTATAAATTATACTAATTTTAATCTCCGGAAACTCTTATTTAATGGGAAAGGCAAAAATGGAATACTTAGCAACAGTGGTGTGTTTAAACTTTTATGTGCTGACTGTGATAATTTCTATATAGGAAAGACAGGAAGATCCTTTGAAAAGAGATATCCTGAACACAAATCCGCCTTAACGAATCCTCTAATTTATTCTGAAATGGCTAATCATTGTCACCGTACAACCATACTTTTTCTATCGATGATGCCAAATTCTTACATGTCAGTAGTAATGGAAATAAATTGGACAGATTAGAGGCCCTAGAAATTCCTTAGTCAGTACATCGAGCCAAACAACACATATATTCCAAAAATCTCTCCGCTGCTGGCCGAGATACGCTCTCCGCTGCAGTTCGAACAGAATTAAGTCTTGTTTGTGCTCCCCTGAAGATGAGGTGAATGTCTTGAAACCGGTAGGGTTATACCGTTACAAAAAAGTGGAATAAACAGTGTTTGATAAAATAAATTACAACGGTCTTAATTAACGTTTAGACATTTACCAAGAATAAATAAATTTATTTTCTGATATGTGCTTATAAACACGCTTCCATATAATGCGTTCGAGAAACCTACAAAAATGTCCCTCTCTTATCCTTTAATCCAAGGAATAAAACTGGTTTTGGAGAGATTACACGTTAAATACGAATGCTTTATATTTGTAAAATCAACGTGGGGATTCTTACAGAGTAGACGCAATCTTCAATTCAATCAGAGTAGATCTTTTACTATACATCACCTTTGTGTATAAATCTCAAAAAGATTTGAAGAAACCAAAACATCTCCATAAGCGAACAATTTACATTATTTTTAGGGATTTTAAAACTGTGTATACAAGGAGACTGACACCACTGGTACAGTAGTGGAGACCCGGGAAGAGCAGAGGGCTCATACATGATACAATGCTGCCATTATCTTTCAACAGTGGACGCTGGAAGAGGGGTTATTATTTCTTTATTATCTTTGCAAACATCAAAATCTCTCATCTATACAAAAAACAGATTTGCTGTCCTATTCCCTTGCAGCGTCGCTTAAAAAACACGAATGAACATAATGGCAGATATTAAAAGCGATAAAAAGCTATATGACTCATTACAGCAAAACGGCATGGAACTGGAAAAAGGGAACTCAAATTTTGAAATATTTCAACTAGATCACAAAAAAAAACATCTTTGGCACTAAATCAGAAATATGAATAATTCAACGATATAACATTTGTATACGCTTCCGTGGGGGGAATAGCTTATTTAATAGCGTTGCTTAAACCTGGTAATAAGTCCTAACTTGGTAATTTTTATTAAGTCTTTGAAAGGATGCTCCTGAATCGCACCCGCCAATTGAGTACGAAACTATTAAACCTGATCATGTAGCATTCATATTGAACAAATCGTGCACGGATCTCACTCATCTTATTGAAAACGGCTTTAAGGAGAATAAAATAACAGGGGTTGATTTTGTTGACCTCGATTATTCTCATCAAATGCACATGTCATTACAACGGATACCAGTTTTACTTTGATTGGCGAGTTTCTCCAAAGACTGGAATTTTTAACCCCTTACAGAACGATCAGAGTTGAAGGAGATCTCAAAGAGCTGCCACTTTAGTGCCATATTCATATTGCTATGCTCTGTTGAGCTTATCTTGTGCCCTAACTGGGTGGATTTTAAATGTTCAAGTGATAAAATTACAAAATGGTCCTGTAATAAATTTTGTATAAAGTTCTTGTAGGAGGCATGGTACAATGAGATATTTAGTATCCTTATTTGAATTTCCCTGATTAGGTGTTGTGAAGTTAATGTTTCATAACTCAATCCCATAGATTACACAACTATAATATTTAAGTATATTACACAAAAACACATTGCACAAAAAAAAAAAAAACAAAAAAATTACGTAAAATATGATGAACAAATTTGAAATAGAAATCCACTTATTTAAAGAACCATTTCAAATTGAACCAAATATCTAATGAATGAAAAATGAGCCTTCTTTTTCTTAATTATAAGGTCAACTTCACCTGTCATTTAGACTAGCCTGCAAAATTATAAGTGAAGCATGATTTTCCATTAGTATATTCCGTGTGAGAACATGTAAAACTAGTGGGTCATGCACTTTTCAAAATGGTCAGTTTTAATTTATGCTTCTTTTACAAATATTTTACGCAAACTTATTTGAAATATATTTAATAGACCATTTTTTTAGATATAATATATTCGCTCTGCCTTCGGATAATATTGTATATTATATGTTTTAATTTTAATATGACCGTAAATGTATTTTACTATATATAACAATTTACATTAGCACCTGACATTTCCTGCACTCGGCCTTCAACTGTCTATAATTCCAGTACTCTAAGACCGTGTTTCGAAGCACATCTTACAAATATAATTGATGTATTTAGCAATAATAAATAGTTTCAATAATATTGAATAACTGGGCTGGCGTATGGTTTACTGTTTTAAGATCAAAGCGAGGAGTGCTCTTTTTAAACAAATATCTACTTTTATTTTAAAATGTTTATTTTATTACAGGTGTCGGTCTTAGCTAAGCGTATTCCATGTCTGACAAAATGTACTTATTTCTTTGTTATTCCATTTTGTTACCATGGCATAAATATGTTTGGGGACGGTTGACCCGAATAGAAAGATGATGAGGATGATCGTTGTTTTAATAAAACTCGTTTGGAATCGTAATATGCAAAAGGGTATTTTATTGTTAAACGTCGGTATTTATAATATTTGGAATGTGCGGAATGAAGGTATGTCGCTGTCTCGTTCTCGCTAAACAACAACAGCGACTCGCACCTCGACCACAGGGAGCAAAGGTCGCTACATATGTTTCTACATCTTGTGGAATTCTTAAGCCGAACCAGTTTCAGAAGTTTATGATATAAATTTTTAAGTCTTACTGGAGTCATATGACATTTCAAATGTGTTAATTGATCCAATGAAAACGTCATACATTCTTCATGATCGTTAGTTTTTTTTAAATTCTTTGTCTTTATATTACTATTTTATCATTCAAATTTGTGAATTGAATTGTCAACGAATCAAGTGGACATTATTAATACTTAGCGAGTTTGTATACTATTAGCATCCTAAATAGCAATATGTTAATTAAACTTGTATATGTGATTAGTTATATTATTTATAGTTGTTTAAATAATTCTGGCATCCCTTTGTGGAACTTAATAATTAATGTAAAATTAAAACATTAAATACTTTGTTTTATTCCACTTTATTGCAAATCACAACACTTGTTGTGTCATCATCAGCTGTGTTGTCAATAACTGAATCATATATTAATCACATCATTATGTTGTTTATAGTAAAATAGAGTGAATGTACGAGTATGTATACAATTGTTTTTTTATGGAACTAAGGGGAATATAGTTAGAAGCGGAGAAGGAGATAAATTTAATTGATTACGTATGATATTTTTATTTATTTATTTATATTTTTTTTATGTTAAATGAATTACAAACATTTTGTCATAACATCATTACTGTTACTAAACAATGATGATATAATTATTATATTAACCTTTCCCTTCCGGTGCTAAAAAAATCGCGAGTTCCGGTGCTGCGTATTCAATATACATCAATACATATGTAAAAATGAGCGATTTAAAATCGGAAAACTAAGAATATTCATAGCCAATTACTTAAATTAATTAAAATTGAAGTCAAAAGTGATAAAAATTGAAATTGAATTGCTGAAAACATCGGCCGACGTTCACAAAACGGACGCAGAGACCACCTCGTATGAATGCTCGCGAGCTACTATTTTCATTGTCCCTTGATTTTGTTTCACATCGCTACACGCCGTTGGATAAAAAAATAATTTTAACATATTAAAAAAGAGGATTAAACCGGCTCTGTGTTTTACATGCACCATTTCAACTCTCCGACAAGGTGGTAGTAGTTCACTGTAAATGGATCTCTTCCAATTTTATTTTTAACTTAAAAAAATAATTTCAACATATTAAAAAAGAGGATTAAACCGGCTCTGTGTTTTACATGCACCATTTCAACTCTCCGACAAGGTGGTAGTAGTTCACTGTAAATGGATCTCTTCCAATTTTATTTTTAACTTAAAATAATAATTTCAACATATTAAAAAAGAGGATTAAACCGGCTCTGTGTTTTACATGCACCATTTCAACTCTCCGACAAGGTGGTAGTAGTTCACTGTAAATGGATCTCTTCCAATTTTATTTTTAACTTAAAAAAATAATTTCAACATATTAAAAAAGAGGATTGAACCGGCTCTGTGTTTTACATGCACCATTTCAACTCTCCGACAAGGTGGTAGTAGTTCACTGTAAATGGATCTCTTCCAATTTTATTTTTAACTTAAAAAATGATCGATATTTACTGCATGGAACACTAAGGCGGGTTACCTTGATATTTTATTTTGATCATACGAGTATTATATATTTATACCGATTTCGTTAATCGGACTGTTGTACATATGTATTTATTGAGTGTGAGAAACAAATTTATAAACTTGTTCTTCTGAATCGAGATTTTCACATACTGCATCTTCTGTAGTTGTCCTTCGACTCAGTTGAGCAAAGTACTTAATACCAGAGAAAAATCCTGCTGTTTTAATTCGATTTGTGATTTAACTTTTTTTTTTTTAATGATAAATGCCAATTACATTAATATTCAGGCCATTATCACTTCTCCACAACTCATGACCAAATAACTGCAAAGTATGCTTCGAACAGAGAGTAAAACGTCTCTTCTTTATTCAGAGTTTAGTCTAGCAGTTCAAACATCACACCTTAAAATCATAAACTATTCGATTTCCTGCCTTTATTTTCGATAATTCTGATACATGACGAATTAAATATGAAACCAAGCTCTTTGCAAGATCAATTTCGGTATTTTAATTAAAAACTCTAAAACATTTCTTTCAAGAATCAAGATGTTTAGAATCTATACTAATCCGCCTTCATCACGTCTCATACAGTTCCTTACATTTATTTTTTCTTTATTGGTCATCCCCTAAAACGATTCCAACTTTAATTGTAAATTTATTTAGTCAGTCTTTTGGCACCCGTCCGTTCAACAAGCCCAAATTACCTCTTTTTCACCCTTCTTAAAACATAAATTATTAGCTCATATGCAATTTTAATAAACTCATTGATTGTCTCATGTCATACATCGACACACTACATTAACTTCTCAATGCACGCATATCCACAGTATTAACAAGGCTTCTATCATTAATTTTACAATCGCTAATTCGATTGGATTGACGAAAATATTGTTATAAAAATAGTAGCTAAATAAAAAAATATTTTGAACATGGAAATGAATTACGATATTCATTATAATGTTAATTAATTTTATCAACAACTCAACTTAATAGCAATATCTCATTAACAACTCAACTTAATAGCAATATCTCATGAATTAAAGACATAAGTGTTTAGCCAATGGGCAGTAACTGAAGTAAAATAATAGAATAAATTAGTATTGATGAATATTTACATAACGATTTATGATAACAAAATGAATCAATAGACTAGATGTAGGTGTTTGTTACATACTGATTTTACATTATTTTTCTTTACGTGTTGTCTTTCATCGAATGTTGACCAGCACTGGTGAAAATTTCATTTGAATCAATGAGTCGACATCACCCAAACTGCTCATTAAGGCCGTTGAATCAAGATACGAGGCATATCCAGAAAGTAAGTGTACAGAATTTTTGTAGGTTACAATTTTTTTTATTTAAACAAAAAAATTACGTGGTTACCGTAGTACATATGTAAGCTATTTTTCAACATAGTCGCCATTCCTCTCAATGCAGGTGGTGAAGCGGGGTATCAACTTTTTGATGCCTTCCTCGAAGTAGTTTCCCGCCAACCCCTCCGTCCACTTCTCCACCTCCTCCTTTACCTCCTCGTCGGTTGAAAACCTTTTTCCACCCATGTACAGCTTCAGGGAGGTAAAGAGATAGTAATCTGAAGGTGCTAGGTCAGGGGAATGCGCGGGATGGTTCAGGACATCCCATTTAAACGAGGCTAGCAGTTCCTTCGTGGCGTTGGCCGTGTGTGGTTTGGCATTGTCGTGCAGCAGGCAGACTCCCTTTGTCAGCGTGCCTCTCCTCTTGTTCTGAATCACCCTCCGCAATTGTTTTAGGGTCTCACAGTATCTTGCAGAGTTGATGGTCTCCCCTTGAGGCATATAGTCAATTAAAATTATGCCTTGACAGTCCCAAAACACAGATGCTATGATTTTCTTGGCTGAAATAGTGGTTTTGAACTTTTTGGCGGTGGGTGAAGAGGTGTGACTTGACCGTTTTTAAACTCGCGACACCACTTGTACACACTCGTACGATTCATAGCTTTATCACCATATGCAGTTTTCACCTCATTATAAACCTCAACCGGAAGTTTTCCCTTCCAAACGAGATAACGGATGACGCCGCGTATTTCGCACTTGGCGGGAGATTGGATTGACATTTTTCACGAAACGTGTTGTCGCGTCGACACTTCTCAACGTACTGACCTCGAACCGGTCTCCTTGCGGAGGAGAAGGGTCAGGCTATACGGAAGTGTAGCCAACATGTCGAAAATAAAATTCATCCGGTCGTGAGAGCCTCAGTACACTTACTTTCTGGATACGCATAGTATAAGACTTCTTTTTCAACGCTCTTTTCAATGTATTTTTCCTTTTAATATAATGTATACTACACCGTACGTTTTCTTTAACTATGTAACAGAGGTATTATACGTAAGTGTAATTAATACAATAAAATACATATCATCACGCCATTTACCCACCGGGGTAGGCACAGAGGAGATATCTCTAGTCTTTCATATCATGAAACACATCTTTCGTCTCCTCTAAATTCATGTATTTTCTTATGCAGGTCCTACAATTTCTTTGTTACTAAATATTATATACTTGGTCCAACTATATTTTGTACTATAAATTTGTTTTGTTAGTCTTTATTCAGTCATTCGTTCTACACGTCCAAACTATTTCCCAGTGCTTTTCTTCTTACTCAGCACATTAACCTTAAGTTCAAATTCATCCCTAATCATTTCATTCTGTATTCTGTTATCCATTGTTCTCCATATATTTATTTAAGTGCACGCTTAGCTATCCACGTTTTACTCCCATACATCAAAGTTGGTATTAAAATACAGCCATAGACTATCGTCTTGTCAGATTTTGATATTGTCCAGTTCAAGTATACCCGTCCCTCGATTTACGCGGTAGATACATTCCACGAAAATACGCGTAAAGGAAAACCGTGTAAAAAAAGACTTGGAGCTCATACAAAATCATAGGATAGGATATAAAAAAATACATGGAGCTTATACAAAATGTAGAGATACATTCCAAAAAAAAAAGCGTGTATAAATCTATAATTGTATTACAATGTTTTTTTTATTAAAATGCACATACATGCACCATAATTTTTATTAACATAGTAAAAGTAACGAAGGAATTAAAAATGTACACAATATGTTCACATACATAAACATATAATAAAAGAAATTAGATCTTCTTCAGAATTTTCTGCTACCGTCTTCTTAAGCAACTGTTTTTTCTTCTTTACAATTGTTAGTTCAAAGTCGTTAGCATCAGTAGAAATACATAACGATGAATATAACTCGAACGACATTTATAAAAATAAATACTAAAAAATAACAAAAAAAAATTTTTTTACTCGAAAGTAATTAACATTCAAAACCGCTTAAAATAATGAGAATTAAAATCACTTCGTTATATTAAAATTCACTGAAAAGTGTATTATTTTTATTAAAAGCATTTTATTTTCAATCCACTTTTGCTTTATGCCACCTTATGTTACTATAGTAACAATTTTACTAAAATGAATAATATAATGTGATTTTTTTGACAGAATGAAACAGGTATGTTACGCAACGTAAGTGTCGTTATTCTCGAATCTATTTGAAAATCTTAATGAAACACAATACATGTTCAATAACTGCGCTGATATATAAAGAAACCCTTTGTAATTCATTGAAAAGTGCCACTTGTTTGTAACATAATTATACCTTAAGCCGGGCAATATATGAGTGAATAAATAAGGACAAAAATACATGTGCTGGAAGAGGGATAATAATCCCAATATTATTTTTGCAAACATCAACATCTGTCATCTATGCAAAAAAGCAGATTTGCTATCCGCATGTAATGTCATTTGAGAAAACACGAATGAACATAACGGTAGATATGTATTAGAATGGAGAAATGTCGAACTTCACTGAAATTTACGATTTGACTGATTAAAACTAAAAGGCCTGGAATTTCGAAAAAAATCAATATTGATATATTACAACCAGACCAAAATCAAATAACTTTTTTCGTAAATCAGCAACATGAATAATTCAACTACGAGTATGTTATGTAACACCTTTATATGCTCCCGTGGAGAAAAAACCCATGTAATAGCTCTGCTTAAACTCCGTTAGGAACGCAAAACGAAACAAAAAATACAAAGTCTTATAAGTTTTAGTTTTTGACGTATCTATATCTGATGCTTTTATCTATTGTGTCTCAACCTTTTTAGTCTTGCGACCCCTAAAAAAATTAAGACTACTTCACGACCCACTTGCGAAAAATTAATGTCATGTTGACGCATGTGCAGTGGCATAAATCTACAGGAAATCTTCGACACTATTGTCAAGTCAACGTAGATGATAAGTATACACTTTTTACAACGATGTATAAAATTAAATATAAAAAACAGTTACATATTTTAAAATAAATTTACTGCTCATTAAAAAATAATGTGTTTAATAGAGTCTTTTAATTAATTATTAAACGAAAACACTTCACTGGCTTAGTAGTAATAAATCTTTACATGAGAAAGGTATTGTTTAAATAAAGTTGTTGTCTTGTGACCTGCTTCTTTCGAGTGCTCGGTGGATACCTATCGATAGTAACAACCAGAGGGCATATGATTCACCGTGAGTTAATATGATTCACCGTGAGGGCATATGATTCACCGTGAGGGCATATGATTCACCGTGAGTTAAACGAAAACACTTCACTGGCTTAGTAGTAATAAATCTTTACATGAGAAAGGTATTGTTTAAATAAAGTTGTTGTCTTGTGACCTGCTTCTTTCGAGTGCTCGGTGGATACCTATCGATAGTAACAACCAGAGGGATAGGACATACGATACAACCTGGCATATGATTCACCGTGAGTTAATCCGCTTCGTGATGCATCTCGCAGGCTGGTTGTCTGGCTTTGCAGACAATATGAAGCACAACCATAGAAGTATATTACAGAGAGTGAAAGTTGTTGCGTTTTACAAAATTTATGAAGGTTCCCATATGATTATAATTTGTTTGATTCAATTTTCGTTTAATATTTCTAATATTCTTTACTCGAGGTCAACTTGTATTACACATTTTTTTTAATATTAAAAAAACATCTAGGCTTTGCTTTCAAAATATCTTAAATGATTTAAAACCTATTATTTAAGCATTGGGATTACATATGACGATCTCCGTGGCCTAGTTGGTAAGACACCTGTCTCCATACCCGCAGGGTCGCGAGTTCAAATCCCACTGGAATTTAGATTAAAAAAAAAAGAATTTCAGTCTGGTTTTCACTTAAGGTATCTGTAACATGGTTGGTTGGAAGAGATTGCCACATGGTAATACTCCCGCCAGGTTGTATCGTATACAACGAAAGTGTAATACAATACAATGTTCTTTAAGCTTAATGGATGAATATGGTATACGCGCTATTTGGCATCAACGTCTATTTCTATGCTTTTATTTAGCAAGAATACTATTCAACAAAAGAGGTAGACCGAGGAAAGGCTGGAAGGAGATAGTTAGAGAAATTTTATCTGAGGGATGGGTAAAAAGTATTAGAAACAGGAGAGCTTGTATGATGGGATGTATGTATATGAATGAGGTGAGAGCTGTATACATGGATAGAAATACGTGAAGATCCATTCTCTTTGCCCACCCCAAAAGGGACATGACGTTATGGTATGTATGTTATGTTTTTTTTCTCCACATGTTACTATGCTCTAGTTTCACAGATATATGAATAATATATATAAATATCTATTTAATAAAAATGGTAATTTGCCTTATATTGGACTTAATCCGAAACCTTCCAAAAACGACTCATTCATTTCTTATCAATATAGTATCTATGTTTAGAAGTTCATAAAAAGGCTCTATGTACTCGTATTTGTCTAAAATCTTCAAAATTGTAATGCACATAAGCGTGCTAGTGATCACCTCAAAATGAAGGGGAGTCTGAGCGGAAAGAAAAAAGTCAGTAAAAAGAGGAAATAATTGAACGAGATAGTTGTAGAAAAATTAAAGGGGGGGAAAGTAAGAAAGTGTGAGATGTTGGAGGGCATGTATGACGAGACGAATGTATGTGGACGAGGTAAAGGCCGTATCTATGGACAAAGAAAGGTTTGGAAGTCTATCATCTTTACCTACTCTAAAAAGGGTATGTCACAATGATATATTTATCTTGGGGTGTTTCTGTATCTTGAACTGGGATAGAAACTTAGATATCAATAAATTTAAATAACGTATTAATTTCGGAGAGTTCTAAAAAAAGTTGAGTAATCAACACTTTAAGACCCGATTAAAATCAAAATAACATTTACCAGTGTCCGGTTTGTTTTTAAAAAATTTTGATTATAAGAAGGAAGGGCTTACTAAAAATATTATGTTTAAGTATACACTAGGAATAATGTAATAAAACTTGGTATGAGTATATTTGTTTAAAAATACTTTGATAATTTGGTTTAGTATGGTAATTGAGCCAAACTTCTCCTCTGTTGAGAGCTACACCACACTCCTTACACGTGTATCTTCTTGTGCTTAGCACATACGTTGAAAGTTCTGCAGGGTATTTCTTTGTTGTCAGTTGATGGAATACACATCTATTGACATATTCTTTATCAACCTGTTTGGAGGATTTTACAAATTCCTTCTTCTATTTAGAACTGGAGACTGTAGATGGTCTCCATATTTATATGTCAAAATCTTCAATATCTGACATTTCACTGCACATTGATGACACGACGTCAGAAATTCGATCATAGATCATAGATCCTGTCCTTGTTAGGAATCAGAAATCAGGATACTAACATATCGTTTAAAGGTTGAATTATTTTCAAAAATAATTTACTAGATGCTAGAAATACGAGTATATCCCCTTTTGGAAAAAGCATCGATAACGTGAAATTACAGGACCGTGACTAGACGCAAGTCTGGTTTATCACGTTAAAACACGGGATTGGGATACAAAGTATTAAGAAAAAAATCACATATTGAAATATTTCAGAAACGCTACAAAGCTTCTTCTTCTTTTTCTTCTAGATCTTGCGATCTGTTTAAACAGGATTTCAGTTTTGGTCCTGTGACGAAGATGCCCAACTTTCTCTCCATCTCTTTGGTGGACGTCCTGGTGGTCGACGACCCTCTGGAATCTCGTGCATTACAATCTAAGGTATTCTCGCGGGATCCATCCTCTCAACGTGGTCCCTCCAGAATCGTCTTCTCTGCCTACTCCATTTCACGATGTCCTCAATGTTACAACTTCTGCAGATTTCCTCATTAGGTATCCTATCTCTAAGGGTTCTACCCACGATATGCCGCAGTGTTTTCATTTCTGTTGTTCTGAGGAGGCGTTTCGTTCTTAAAGAGTCTGCTCTTGCCTCGATTCCGTAAGTCATAACAGGTCTTATGCATGTTTTGTATATTCTGACTTTGCTTTCCACCAACATGTGTTTATTGCCTCAAACAGTGTTCCTCAGGCATCCGGAGATAACTGCTGCTTTATTGGTATGTTCTTTGAAAAAAAAGCGAAATGAATAAATATTTCTTTTTGCAACAAAACCACACAAATTCGTTTGTTTTATTTTTATTTAATAATTTTTCCATTAAAATAAATAACCCGAAAACATAAGTAACGTTTTGTAATCGAAAACATAACAAACTTATTACACATCAAAACATAACGTGGCAAACGGTGATTTATTTTACAGTAATTGCAAATTATGTTTTTAAATACGTTTTTCTCATACAATTTAAATGAATTAAAACCAGTTAACGCTAGAAATAAAATAAATAAATAATTTATTGCATATGGGTCCTCGCCTCAGATCTAAATTAGAGGAAAAGGTCAAGAGGGTAGCAAAAATAAGATAATAAATTGGACATACCCGAGAGAGAACTTGTTTGTTATTTTAATAACGCTGTTTGAATAAGTATACGAGTACAACGTATTATTTTTCATCCTTTTAAACGTGATCGAATCACTTCTGAGTCCTTGGCTTGAATTTAACTAGAAGTATTTTTTTACTGAAGAAATTAGTATATATTAAACTTTTTCCGTGTTAATGTACGTAGAGAAGATATAGCGCCAGACTTTCCTATCTCATCATACATACCTCTTCCACATCCATACAACTTCTCATTTCTTCAAAATATCATTCACTTGTTCCAACCATACTATCCTTGATCTTCTTCTGGCACACCTTCAACTCATATTGGCATGGTATAATTATTATGTAAGTCGTTCTTCATTTACTGATTCCACATATCCAAACCATATCAGAATGTTCATCTTTATTTTACTTAATACAGTCAGCCTTAAGTTCATATTGATCCCTAATTACAGCATTCTGTATTTTATCATCACATGTATTCTTTAAAGAACACGCATTTCTGTATAACTGATGGGGCTCTTTTTAGTCTTGTTCAACGTTGATGTTTCACTACCCTACATCAACGTTGGTACTAAAATACTGTTAGGGAGTATCTTAGCGTCTTCTTCTTCCTATTGGTTTAGGTCGTATGACCTGTTTGTGACGGTGGGCTGTCCTGGGTATCTTAGCATATGTTGATACTTCCGGCTGGAGTATATACGTTTTAGAGCCCATTGCCATTGTTTCCTATCGCTACACGTCGTTCGAACGTAACTCAGAACTCTTCCATAATCTAAGAAAATACCATTTAAACAGCAGAATTCTTCAACTAGCTCTAATCTTTCATTACTTTCAAAGCACTTTTTTTTTCATACTTTACATCATGACTTTGCAGAGCATTCAATTTTAGATTTTTTTTTATAATTTACTTATCAAACTCTGACATCAGCGTAGAAAAAATTGCTACGTTCCCATTCGATTTTTGTATGCCACTTATTGACTTTTGTAGTTCCTTCACACATTAAGTATTTAAACAACCAAGTAACTAGAGTATTTAAATAACCAAGATGACAAAGCGTAGCCTTTCTGTACCCCCTTTTGAAATATTAAACCTCTCATTCAAGGAATCAATATTCAAGTTCACTTATAAAATTTAGTAAACTAAAGACTCTATATGATAAGCTCCACACCTCATTTTTGCACCCTTCCCTTTATATAACGGAACTATCACTGCACTCCTCCAGCCTTTCAGTGTATAGTCAGATTTCCAAAATTTGTTGAAAAACATTCGCTCACCCTCACATCCTATTTATTCTGTACTAACTTCATTACAACCTGACACTTTCCCTTTTTTTATATCTAACATCTATTATATTATTTTCTACATTAATCTACAGAAAAGTAAATATTCGTACAAATTTGTCGTAGTTTCCTTAAGTAAAGGAGCGTAAGAGGTAAGACTCAGAATACAAATCTAGGATTTTTAAGATTTTAGATTAATATTAATTATGTAGGTCGGATTATAATGTCGGCTGACTAATATTAAAATCCGAAAGGTGTCATACTTGGGTCATGTACTTAGAGGACCAAAGTACAAATTACTGCACCTGATCATCCAAGCGAGGTGTTGGCAGGAGGCAAATCTCCTGGAAGGCCGAAGAGGTGTTGGCAGGAGGCAAATCTCCTGGCTCCTCAATATACAAGATTGGACTGGCATAAGGGGCGTTGGGGATTTTTTTCGGGCTGCAGGGGACAAAGATATCTACTCTCAAGTGATATTCAACGTTGGGGAGACCTGACATGACACTGAGAAGAAGAAGGTCGGATTATGAATTCGGCCAAGTGTATATGGTACATGCTAAAGCCTTTTTGAGGAATTTTGCTCTCAAAATATTGCTATGGAATTGACTTTGTGTTATAAATAAATTTACCATAGATCTAGTGACTCAAGTTCAGGAAACTGTGTTCTTAAAAATAAAAATGTCTTCAGGTATTTGATTTGATTCGAAAAAAATATTTTATAGTCAAGCGCTTATCAGGTAATATTTTATACCGAAAGACTTCCTCAAATACTTGAACATCCTCTTAGTTTTTACCGTGAACATGGGTATACTAAAAAAAACCTCTACTCAAATCGGTTCTCAGCCCGGCACTGTACATTCTCCTGCGTAGGCTATGAATCTTTTTATTACGAGTATAAAATTGGTGGATGGTGTAAGACGGGTGATTTGTCTGTAAAATAGCACGACTCTTAGCATACTACCAGATGGGCAACCTTAATATGTTAATCAGCCATCTCAAGTGCTTCACTCGAAATGACTGTGTTCAAAGACGAACCGTCTCTTTTGTCGCATCACCGTACTACCTTTATTATCTTAAGACATCTGATCTCAAAGACGAACCGTCTCTTTTGTCGCATCACCGTACTACCTGACTACCATTATTATTTTAAGACATCTGATCTCAAAGACGAACCGTTTCTTTTGTCGCATCACCGTACTACCTGACTAGCTTTATTATCTTAAGACACCTGATCTCAAAGACGAACCGTCTGTTTTGTCGCATCACCGTACTACCTCACTACCATTATTATTTTAAGACATCTGATCTCAAAGACGAACAGTTTCTTTTGTCGCATCACCGTACTACCTGACTAGCTTTATTATCTTAAGACACCTGATTTCAAAGATGAACTGTCTCTTTTGTTGCATCACCGTACTACCTGACTAGCTTTATTATCTTAAGACACCTGATCTCAAAGACGAACCGTCTCTTTTGTCGCATCACCGTACTACCTGACTACCATTATTATTTTAAGACATCTGATCTCAAAGACGAACCGTTTCTTTTGTCGCATCACCGTACTACCTGACTAGCTTTATTATCTTAAGACACCTGATCTCAAAGACGAACCGTCTCTTTTGTCGCATCACCGTACTACCTGACTACCATTATTATTTTAAGACATCTGATCTCAAAGACGAACCGTTTCTTTTGTCGCATCACCGTACTACCTGACTAGCTTTATTATCTTAAGACACCTGATCTCAAAGACGAACCGTTTCTTTTGTCGCATCACCGTACTACCTGACTAGCTTTATTATCTTAAGACACCTGATCTCAAAGACGAACCGTCTCTTTTGTCGCATCACCGTACTAGCTGACTACCATTATTATTTTAAGACATCTGATCACAAAGACGAACCGTTTCTTTTGTCGCATCACCGTACTACCTGACTAGCTTTATTATCTTAAGACACCTGATCTCAAAGATGAACTGTCTCTTTTGTCGCATCACCGTACTACCTGACTAGCTTTATTATCTTAAGACATCTAATCTCAAAACTTGAAGAGTTTTATTGTATGGGCTTTGGTAACATGTTAAGACTCAGAGTCTTAGATATAGGCCTTAAATAGCGAAGACTTTATTTACATAATAAGGATGATGATTCCTTTACCGTTCTCATATCAGTTAAAAAATCAATTATCCCAATGGGCAGCTTATCATTTGCAGTTCTTTGTTGGTGAGGCCGATGATGTATAGTGGAGTGTCCTAATAAATACATGATTGCATTCATATATTCAAGATCACCTAACTCTTTCACATCAAACTGTGGTATTGAAAAGTCCCTTGAGGTCTCCATTGATGAGGATTTTATAATCCACTAAAATAAAGGGACCTTAAACACAAACCTGCTGGACTACGTACTGATCAGTTTTACAAATGATATCTTCGAGGTGGACACATTTATCACGAGTACCATGGACTGACGTAAGCTCCTGATGGTCAGTATTCTCGTTATACTCTTATGTAGTCTTTCGGCAGCTGTCTTAATTAAGGCCTTTTTACGGCCCTTTTATACTTTTGGCTATTTTAAATAAATTCCCGTATTTTATGTGACATCGATTAACACTTGCCTTACTGTGCTAAACAATTCCGCCAGCCATTGTGCTGGACGCTCAGCATCCAGTGAAAAATGTATGTTTTAAATTAAAATTATGCAAAATCTGCTAGGTTATTTTTTGTAATTAGCTATAAAATTATTTTATTATGTAAGTCCTGGTCATTCACTATCCATCATAGCTTGGCAAGTGTTAATATTGTTTGATTTATTTTACTCCAACAACGAAACCGCAAACTTCATAATCCCCTGCTAAGGACCTGCAAATAATCCTCATTTGAGGCTGTATGTAGGCCCCCTAGGTTGTCGATTGAATAACTGAATTCATAGCTGTAAGCGAGATTAAACAATTCAATAGATCAGTGATATGCAAGTCATGTATCTATGATCATTACAATAATCGAATTCAGCATCTTTGAGTAATTAAAATCTTCATAACTGTAGTTTACAAACAGCTTATTTCGGTCTCTCTCTCTGTTCGATTGGTTCTTTTCCATTAAAAATTGTACTAAATAATTATTATGAAACGATCTGTGTATTGAGATTAAGTAGATAATATTCAGCTAATATTCATTTTATTGATCGAACAAGAACCAAATGTAAATTTTAACTTTATTCCTAGTTCATTGCCTTTTGAGAAAAGTTTTATTACATAATTTATTACTTTAGTTTATTAT
The DNA here is from genome assembly GCA_949825065.1 of Odontocerum albicorne. Classification (NCBI taxonomy): domain Eukaryota; kingdom Metazoa; phylum Arthropoda; class Insecta; order Trichoptera; family Odontoceridae; genus Odontocerum; species Odontocerum albicorne. The sequence goes on along the minus strand of OX463843.1, from coordinate 30,231,975 downwards.
TATTTAAAGATTATCTCGTAAGAAAAAGTAACGAAGTATTTAACCCATTTCTTGAGCTCACGTTGTCGTAAATAATACGTTCACACTAAAAGCACGAACTCGAAGATCAATTACGTTATGGACTGTTTGCATCATTTTACGCGTTTGTCAGACAAATGCACTTCTGGTGTCAATAGAAAAGAACTTATCCCGGAAATTACTCATAAAGAACTTCTTTGGCAAAGAAAATCTTGTTGTCTTTTGAAATAGTAAAAATATGAAAGATATTTTAAAAATGTTCTATTTTAAATGAAACCCTTTAGGACTCGAATCGAGAACCCGTGAAGACGTTCTGCTAATTATTTATTTATGATTTTGATACCAAAAGGTGTTTTATTAGGTGTTAACATAAGTTGTGTCCGTTTTTCCAAATTTTAAAATGAGCACTAAAAGTAAAACAAAATGGTAAAGGTTATACGTCATTCGAAAGAAAATTTTCTGCTCTACAAGATATTGTGTTTTCTTTTACGTTACATATATTATTTTATTTGATTACAAGCCTTCAAAATGGAATGTCAAGTAGACGAAAGGGAGCATTTTCGACACCTTCTTCTGTTCGCGTTCAATCGAGGGAATAAAGCTGCCAAAGCTGCTCGCGATATTTGCGAAGTGTACGGTGAAGATGCTACGAATAAAAGGACAGTTCGTCGATGGTTTTTGCGTTTCAAAGACGGTAATTTCGACCTGAAAGATATGGAGCGTCCCGGACGACTAAAGAACTTCGATGAGGACCACTTAAATTATAGTATTCATGAAGATCCCCTTCAAACATTTTTCATTACCATTTTTAAACAATTTTTCATCACCAGTAATTATGCGGTAAAGGAACCTTTGCTTGTGGCCATGCGTAGCTCGATGACGCGCGAGTAAACCAGCAGAAATAGTCGAACATTGATTTTTGTTGTTTTCACTCAAAACATGTGGAACCCGAGAGCCAAACTTCTGAACTTTTCCCATTGTTTTAAGATGGCGGTATACAGTCATGGGACTACAATTCATCTGCTCAGCAATTCTACGGTGGTTTGACATCGACGAGCTGTTCTTTCATTCATAGCATCTTCACCGTACACTTTGCAAATATCGCGAGCAGCTTTATTCCTTCGATTGAACGGGAACAGAAGAAGGTGTCGAAAATGCTCACTTTCGTCTATTTGACATTCCATTTTGAAGGCTTGTAATGTACGAGTATGTTCATATGTGATTCCAATCAATATCTAAAATAATTGATTTTCAACACTAGTTTGTCACGAATGATGATTGTAGGTTTATGACAGACCAGGTCTGTACCTATGAAACCGGAATTTGCTCATAGATGGCTCTAGTTGTCAATGTAGTGACTGTCAAACTGCGTCATTGGCGCCTTTTTCTTTTGTTTACGTTTGTAAAAGACTTTTAATTCCCAACAATACAAGTTTAATACAACTACATATTATGTTTTCATAGTGTTGAACGTCTGTTTTTGTGCCTGAAAACTACGATTTGTGGACAGCATTGATTTTCTGTTACCATTTGAAGAAAACTGCTGCAGAACCGCATCGAATGCTTGTCAAAGCTTACGGTAAGCGTGCTCTTGGTAAATCACAGTGCTTTGAGTGGTTTCAAAAAATCAAAAATGGCGATTTTGACGTGAGAAATGAAGAACGTGGAAGAACATTGGGAAAGTTTAAAGACGCCGAATTGCGAGCATGACGCTCAAACGCAACAACAACCTATGTAATAACAATAAAAAGAAAAACTCACAATAAAAAAAAAAACTAATTAAAACAGCATGTGCGTCAAGTTATGAGAAATACATAGATATATTATAAACGTGTATTTGCAATAATAATAGCAAAAAAACTCAGTCTTGCAATGTTTATACAACTAATGACTAAAGCAAACTACAGAATAGTTTCGATGTGCCTTTTTTGAGACAATATTTAGCTGATGAGTCATGCCAAGCGTGATACAATAGTAACACTAAAATTTCATCCTTTGTAGATGCAAGTTGTGCAATGAAGGTGCAATACCTTTCTGTGGTGCAAATGAATTTAATACACGTGTTAAGCAACCCTTGCATCGTAAACTCGATTATTCGATTAACATTATCGCCATTGTTAATGTACACTTTGGTGAAACTGAAAATATGTCTTGCACAATGATATTAACCCTTTACAAAACAAAACAAAAACTAGGAAATAAACTCAAGATGATAGTCCACAACAGTATTTTAGTACCAACTTTGAAGTATGGAAGGGCAACGTGGATCTGGAAAACAAAATCAAAGGAGCTGAATTGATACTGTTGAAATAGGAGCATTGAAAATAATTCGTAGGGTGACAATGTATGACAGTGAATATGAATTTAAGACTTATGTATTAATTAAGATGAAAAATAACACTCTGAGATGGTTTAAGCATTCAGAACGAATGAGTGAAGAAATACTAATAAATTAAATGTGAGTGGAAGGTGTGGCAGAGGATGTGAAGAAAATGAAGATTACCTATGGTTGAATCAAGAAAATTACTTTGAAATTTAAAAACTCACAGCAAGGGTAGGAATTGTATGTGAAGGTGTGTGGATGTAAAGAAGTCGGAAGATGTGTATCACGTTATGAAAGTCTGATGATCTGTCCTTTCTGTCAATCCTGACAGGGAAATGGCGTGACAATATGGATGTACGAGTATATAAAACAAAAACTATCTATTCTTTAATTTTAGCCAACGAAATGGCTATTCATCACATTGAATCAAAGTGTGATATTGAAAGAAGGCAATAGAGTGAATATCAGGTTATATGTGTTTAACGACAGAAGCATTTCAAGAGAAATAAAACTGGCTGGCTATTTATATTGAAAATTTCGTCCCAAAATTAGTATGTAAGTAAACCTTTGTAATGGTAAATAGGTAATGAACGTAAGATCAATGCAATCGATCGAAGAACTTTCATGAAATAATGCGTATTGAAAAAGATACTGTGCTTACGATGAAGATAATTCAGACGTGTAGAAAGAATAACAGAGGTGATGAAAGTTTTAAAGTAATCGAAACGAATAGTATAGAACAGCGGTTGCCAAAGTGGTGGTCAGCGAGAAAATTTCGCTGGTCCGCAAAGAAATGTGGACATTATTTGCATTTTTTAATCAAGATGCATGACATCATGATAATCTCGTAAGACGTGTAGCTAGCTGCATTGCACATGTTTTGTCTTACTCTCACCTCATTTTGCACTCTTCTAATGTTTCACAGTGCGGCTCTTCTTCATATATTTTACAGGTAATATTATTCTCCGTCCACGCAGCCGCACGTTGATGCACTCCTAAAACATATCGTCGACTCCCTACATTGCGCAGAAATTTGCATATATTCGTCCTTTTTTCTATGATCTCTGTTCATCAGCGCGCTCACTCTCCTGTTTGCGTCTCAATTGTGCCCTCTATACTATAGAAGGCACAATTAATTCTGGAAAGACCTAGAAACATGTGGCATAATCAAATGTATCAAATTCTGAAAGAAGGAAGCGGGAAAAATCTTTACTTTTATTTAGTTTATAATCAACTATTGTTTTTTTTTTTATACTCGTTATAATCAGACCATCATGCCATATCCCTTTTAGATTAGGTAGAAATAATAGATTTCCATTTCATTATATCCTAACACACATATTTCGCTTCTGCCACGTACATACAACTCTTCATGATTACTCTCATCACAAGAGCTCTCTTAGAGTTTGATTAATTTGGTCTTGCTGCTTTTGTTAAGTCTTCCAAACTTCTTGTACCTTCTATTATATAATACTTTTTTCGTACTTCTATAATACAAAGAAATATCATTTTTGTCTTTATTTCTTTCTACTTGGTCGAACCATCTCATCTTCATCTTAGGCATTATACTCGTATAATACCAAATAAATACTTTCTTGTTTCCTAAGTTTAACTAGAGGGTTAACTTCGTTTAAGAATAAATTTATATCCTATAAAATTACTATTTGGATTGTAAAAAATATATGAAAGTGGCTCGAATGATGTAAAAGAAACAAAATATTAATTAACCTCATTATCATCAACGGAAACTTAAATCACAAAAGGTAACCTCTTTTTTTTCATTAGCTTCTTAAACCAATTATAAATTATGCCGTAAACTTGAATAAGAATGTCAAACATTTATATTTCATTTGTATTGTATTGAACTTTCGTTGTATACAGTAGAATCTAGTGGTTTAATTTCCATGTGGCAATTTCTTCCAACCAACCAGATAGGTGTTAAACTAGTATTATATGGGAACTAGATTATAATCATTTTTCTAAATAATCTAGGTATCTATGGGAATTTAACTCACTTTTTCCTGATTGGAATATAGGGGTCTCTTCAATTAAGCCATGGATGTCGTTTATTAATATTGTTTTTCTTATTAAAATTATACTACCGTATCTAATTATAACACACCTATATTTTAGTCTGGATATTGCAAGTTCGATTCTCGAAGGCAATCTTTTTTCAGTAGGTCTCTTTTAGTTTCGAGCTTTTGAAAATATTTCTGATTAGTTGTAATCGATTGCCAAATTAGTTGTACCATATACTCGTACAATCAAAGTTTACAATACAATAAAACAAAATATACTCAATTCAGCATACAAAAGAATGAGATATATCGTTAAGTGATTAATCGTTTAATTTTTATTCGGAGGTTTCAGGTTCCAGAAATGTACGAGTGTCACTTTTTTTTCAGTTTTGACCTTGGATTTGATTAAAAAAAAAGAAGTGTTAAACATTTTTTTTTCTTGATCTGAAGGTAAAAGTTGGAATTAAGAATGTGTAGGTTGTTGTATAAATGTAGTTATTGTATAGGTAATTGTATTATATAAATATTTTGCTTTTTTAATTTTGCGTGTCTTGTCCGTCATTACTTAGTTCATTGGATTGAAATGATAAAAAAGTGATCCATCTGACATTACAAAATGTTATTGAAATATTCTCCGGGTTTGATGCTTGTTAAATAGAAATACTTTGTAACTGTAGCCAGGGCTGTATCTGCAATGTATATTTATAACCATTCATTCTTTAGTAAAAAAATTTTTACTATTAATTAAATGTTTCATTTGAAGTGTAAGAAATATATAAAAAAAAATATAAAGCATTGTTCTGAAAAGTATATATCATTTTAGGAATATGTTTTTTCTTGAAATTTCACATGTTTGCATCGCATGAATATTGGTAAAATAACACGATAAAGTGGAACAAACACACGACTTTATGTCATCTTTTTAAAGTACTTTTTTGACATACTCGTAAAAGACTCACCCACAAAACGTTTGAGTTGTAAGAGGCAACATAAAAAATCAGAATAATTTGAAGTATAAAAATCATTTTGCTGGCACGTTTTAATACTTTCTTCACTAAACGGCAATTTATTTTATATGAAAAGCGTAGTTTTATTGATATTTTTTTCATAGTCTGCTGACATTTTTTCATAGCCTTGATCTTTGATCTATCCCAAACGCTTGTTTACAAAAACATCGGACACAATTTTCCATGTATCCGTCGATGTGTGGGTGGCTTAATATATGAATAAAATCCTTCTGAAATCCTCTTTTTTTTGTATATTTTATTAGATATTTTATTCACGATTTGATTGTGACGAGTACTCCAATTTTATGACCGTATAGAAAGCCGAAAGGAGGAGAATTTGAAAAACTTGTACTTACGAACAGTGTAGAGGGGCAGCGAGGCAGTGGTAGATAACTTAGTCGATAAAATGACTAAGTCAGGAATACAACACCCCAAGAGACCCAAAGTAAGACGTGCAGAATCGTTGTTGACAGAATTGGATAGATGCACCGAAGTGATCATGACTCGAAGTCATAAAGAATCAGACAAAAAACAGAAGTGTTGTATTCGCTCGCCCTTTTCTTTTTCAATATAAAATATATTTCAATTAAGTTTAATTTATGTATTCTTATTAGGACGTCGTTTTTTGTTTGAAGAGCCAATTAACCAGACCGATTATATTAGGTCCTTACATATGAAATTGGCGTTTTGCCGTACTGGCAACTTTGATCTCAAATATCTTCTCTTTGGTTAGGAATTCCAAATTCAAATTTATACAGCTATTTACTCAAGTATTTGTGTTTCGAAAATTATAATTCATTTGTTTTTTCCTCAATTGTTTTTTTTCTTTGCGTCACTCAGTTTACAAAATGGAAAACTTGAAATATCGCGTTATTTACGAGTACGAGTTCCACCGTGGCACCAGTGCTGCAGAAACGGCTCGAAGGATTAATGATGTGTATGGCGACGGTGCCGCAAAAGAAAACACAGTGCGTTTTTGGTTCCAACGTTTTCGTTCTGGAAATTTCGACCTGCAGAATAAGCCCCGTGGACGGCCGGAGACCAAAGTTGATAAGGAAGAATTGAAGGCTATTGTGGAAGCGGATCCATCGCAAACCACGTCCGAGTTAGCTGCAGGCTGCGGTGTTAGTGATAAAACTGTTTTAATCCACTTGAAGCAAATTGGGAAGGTGAAAAAGCTTGAAAGGTGGGTACCTCACGAATTGAGTGAAGCAAATCAACAAACGCGCGTTGACTGCTGCGTTGCATTACTCAACCGGCACAATAATGAAGGGATTTTGAATCGAATCATTACCTGTGATGAAAAGTGGATCCTGTATGATAATCGGAAGCGCTCATCGCAATGGCTGAACCCTGCCGAACCAGCCAAACCATGCCCCAAGCGAAAATTGACTCCAAAAAAGTTACTTGTGAGCGTTTGGTAGACTAGTGCTGGTGTCGTTCACTACAGCTTTCTTAAATCTGGCCAGACGATTACGGCAGATGTCTATTGTCAGCAACTGCAAACCATGATGGAAAAGCTAGCTGCTAAACAACCGAGGCTGGTTAATCGCTCTAGGCCACTGCTGCTTCATGATAACGCTAGACCACACACTGCACAACAGACGGCTACCAAATTAGAAGAGCTTCAATTGGAATGTCTAAGACATCCACCGTACTCTCCGGACCTTGCCCCTACAGATTACTATTTTTTTCGAAATTTGGATAACTTCTTGCAAGGGAAAAAATTCAACTCCGATGGAGCAGTCCAAACCGACTTCAAAGATTTTATTGATTCCCGTCCGAATGGTTTTTTTAGTAAAGGGATCGATGAACTACCTATGAGATGACAAAAGTGCATAGATAGCAATGGTACATACTTTGATTAAATAAATATATTATATTAAAAAAAAATCAACTTTTTGTTCCTCCCAAACAAAACGCCAATTTCATATGTAAGGACCTAATATATATTCAATATTATTAAAATAAAACCATATTGATGTTTGAACAATAGTAAGGTCTAAGATTTTTTGGCCCAAAAATATAAAAAAGTGATGGAATGAAATAATTATAAAGAACATTTTCAATATAGTCAGCTTATATGTCAATCCATTTTTTGAACGATAATAAAATTTTTGAGTACCACTGAAAACATATTCTGAAGGTTTATTCCCAAAATGATGTCAACTGCGGATATCACTTCTTCGCCATTTTTATATTTTTTCCAAGCAAATCGGATTTCAATTTTGAAAATAAAAAATAATCATTAGGAGTCGAATCGAAACTATATGGTGGGTGATTCTATTCTTGGAAACCATGGTGTAGAATGGCAGCTTTTGCAGTAGCAGAAGTATGCATTGGTGCATTATCTTCCAATTACTATATAGCATACCTCTTGATAGTTTTTATCAGCGTTTTGTTTGTATGGCAATCTTTATTTTCTACATGATTGACGCATGTTCCTTGCTAGTAACTGTAATGCATCTATCTTTAAAGTCATTCAATAGAATTCCCTGACAATCCCAAAACATTGTTGCTTTGATCTATTTTTGAGCTTTTGTCACCTTGGCTTTTTTGGGCCATGGTTATCCCGGACAGTGCCCTTTCATCGACTCTCTCTTCGACAAAGGATTATAGTACAAAACCATAGTTTCAACTTTTGCGACAATTAACTAAATTATGGTTTTTTATTTCCTATCGCAGATAATTAAAAAAATCATTGCAACTTTCAACATATCGTTGCCTTTGGACAGCACCACTCGAGAGTTTTGGTTCTCATCTTACGCTTGCCTTATTCATTCCAAAATGATCGTGCAGAATTCGAAACACTCTGGTTTCGGAAAGCCCCCCCCCCCCCCCCAAACTTCCTATATTATTTCTTTGGATTTTAGTGTTATCTCTTAATACTTCCTTTTGCATTTAATGTAACTATTTCTGGAATGAGTGCTTCAGCTATTCTACACCTTGACGCGGGTCATCTTCAATCAATTGTCTCCCTAAGTAAAACTGTTCAGCCCTATTTTCCACTGTAGAATTTGACTGAGGTAATTTCCCGTAAACATCGTTCAATTTTTTACTACCGGTATTTTCAACGACATTTGCTGACCGCGCGATATGACATTTTTTTTCCATTTCAGAATATAACTAATTAAGATTACTAGTTGCAACCCGTGAAATATTCACGGAAGTAAAACAAATTCTACATTTATGAAAACATATATTCATAAACGTAAAATTTGTTTATATATATTATATATATATATATATATATATATATATATATATATATATATATATATATATATATATATATATATATATATATATATATATATATATATATATATATATATATATATATATATATATATATATATATATATATATATATATATATATATATATATATATATATATATATATATATATATATATATATATATATATATATATATATATATATATATATATATATATATATATATATATATATATATATATATATATATATATATATATATATATATATATATATATATATATATATATATATATATATATATATATATATTATATATATATATATATATATATATATATATATATATATATATATATATATATATATATATATATATATATATATATATATATATATATATATATATATATATATATATATATATATATATATATATATATATATATATATATATAATATATATATATATATATATATATATATATATATATATATATATATATATATATATATATATATATATATATATATATATATATATATATATATATATATATATATATATATATATATATATATATATATATATATATATATATATTATATATATATATAAATATATATATATATATATATATATATATATATATATATATATTATATATATATATATATATATATATATATATATATATATATATATATATATATATATATTATATATATATATATATATATATATATATATATATATATATATATATATATATATATATATATATATATATATATATATATATATATATATATATAATATATATATATATATATATATATATATATATATATATATATATATATATATATATATATATATATATATATATATATATATATATATATATATATATATATATATATTATATATATATATATATATATATATATATATATATATATATATATATATATATATATATATATATATATATATATATATATATATATATATATATATATATATATATATATATATATATATATATATATATATATATATATATATATATATATATATATATATATATATATATATATATATATATATATATATATATATATATATATATATATATATATATATATATATATATATATATATATATATATATATATATATAATATATATATATATATATATATATATATTATATATATATATATATATATATATATATATATATATATATATATATATATATATATATATATATATATTATATATATATATATATATATTATA
>OX463843.1:30172943-30221862 GCA_949825065.1 Odontocerum albicorne | reverse complement strand
ATATATATATATATATATATATATATATATATAATATATATATATATATATATATATATATATATATATATATATATATATATATATATATATATAGTATATATATATATATATATATATATATATATATATATATATATATCTATATATATATATATATATATATATATATATATTATATATATATATATATATATATATATATATATATATATATATATATATATATATATATATATATATATATATATATATATATATATATATATATATATATATATATATATATATATATATATATATATATATATATATATATATATATATATATATATATATATATATATATATATATATATATAGTATATATATATATATATATATATATATATATATATATATATATATATATATATATATATATATATATATATATATATATATATATATATATATATATATATATATATATATATATATATATATATATATATATATATATATATATATATATATATATATATATATATATATATATATATATATATATATATATATATATATATATATATATATATATATATATATATATATATATATATATATATATTAGGTGTACAAATAAGTTTCCGCCGTTTTTTATAAAAAAATGGGCATTTATTGTGAAAGAACGGAACCTCATGTTTTATTCGAAGTAGTACCCATCGCTTGCCACTACTTTTCCACATTTTTCTGTCAGCATACGAATACCGCGTCAGTCATCATCATCATCTTTTGAGGCTATCCACGAATCGACTCAATTTTTGGTATCTTCATATGATGTGAAGTGCTGCTCAGACAGGCCATGCGTCATCGATCAAAACAAGTGGTAATCAGAAGGAGCAATGTCTGGTGAATACAGCGGGTGGGGTAAAACTTCTCAATTGAGTGTTTCCAAATAGGTTTTGACCGGTGCCGCAACATGTGGACTAGCATTATCATGCAGGAGAATAATTTTGTCGTGTCTGGCGTAGTAGTGGGCGCGCTTTTCCTCGAGTGCTCGACTCAATCTCATCAATTATGTTCGGTAGACAGCCCCAGCAATGGTTTCATTCGGTTTGAGCAACTCATAATACACGACACCAAGCTGATCCCACCAAATACACAACAAGAGTTTTATTCCATGAATATTTGGCTTAGCCGTAGATGTTGAAGCATGACCAGGGGATCCCCATGATTTCTTCCTTTTTGGATTATCATAATGGATGCATTTTTCATCACCAGTGACTATATGGTGCAGAAAACCCTTTCGTTTATGCCTGGCAAGCAGCATTTCACATGTGGAAAATTGGCATTCAAAGTTTCTCCGTGTCAGTTCATATGAATCCCAATTTCTTTGTTTTTGAATCATTCCCAATGATTTCAACCCATGTGAAATTGCTTGTTGAGTCACTCCTAATGTAAGTGCAAGTTCTTCTTGCGTTTGGCACGAATCTTGATCCAATAATACTTCCAATTCCGCGTCTTCGTACACTTTCGGCCTTCCGCTACGTTCTTTGTCTTCGATGTCAAATTCACCGTTCTTAAACTTTTGAAACCACTCACGACAACTTCTCTCACTTAAGGCAGCCTCACCATATGCTTCTACAAGCAATCGATGCGCCTCAGCTGCAGATTTCTTCAAATTGAAGAAGTAAATCAAAAGTTCCCGCAAATGACGCTTATTCGGCTCAAAACTTGACATTTTCGAACACAAAAAAATATGTTATACTGATAAAAATTCACTAATATTTCAAGGTCATGTTGTTGACAGATGTCCAACCTTACGATAATGACATTTTACATCTGACAATTTTAACCATAACTTACTGGTGGCGCCAACTTTTGTCAAACGGCGGTGACTTATTTGTACACCCAATATATATATATATATATATATATATATATATATATATATATATATATATATATATATATATATATATATATATATATATATATATATATATATATATATATATATATATATATATATATATATATATATATATATATATATATATATATCTTGGTTCAATCATATATTTATTGAAATTCAATAACTTTTAGAAATAGAAACATCTCATGATTAATGTTTTTTTACTCTGGAACTCTAAAATTACTTATAATATTTATTCTTTGTTATCTTGATTTTTGATTGAAATCTGCCAATAAAGATGGCCATGACGACCTCCGTGGACTGGTAAAATATCTGTCCTTCAGCATGGGATTTGCAATTTCCATTCCTATTGGAAATCAGATCTTTTTTAAAAAATACTCATGTCTGGTTTCCGCTTTTAGGTTTGTGTAATTGATTTCTGGTTGGTTGTAAGAGATTTCCATATGGTAATACACACGTCAGGTTGTACTATATACAACGAAAGAGCAATAACCTATAATATAATATATCACAAGTTGCAGAATTATGAATTAAATTTGCTGTTGTAAGATTGTCTCACGGGGTTTGGTGTAAATCTGTGGAAAAAATACTATACCTGATAAAAGTAGATCTAAAAATATCATTGTAATTTTTACTCAAGATCCCAGCTAAACGGATAGTTGAGTGAAAATAATATGATAGTTAGGTGCGAGTACACCAGTTAAGTAATAGTCATCAAGTTACACATTATTGGTAAATTTTTCAAATGTTGACATTTAAAAAATGTCGAAACATTTAAAAAAATTGAAGCATTTAAATAATTTTCAAGTCTTTTATTCACTATATATTTGCTATGAATGCAAATATTAAATAATAAAAAAGGTTTGAACATTTAAGAAAAAATATCAAAAACATTATGATCTTCAAGTATATGCGAGTTATTCAATTCTGATATAGATATTATTTACAAGTAGATATTATATTGTATTACACATTAGTTGAATACAGTTCAATCTGGTGGGCTAATTGCCATCTGGTAATCTTTTCCAACCAACTAGAATGATGTTGAAGTGCAATTCAGACTTATATTCTAAATTTTATTTTAAATTATAGAATTACAAAAGAAAGTGGTTTTCCACAGAAATTGAACCCGCAAACCCCGGGTCGGAAGACTTGTGTATTTCCAACTAATTCCACATAGGTCGCCATATAGATATAATTATAATAAAATGACCATTTATATAGCGCCGTTTTGGGAGCTAACTCTTCTCAAGGACGCTCTAATTCAGGATTCGAACCCTCTCATAAGTTTAATAAAACCTACCAAAAAACTTGTATTTAAAAGCCGCACACGCAATTCGTATTTTGATACTAGGAGGTAGACCATTCCACGTCACAGGACCAGCAACGGCAAACTTTCTTTCATAATACCTCGCCCGGTTGGATTGTTTGGTACAACCTATTAAGTAGATGGAAAATAAATCAACCTAGTTCCACTTCTCCCTGAAAGAACAACCCTCAGACACAGATTCGAAAGATACAATGGACACATCCCATTAAGTAACTTGGATACAAAGACAAAGTTTGAAATTAATCCGTTTGCGACACTAAAGGCAATGAAGACTTTTTAAAAGCGGAATAATATGACAATATTTATGATTACCATATATCAGCCTAACAGTTGCATTGAAAACAGACTGGAGTCTAGAAATTTGTGAATCAGGCAAACCAGAATAAATAGAGTTACAATAATCCAGACATGACACAATAAATTAATTAAGTTTCAAATTAATTAATCCAGATATGACACAACAAATTAGTTAAAGCTTTTATTTAACTCTCTAAGACTATAGAAACCCGAAGTATCCGTATAACCAAACTGTAATAATGGAAATATAATAACAAAATAAATTTTCATAGAAAGCGATTATTCATCTTTAAAACAAGTTATTATATATATACATTTTAATTAAGAATCTCTTAAAAAAATTGAATCATTCATTAACACATTTTCCCGTAATTTACATGTGGTGAATATTTGGTTCAGTGGTAAATTTTTCCAACCAACTAAATTAAAAAAAATAGAAAAAAAGTTGCGCGAAACGCGTCTGCTTGAAAAAAAAAGAAGATATTTCTGCAAGTGGAAACCAGCCCTGCTTTGACTGCTGAGCTATTGTAGACAATATGTTATAACACTGCAAATCTTCAATAAAAATATCAGTATCAATGGACTCTTTACGTCTTAGCTTTGCGTACCTTCTATATGCTATAGATTACTTTTGAAAATATTTCGTCATTCATTCAAACTGTCGCAATACTGCTTTCTTAACTATTGAATGGTTGAATTAAAATAGGCACTAAGTACCACAAAAAAAAACAAAAAAAACTAAGTATGCAGTTTAATTCTATATGACATATAGAACGAAACTGCATACTTAGTTTTTTTTTTTGGTACTTAGTGCCTATTTTAATTCAACCATTCTATTGCTTTGACGTTTTATGTTTTATTAAAAAAAAGTGTCAAATTTCTAGAAAACAGTTTGTACAATCATACTCGATCACGATCGGTAATCTGTAGTATTGTATACCTTTATTACATGTTTTCCATTATATTACTAAAAAATGAGTGCCTTGACTATTCTTAAAGATTAATCAAAGATAAAAAGAAAAGCGTTGTTAATATAATCCAAATTGATGCAAAAAAGCATCAGAATAATATGAGCAAAAATATTCTAATTGATTGCCTTTATTTCCATTTAGATCTAACCACGACTTTAAAAATGTAATCTATGAGTATTCAAATCAATTAGCGAAATTGAAAGGCTTGCTATTAATTTAAAAATTATCCACAAAGAGAAGTGTAGTGAAACAAGGACATGAGATAAATATGGGTATCCTGATCGTATGATCGCTTTGAAGGAGTGTTCATTAACGTTTAGTCTTTATGTACGTAAAAGGTTTAAATTTAAATTGAAAATTTCATTATCAATAATTTAAAAATATTCTGCAAAACTTGCCAGAATAACAAATTTACTGGGCTATAAAAACACCAAATGAGGCAAGGTATTCGATTCAAACTTTATTAAAAAAATCTGTTTGTTTTTTTGCCGGTTCTGCATTCGGTACTGTTCCACTTATCTCAACCAAACTTGCCGGTTCTGCATTCGGTACTGTTCCACTTATCTCAACCAAACTTGCCGGTTCTGCATTCAGTACTGTTCCACTTATCTCAACCAAACTTGCCGGTTCTGCATTCGGTACTGTTCCACTTATCTCAACCAAACTTGCCGGTTCTGCATTCGGTACTGTTCCACTTATCTCAACCAAACTTAATATGGTTGTTATTCGAATTCAGAAAATTAGAAGAATTTTCTTATATGTGGTATACAATAAAATCACATTTGTATATTTAGCTTTATTTAGCTGTCTCCGAATTTTAAGGTAAAATACTGGCATTCAGATGTGACTTTTATAATATGTGGAATAGTGTTTTGTTTTCGCACAAAATAAGATATTGACTTTAGATACATTTTATATATTTTTTTGTGTGTAGATTTTCAGTAAAGACAAATTATCATGAATTAATTAATATTATAAATCTAATGTTCACCATTTAACGCCTGAAGAAATATGAATGTATTTGTTCTGTCCTCGGAATAACTCTTCATGGAAATTAAGAAAAACACGTGTAGCAAATTAACGATTGAGATATCTACTTGAAATTTAAATCTCCTTGAGATAATGGATCATCTTTGAGTTAATTAAATGGTATGCATGTGAAAAAATACATTGAAGTTTTGACGTACGTTGTATTTAATTTTATTTAGCAACTAGCTTGGATTATTGAAATGATTATATTGGTAGATAGCTGCAATCAAATTATACAAGTGATTATTGTGATGATTTTATAAATTCTGATATCGTTGCACTTGTATGGTTTATTTGTTCTCAGCAGAATAATTAAGCAGATATTTGCTTTTGAACATCAGTGCGTGCATGCATTGATTATTTCGTACATGTGTTCGTTTACGTCTTTAATTGATATTCCATAATCATTCCATACGTGATTTTTCTCTGACTACACACCGAAATACTGGAGGAGTGCATTGATTGTTCCATTATATAAAAGAAAGGGTGCAAGAATGGAGTGTGCAAGTTACAGAGCCATTAGTTTGCTGAGTGTAGTAAGTAAACTGTACGGATTTTTTTTATAGAAACAGTGAGAAAAAAGTGTGGGATGATCACGGTACCTTTTTAGTGGAAGAGATGCGTGGATCAGATTGTCTCTTTGTGTATGATTGTTGAAAAATATATGGCAAAAAAATTAAAAAGCATATTCTGCGTTTGTGAACTTGGAAAAAGCATATGATCACATGATAAGATACAATCTATGGAAAATATTGAATGAATATGGTGTTGAACGTAAACTAATACGTAGTACTGTGTCATTATACTCCGAAAAAAGAGCAAGTTTTACAGTGAATGGTACCTTTACTGAATAGTTTAATATTTCGAAAGGAGTAAAGCAAGGATGCGTTATGTCACCCTGGTTGTACTATTTTTATATAGTTTCACGTGTGTAGGAACTACAGAGATCAATCGGTGGCATACAAATGGAAACATATATGCAGATTGCTGTATGTAGATGATACTCGTATGTAAGTGTTGGTGAAGACTGAAGGTGAGTTGCAGAGTTTGATAAGTTAATTGTATGAAATATGCGAAGAGAAATATCTGAGAATGGATGTTGTAAAATCCAAAGTAATTGTGATAGTAAAGTGTGGATAAAAAAGTAAATGCGATATATGGGAGAAAATTAAAGATAGGAACAAGAATTCCGCTATTTGGGTAATATTTCATGGATGATGGAAGAGTTAAGAGCAATATCGAACTGGATAGAGCTATGGGAAACAAAGTCAATAAAGCACTTAAATATATTATATATGCTCGAACCGGGTAGCATAAAAATTTGCTGAAAAGATAGTCCACAGGAGTATTTTGATGCCAACTTTGATGTATGTGAGTGAAACGTATACGTGGAAAAATACTGAGAGGCCTAATAAATGCTGTAGAAATACGTGCATTGCGAAAAATAGATGGAGTGATAAATGTGAATTTAAGGTTGATGTGGTAAAAAAATAAAGAAGAGTACGTTGAGATGGTTTGGGCATTTGGAACGAATAAATTAAGAAAGAATAACAAAACACATATTTAAAACACAAATGTGAGTGGAAGGCGTGTGAGAAAAAGACCGTGGAAAGTATGGTTTGATCAAGCTATCGGATAAATCGTAGAAGTTGTATACTAAGGTAGATGTAGAAGAGGTTAAGGAAGTGTGTCGAAATAGGAAAGCATGGTACTCTGTCCTCTCTGCCTACCCCGACAGGGAAATGTAGTTATGGCATATATATGTATATACTCATATGTTTCTTCTTCTTGTTCAGGCTATTGCAGATATTTCTAGTTAGCTCCCTAGATTTTTAATGAAGATAGTACACAACAGTATTCATGCACTAATTTTCATGTTTAAAAGTGAAACGTGGAAGTGGAAAAATACTGACAAAAGGCAAATAAATGCTGTAGAAATGCGCACACTTTAGAATAATACATGAGGTAAAAATATTTGACAGGGTACGAAATAAAGCGATTTGAGATGTATGTGAACTTTAGGTTGGTGGATTAACTAAGATGAGATGAACACTCGACACTTGTTTGAGCATTTTGTTAATTCGCAAGAATGAAAATTAACAAAATAAATTAAAAGTGCAAACGTTAGTTAAAAGGCGTGGTAGACTAAATCCAAAAATGCGATGGCTTGGATCAACTCGATTACATGTTGAAGTCAGAGTTCTTTCCGAAGGCGTGTGGATATACGAGAGGCAAAATAAGTGTAATCAAATAGAAAAGTCTGACTATGTCCTTCTTGCCTTGTATGTATGTAAATATGACATTGATTTCTTAATATTAAATATGATTAATTTTATTCTTAATTTTTTTCGTATTAAATTTAAGTATACAAAAAAATCAACGATTGTCAACAATATGATTTTTTTATGTTAAAATCTTATTTTTTACAAACACAATTTAGCAGGAAAATAGGTATAAAATCTGACTCTGGAATTATTAAAAAAAATTTGTTGAATAAATGCATTACAATAGAAATTATGGAATACAATGCATTTTCTTCGAGTTCCAAGTAAAAGAGCAGATTTGTCAATATATTCTTAAAATCAAAAGTTATATATTGTATTGTTCATTAAACAAACCAAAAGGGTTTATAGTTAAAAAAAATAAGGATTACATCGACCCTTGGATGATTACATCGTCCCTTGGATGAAAATATTCAGGAGTAAATTATCACTTTTATATTGGTTAAAAAGAGATTTTTAATGAAATAGATGATTGTACAATAATTTATTTTTATCAAACACTGTTTATTCCACTTTTTTGTAACGGTATAACCCTACCTGTTTTCAAGGCTTTCATCTCATCGAAATAGATGATATCTTTTCGTTCCAAGACACTTTTTAAATAATGATGTTTGTTTTCATTTTCATCACCTAATATTTTTAAATGGAATCAATGATTGGTGCAATTGCTACAAATATATTTGTTAATGATTCACAGACTCTAAACGTTGTCTTTTTTTTTTAAATCATTGAATAAAACTATTTTATGAATGTTTGTTAATCACCTTTCGCTTCACAGTGAAGATGTTAAAAAAATACCGGCGATATGCACTACTATGTGCACTCGGTCCATGCCTTAGGGAGTTAAAGCAAAAACTATGGGTCAAATGTTTTGGTACATCACGTAATACTTAATGCTATGGGCTTAATCAACTCTTTGCAACACATATCATCATTTCCTTGGACGTTTTATATATTATCTATGTTATTATTTCAATCTGAACTATTTGTTATTACGCGAATCCCATAATTATATTGTAATATAAAATGCTAACTTCTTACAGTGATCGATTTTTTTTTGGAAAGCACGGTCGTTGTATTATAACGTGTGATTGATTATTAAATTATTTAGTGTAGTGTAGATACATGAAGAAATCAATGTTTCTAAACAGATCTCGTTAAAAGCTAACACTATGCACTTTTTTCTAAATATGCAGAAGAAACTTCCTAATGTCACTAAAACTGTTTTTTGTTTCATCTTAATGTAAAGCCGTAATCATCACCACTAACACTTTCAGGGAATATTTATATTCTATCAAATATTCTGGACTTGTTCCACGTCTATAAACGTTGTCATGCATACTTTCCTATTTTTGTTTCATCTTAATGTAAAGCCGTAATCATCACCACTAACACTTTCAGGGAATATTTCTATTCTATCAAATATTCTGGACTTGTTCCACGTCTATAAACGTTGTCATGCATACTTTCCTATTTTTGTTTCATCTTAATGTAAAGCCGTAATCATCACCACTAACACTTTCAGGGAATATTTCTATTCTATCAAATATTCTGGACTTGTTCCACGTCTATAAACGTTGTCATGCATACTTTCCTATTTTTGTTTCATCTTAATGTAAAGCCGTAATCATCACCACTAACACTTTCAGGGAATATTTCTATTCTATCAAATATTCTGGACTTGTTCCACGTCTATAAACGTTGTCATGCATACTTTCCTATTTTTGTTTCATCTTAATGTAAAGCCGTAATCATCACCACTAACACTTTCAGGGAATATTTCTATTCTATCAAATATTCTGGACTTGTTCCACGTCTATAAACGTTGTCATGCATACTTTCCTATTTTTTTTCCCACTTACAGACCTTGATCCATTTGATCATGGTACGTTTTTTAACGTCTTCCACGACTGCTTGTTCGGTCTCTCATACTCATGTCAATTTTCTTCTAAAACTTTTATCATTTATTTTTTCTTCAAGGACAAACTGAAATGGAGACATTTTCCTAGACGTGAACATAAGGAAGTATCCTACCAAATAAACACCCAATTTATTGGTTTTAAGATATGAAAGAGTATTAAGTAAAATATAATTATCTCTTATTCGTCCTTACTTCTAATTGACCTCAAGCCATTAGGTTAGTCAGTAAGTAATACCCATAGTTACTTCAACTGGTTTCTGTTTTCTACCCATTTTCAACGTCACTTTTCAACGTCATTTCCAACTCACTTCATCTTCCGCCTCTTCGTTGACTCTCTACAACTTTATTTTGCCAAACATCGATTTGAGCTTATATATAGTATGTCATTTATGAACACAGGAAAAACAAAAAAATAAAACTGTACTCGTAAATTAATTAATCATTCCAATAACAAGTTTCTGTGGCACGGTCAGTTTGTTTAAAATATAATATGAGGAAATATTCTGAAATACTGTATGAGTAAAAACAAATATTAAGTATTAAAGTTAAGAAAAACTTTTAAAAATAATGTATATTAGCTAATGAATGAATGATATATCTCCTCTCCTCTCCAATGAACATTGTCGCATTACATTCCAAAATATAACCGCATACGAGAAGAGAAACCAACTACAAAACAAAATATAATATGAGGAAATATTCTGAAATACTGTATGAGTAAAAACAAATATTAAGTATTAAAGTTAAGAAAAACTTTTAAAAATAATGTATATTAGCTAATGAATGAATGATATATCTCCTCTCCTCTCCAATGAACATTGTCGCATTACATTCCAAAATATAACCGCATACGAGAAGAGAAACCAACTACAAAACAAAATATAATATGAGGAAATATTCTGAAATACTGTATGAGTAAAAACAAATATTAAGTATTAAAGTTAAGAAAAACTTTTAAAAATAATGTATATTAGCTAATGAATGAATGATATATCTCCTCTCCTCTCCAATGAACATTGTCGCATTACATTCCAAAATATAACCGCATACGAGAAGAGAAACCAACTACAAAACAAAATATAATATGAGGAAATATTCTGAAATACTGTATGAGTAAAAACAAATATTAAGTATTAAAGTTAAGAAAAACTTTTAAAAATAATGTATATCAGCTAATGAATGAATGATATATCTCCTCTCCTCTCCAATGAACATTGTCGCATTACATTCCAAAATATAACCGCATACGAGAAGAGAAACCAACTACAAAAGAAAACAGTTCCACAAAATGTTTTTAAACTCACCCTTCAATTTCTGTAGTAAGTATAAGAAAATTTGTTTTGGTAAGAAGGTAATTTTAATATAAATTAAGATACTCCTAAACATGCATGAAAAAAATAAAAAACTTAATTATTTTTTATGATAATTGGTTTTGCTTTCATTCAATACAATGTTATTATATGAGGTACAAATATTATTACAATGGCATGTTTATAAAATACCTGAATATGATAATACAAGATTGTTTGGTTACCATTTGAAATCATATCCCAAATAACAAACCAAAATAAAAAAGTTCTGCTCTGTGCCACGGTGAGTCAACAATTTATTCTTTAGATACAATATGTTTTCAAAAATACTCGCATACACATGTTTATTTTATTATTTCTAGGTATCGAATGATTAAATTAAAATACTCTTTATTGGAATTTTATCTCTTAATACTCGGATATTAAAGTTTTTGTTATTTTCTCAGTCTGCATTTTGTCTTATATTCGTATTTGTTTATAGCAAGAAATAAATCTTCATTATACATAAATATTAAAAAAATATTAAACCACGTAGTAAAATAAATGAAATAAGGAAGAAAGTGTTTATTTAGGCTAAGGTTTTACTTTTTAACATAATTTTATTAAAAAATAGGAAAATTTTTAGTCTTAGAACTTAAAGGGGTTATCTTTTCTTGTTTTTGGTAGGTTCTTCAACACCGAGTGTCGTGATCTTTTCGGTCCATCTACCTAACTCTAGCTCTCCCTGTTTTGAGTGTCTCGGAATGCTGCCATCACAGTGACGATCATGAATTGGTCAGTTCATCGGATTGGTGGTCTATCTCTGTTTTTTCGTCACTCCGCTGCGTATTATGTGACTAAATAATTGAAGTAATAGTCGCAGGCAAATTGTGCACAGTCTGTCCTGAAACCAAATTTGAAGTGTATATAATCTTTTAGAATTCCTTAAATTATATAGGAAATTTTATAGAGGAATATTGAAATTATTTATGATATAAGAATGAACAACGTCTTGACTAAGTGGTTTAATATTTCAAAATGGGCAAATAAGAATGTATTATGCTACCCTGGTTGTTTAATATTTACACATATTCATGTATGCAGGAACTATAGATATCAATATGGGTGGTTTAATTAAAAGTAATCTTTTGACTTTTTCAAGTTCACTAAATATTTTTTTTAATTTATCGGAAATTGTTCGTAGACCTCTCATTATATTGGTTTCTCCTAACATTAAAATCCACTCATGATTATTTTCTTAAATGTACATTTCAAATCCGTCTCTAATAAACAGTTATAACATTAAACAAAATAATAAATTCACTCAAAATCGTTCGAAGGAAATAATTGCAGATGCGGCCCTCACATTGCAGTGCTAAGTGAAAGATGGCCAACCTCTACTAGAATATTGGTATCATCTTATTTCTCGTTGAGAAAGGAAGACAGCCTCCCATCGCGGTGGTGCGGCCGGAGAAGACGCTGGTAGGGGGATCTTAGTATATATTCATCTTCAAAATCTCAATGGGTATCACAATTTGATTGTAGTTCAGAACAGTTCTTGGGAACAGCTCCTGATATCTACGTATCACACAATTACGATTGTTCCATTGTTTAGTGCAGTGTCCAACACCTTTATAAAAATGAAAATCGTGAGTTAATTTTTTTAAAGTTTTGATCCTTCTTCAATATTAGTTTATTGTACTTTTAAGCACCACATGTGGTACATAATGTATCCAAATGTTTATTTTTTATTACTAAAAAAATACTTACCGTGGGGTTACAGCTCAAAACCAACATTGCTGTTTTAAATTTAACATTTTAAATTCCTAGCTTCATATTGTGTTATTTATTACAAACAAGAACCATATTCTTGTTTTAAATCATTCATTAATTAAAATATTTTTTTTAACATTAATTAATTCTTGTTTTAAATCATTAATTAATTTTTGTTTTTTTTTCGTTCCATGATTGATAAAAAAAATTCATCAAATTTTCTAGTATTACCTTAAGTACCTAAAGAATTGTTTAACTTAGAATCAAAGTTCTTCGAACTTTTTCACGTCGTAGAAAATTGATACATAACCATTCTTTATATTAAAATATGGGGTTACAAACTGTTGGCAGTTTTTCACGATGTGCAGGTATTAAATGAACCATTTTTTTCTTTTTTATTGTCGTATTCCTATTTCATTAATGGTTATCAGGTCGGGCTCAAAAGTGATATGATTGATTGCGTTGAGTATCTTATTTCTTTCACCAGAACTATGCCCTGCTCTCACGTAATGTCAAGTATCGTAACTCCTATATCCTATGTCCTCTCGATCTCTTACTTGGTCGTATTGTTGATCTTATTACAGCAAGATTAATGTGGCCAATTAATAAGTATTACTTATGTTAAAATATTGAGTAATAAAATATGCCTGGAATATTGACAACATAAGTACATGTTCTGAATAATATTTCATTTATTTTTTGGTGGGAAGTTATTAACGATTTGTTTATTTTTTTTAGGAAAAAGTCTTATGAAATAAATTTACATATTGTCAGAATGTATTTTCAATCTTTTTAAACATTCTATTTTGAGATTAGTTGTTTTGTAAACAATTAAATGAAAGTCCCAATGAAATATTATGTATTAATTTTAAAATATTGATCGTCTTATAATCTTAAGCATTCTCAGGAAAAATAATTGGTCAAAATTGCAATTATATTGATATAACAAAATACTGTTCCGTATTGTAAGAAAAAATAATAAAATTGATATATCTTTATTATTACTAATATCTCCATGATCTGATTATTGATGAAACCTGGATTTAAAAAAAATGATCCCAGTCAGGTTTTTATTCAAAGCCTCTTTAATATTTTCGAGTTTGGTTGGAAGAGATTGCACAGAAAATATTGACAATTAGGTTGTAATTTGAGCGTAATTCAATAAATTTTGAATGAATTGCAATTTTTTGTATACTAATAAAATAAAGTATTTGTGATAACCCCACCCCACCCCCGTGACTTGGTTAGTACGATGCTTGACTCCACCCTGGGGTTTCAGATTTGATTTCTGATAGTACACAAAAATAAAGTATTTGTGATAACCCCACCCCACCCCCGTGACTTGGTTAGTACGATGCTTGACTCCACCCTGGGGTTTCAGATTTGATTTCTGATAGTACACAAAAATAAAGTATTTGTGATAACCCCACCCCACCCCCGTGACTTGGTTAGTACGATGCTTGACTCCACCCTGGGGTTTCAGATTTGTGATAACCCCCGTGACTTGGTTAGTACGATGCTTGACTCCACCCTGGGGTTTCAGATTTGATTTCTGATAGTACACAAAAATAAAGTATTTGTGATAACCCCACCCCACCCCCGTGACTTGGTTAGTACGATGCTTGACTCCACCCTGGGGTTTCAGATTTGTGATAACCCCCGTGACTTGGTTAGTACGATGCTTGACTCCACCCTGGGGTTTCAGATTTGATTTCTGATAGTACACAAAAAGAAAATTAATAAAAAAGGGCACTAGTCGAATAAAAGTGTTTGTATGGTAACAATACTCATATAATACTTGCTAGATTAGATAGAGGTGGGAGTGATGATAAATATCCAATTCCATGCACACTCTAGTGGTTCTAAACCAGATGGTTCGATAATGGTGTCGAAGACAATGTTGTCTTCCGGCCATGTTCTTTTTTTTAATATATGGCGCACATTTATTACATCGTATGTTTCAATTTTAATATAAATTGTGAAATTATTATAACACCGACATACTGATGATTGAAGAAATCTTTTTTGTAGTCGTTTAACAAACCCATAAATATGATTACCTAAGACGTATCTTGAATACTTACTTGAATAGCAGCATCTGAACGATTTACTTAATGATCAGCTTAACCCATACACACGCTTGCGAATATATTTTGATATGTGTTGTAAGTGTTATTAACCCGAAAGTGTTATTAACAGGAAAGTAGTTAAACTGTGTCACTTCTCATTTGTAGCGGCCCATTAATCATATAAACATATAAGGACAGCTCGCGAAAAAAATCGTGACTTTTAACTTAGAGTTTTGTTTTTTATATTTGGTATTTTTTTAGTATACATTTTAAAACTTACACCATCTTATGTTTTGCTAATTCATTTATTTGTTTTAAGTGATAACATATAATATTTACTTAAATTTATAAAGCAAGCATCGTGATATAGAACACATGGTTGGACAAAGTGAATGAAATTTTGAAATAATGAAAGGTGGTTAGTAAGACGAACAAAATGAGCTGTATGAGATGATTTATGCATGTTGAAGGGACGAAGGAAGTATATTGTGATAAAGTTTGACGCTTAGTCCTCTCTGCCTCCCCAAACAGGGAAATGGCGTGATGGAACTTAAAATGAACAGGGAAATGGCGTGATGGAACTAAAACATAAAAATTTCGAAAGAAATTAAAGTTGGATGCTTATTCTAATTATTTCTAATATTGCTAAAAATATAAATATATATAAATTCAATAAAGCGAACAGTTGAGTTTTATATGAACAAATTTTTTTTGCATGGCGTAGCATATAAAATATTTGTCTATAATACGAATAATATCTGATATATGTCTATAGCACTAATAATAAAAATGTTTATCAATATAAGTTAAAATATTCTTTTCTGAACTATGAAATATCCTACAGTCTAATGATAACATATAGTATGTTACATTGACGTTATAATTATCTGCTCAATGAATTTTGCTACTTCTTTTTTTTATTTAAAAAAGCGTATTGCAAGTAATCGTAAACATTTGAATTGTTGTTTTATGCCTAGGTATTTATTTATGCTTTGATATTTTCTTATTAACGTAATTTTCTTTAAAAATTATTCCAGTTTAGTAATTTTATCTTACAGATTTGATTGACACCAAAATAATTCAATACAATATCATGCATCATATCAGTTTAAATAAATTCATTACATGTTTTAACTTATATACATGAAAAAATAACATTATCATCCTATGGTTGAAATAAACAGGATTTTTTATATAATTTTTTTATATTTTTTTTAATGTTTGTATCTGATAAAATTGAGACTACCAAATTATCAATAATTTTTGGAATCATTCCAAATGAAAGAATGAAGCTTCAAGGCTTTCTTAAAAAGTTTTGGCAATTTGAATATAAAAAAAGGCTTACTAGGATTTTTTAAATTGAAGCTTTACGTGTTTGTTTCACGTTATCTGCTAATAATTCTAATGTAGTCCTCATATGAATTTCGTACACAAACTACTTTATTTAAGTTTTCAACTAGTACAACCTCAACAAAAGCATTTAAGTATTTACTATTTCTTGTTCCTAGGTAATTTTCGCTCTCCTTTTCGGATTCGCCTCATGCGGTTTGCTCAATAGCAATTACCTGCCTCCCAATCAAGGAGGTCAGAGCGGCGCTTACCAAGGTGGTCAAGCAGGAGGTTACCAAGGTGGTCAATCAGGAGGCTATCACGGAGGACAATCTTCCTACCAAGGAGGACAAGCTGGAGGATATCAAGGAGGTCAGGGAGGTCAGGGAGGCCAGGGAGGATCTTATCAAGACGGTGGACACCAAGGAGCTGGATTCCGTAACCCAGAAAATGATGTCCCCATTCTGAGATACGATAACAACAACAATGGAGATGGAAGCTACAACTACGCGTAAGTTAATTTTTATGCATTTTATTTGAAGTACTAACTATATGTGACTTAAAAATTATATGACTTATGCATCTAAACTATAATAGCGTTAGTTGAAGATTTGATAAGAAATTAATGTCCCAAGTATGCAGATCATATATTCAAACTAGAATCTGACCATTGAATTTGTTATCAGTATAACACAACTCTATATAATTGATATAATCCACAACGCTTGAGCGAACTCTTATAAATACTATTTATAAATTTTTTAATGCTGCAATAGAAAAACCTTAGCAAAACGTGATTTAATATTGTGATTCACCTTTTTTTAGAAAACTCATTTGAATGATTAAACTGACTACAAATCTATTATTTTATCAAATCTTGTGCTATTTTCTATGATAATACCAATGATTTTTAAATATGTTATATGAGAATATAAATGAACCTAACGATTTTGTCCTTTCATTGTTTTGTAATATTCAATAGCCAACTCAAAAAAACAACTTGTTTTTTTTTCTTTTCAATATTGCATATTAAATCATTATATTATACATGAATATAACCTTATGCACAAGAAGCTGAGGAACGGTCGACGGTGTTGCGATTTTGTTTTCTCGTTCATTACTTTCTTTTCCATCCCTCAACCCCTGTAAAAATTGCTAAACTGAATAATCCAAGCCAAAAATACATTTAATTTTTATGGCATTCCTTAAGTCTAGGTTTTTTTAAATCAATTGCATACACACTCGTATAATATTCTTCTTCTTGTCCCTCTTGAAATAGATCTTTGACCTGTATGTTTTATGCATTATTTCTGTGATATGGACTACCAGTCAACCTAGTAATCAATTTCCTATGAGATAACCATAAAATATTATACGAGAAATCTGGGTTTCATCCATTATTTGAACGTCACCTTACCAATAAAGTATTCTCTGCCTCCCCACCTTATAATGACGTCGGTTTAACTCATTATTTCTGATTCTGTCTTTGACCAGCCAAGACCAAGTCAAGGCTTTCCTCATTAGCATATATCGTTACAGGTCTAACACATGTTTTGTTGATCCTCTGTATGCTTTCTTTTACCGTGTTCTTGTAATTTGAAATGCATGGCTGGCTTCCGTACGGAAGGTCTCCGGTACGATCTCGCGCTGTGTTACTCCCCTCGAATGACACAGGCATATTTTCCGCCTTGTATTCGGGGGTATAAGGATACCTATGACTTTGATCATATCTGTCATATCGAAAAAAAAGAGAGAAAATCCGCCGCTGTGCTCTGGTCGTCTCCCTTCGGTGTGCCATCATATCCAGTGCAGCGGTGTTGCCGGTGTGTTTGCTGGTGAGCAATGGCTCATCTACTTAAAAAAAAACATACTCCACGACACAGTTTCGCTTTTCAACTGAACTGGCGATGGAATTGTGAGGGAATCCTCGATTGCGAGGCCCAGCAACGACGACTTGTAATTTTACATTTACTATCTTTATTAGGTATTATAGAGGCTTTGTTAGTCTGTTCTGTAACTCGAGACAGACTTCCCCTCTTAGGTGAATGTTACTCCAAGCGATTTTACTGGTTCAATTTTCTCGTAATTGATTATTTGATTATATTTCACAAGTTCTGTACACATTATTAGATAATCTTTACAATTGAGACACTGATATGATATTTTTTTCAATCTTTTGGAGCTATCTTTGTACATCATTTCCAGATTTTGCCATCTTCAGCGTGGCAATTGAAAATGTTTTAACTCGACCTGTTTGGTAACAAAATATATGTTTACAAACCTTTATTTTTTTGGAGCTATCTTTGTACATCATTTCCAGATTTTGCCATCTTCAGCGTGGCAATTGAAAATGTTTTAACTCGACCTGTTTGGTAACAAAATATATGTTTACAAACCTTTATTTTTTTGGAGCTATCTTTGTACATCATTTCCAGATTTTGCCATCTTCAGCGTGGCAATTGAAAATGTTTTAACTCGACCTGTTTGGTAACAAAATATATGTTTACAAACCTTTATTTTTTTGGAGCTATCTTTGTACATCATTTCCAGATTTTGCCATCTTCAGCGTGGCAATTGAAAATGTTTTAACTCGACCTGTTTGGTAACAAAATATATGTTTACAAACCTTTATTTTTTTAATAAATATAGCCTTTTTTTAACAATGGTTTTCTGCGGTTTGCTTAATATGTTTACCTAAACATGAACAGAAACGGGGGAATTACCTAATCTTTCGGTTAATAGTGAATAGCGCCCATTAGAAGTCTGCTCTCTAAGAATTTTCATTCTATTATTATTATGGACGCTTGTATTGCAATGAAATAATGAGAGCTTATTTAACACAATACGAGTATATACCAACATTAACTTGGTTTTGAATCATCGATATAAGTCTCACATTACGAAACATTTTGTCTCATAAGAAAGGCAAATGAAATAAATGCATATTCGTTTTAACTTTTACTTTTCAAGAAAAAACTGTGTCAATATTCATTTTTATCCTTCATAACTGTTTGTCTAAATAAAACTAAAAGTTCAATATATCATAGGATCTAAACACAATTTTAATTAATTGTGAAGCAATGACATAACAACTCTAAATATTGTTTTTTCTTTATAATGAATATAAATTAAACAAATTCATCTGGTTGCATTGAATATTACGGTCGTGCATAAAGATAAAAATGTGTAACCAATCCATTCTGTGCGATAGCTTGCCATTTTTTCGTATGAAGAAGTATTTTGGCTTAATTATTTAACAAGGAAGGTTTTGTAGATTATTTTACAAATTTTTCAGTAAAGAATGTCTTTGATATTTAACCAAAATGTTTAACTGATAAAATTTTGGCAGTTTCTTGCACTTGCTAAAATTTTGGAGGCACTTTTGGAGAAACATTCCTTTTGCAAGTATGTACTTTATTTACAATAAAGG
This sequence comes from Odontocerum albicorne, assembly GCA_949825065.1. NCBI lineage: Eukaryota > Metazoa > Arthropoda > Insecta > Trichoptera > Odontoceridae > Odontocerum > Odontocerum albicorne. The sequence continues at coordinate 30,202,224 of OX463843.1, read as the reverse complement.
TATTATTCTAAAAATAGTACATGCTCACAATAATACCTTTATCGTTAATTTTTTCTTATACTCACCATTGACTTGTCTACAGCTATGAAACTGGAAACGGAATCCAAGCTCACGAAGAAGGATACTTGAAAAATGCTGGAAGCGAAAACGAGGCCCAGACTGTCCAGGGATCTTACTCTTACACCGGTCCTGATGGAAAGGTCTACACCGTCACTTATACTGCTGACGAGAACGGTTTCCATGCTGAAGGAGACCATCTCCCAACCCCTCCACCAATTCCTGAAGCCATCCTTAAGTCCCTCGAACAAAATCAGAGGGAAGAACACAACAATCAGAGGAACTTCCCATCTGGACCAAGCGGCGGTGGACAGTCTTTCAATCCCCAGACCGGTTATAACTACTAAATGCTCTGAATAGGATATACACCATACAGCAATTAATATTACAAACTTTTATTTTGTTTTTCATTTCAATTAAACTCTTACACTCAACTTTATAATGTTTCGTTGCTAAATTTTTTTTTTCGATGATATGATTGACCATTTTATTACTTTACTTTCTGAACAAAATAAAATGGTTATTGATTATCTTAATAAGACTATTTATAGTGTTCAAAGATTGCTTGAAATAATTGTTGCTGTATGGGATCTCAGAAATATGTCTCAATTTTTTTAATTGAAACAATTATTTTGACTTAATTTAGTTGTGCTTAGTCACATCTTATTTATTCCCATTTGACTGCATCACTTTCTATTACTTCACTTTATTTGTTTTAAGTGTAATTTATTAATTGCTTTACTTATTTATTTATTCCCATCATATCGCATTATTTATGACTACTTATTTTCAACAAAGAATATCATACTTATTTATTTTTCCACATTTATTTACTTACCCTTCGAGTCTTCCTAAATTTATCTCAGCGTATTTCTTAAAATATTCAATTATTTTGAGGATTATGAATAAAAATCTGGCATGTTTTTTGTATAACGATTATGTTTAGCGGATGAATAATATAAGCCATAATTATTATCCAAATGTATTTATGTAAATAAAATTGAATAAATTATTCGTAATAAAAATAATATCTTTTATTTCTGAATGCAATTTTTAATAAGTTTAATTTACGAGTATGTTTAGCACCAAATAAAATTTCAATAGATAAAAAAAAAACATGAACATTTTGAGATAAATGAAACGTATTTTTAAAACGATTGTGAAAATACAAATTTTGTTATTTGGAAACGTTATTTTACATTAAAAAAAAATCCTTAAGTAAACAAGAGAAATAATATGGTTTGTTATTATTCTATAGACTTTTACATCGATTTATTTATCTGTAATAAATTAAATAATTAATAATTCCCTGCATTAAAATAAAATCAAAGTTTACCGTAGAAATATTATGCCAAAAGTTATGGCAATCTCGAGTAAGTTACTCACTTTCTTTCTTCGATACTCTCTATCGAATAAAACAAATATTGAATTCAATGTTGTGAAACTGCTTTTGGGCAAATTTGATTTATCAATAATTTTTCCTTTTTGAAATAAATTTACCTTTTTTTCTAAGAAATTTACGCGACATCACCTTGTCGGAGTAGGCAGAGAAGACATTACGCCAGACTTTCCTATTCAAACAAATACATCTCTTGCCTTTTGTGCATCCACACACCTTCTCATACAATCCCACGATTTTTCCAACTTTTACGTTTCATTCATTATAAATATCACTCGTTTAAACCAACTAAACTTTCCTTGGTCTTCTTTTCATACGCATTCTACTTAAATTAGCCCTATTTATTTGTTTTGTTAGTCTTTCTTCATTCATTCGTTACAAGCCGTCTTAGAGTGTTCTTCGTCCTACTCAATACATCAGTCTAAAATTCCCATTCATCCATTATCACTTCATTCCGTATTCTGTTATACATTGACACCTCACGTATTTTCAGTGCACACATAGCTACACCATTTATTCGTCGCTTTTCAGTTCTTTTTCTATCTCCATGCTTCACACTCATATGTGACTTTCAAAGTCCATTATTGTATCCTTATCTTTATATTATATAACGGAATTATCACAGCACTCATCTAGTATTTCGGTGTGTGGTCAGATTCCCAACAAGTGTTGAAAAACTGTCTCTGCCTCTCGATCATTCATTTACCCCTACACACTATTAGTTCTGTCCTCATTTCATTACATTCACCCCTACACACTATTAGTTCTGTGCTCATTTCATTACAACCTGACGCTTTTAATTTTCATCTTATACGTTTTTCAAAAGTTCGTTATTTTCAACTGGACTAGACTCACCGTTTTTTCTACAACTGTCACCAGTCTCTTACAGTTCTTCAAAAGCTTCCTTTCTTTTCGATCGATGAAACCTTTCCATTCTTATCTTTGATTTCAGTCAAACCACCCGTATTATTTATTTGCTTCCTTCTAAAATATTAACACATTTCCCTCTCTGTATTCATGCTCAAAATTATGCCTTTTCATCACCAAGTTTCTCTTTATTTTCCTCAATCAACATTTTCATTTTAATATTCTATTTTTTGTGCTCTCTCTCTCTCTCTCTCTCTCTCTCTGGCTGTCTTTTCATTACTTCGTCACTATTTCCTGTTCTTGCTTAGATAAATACTCTCCATGCTCTATTTTTTTCATTCTCGTGGTCCTTAATTTACTTATCCCACCATGCGCCCCCTTTTTACGTCGGACTTTCGTAGTGCCACAGCCAGCCATCTTTTGCTGTGGCCACAATACATTTTTCATACTCACCCATTCTGCTTCAATATTTAATCCATCACTTATCGTTCTCATTTTTCCTTCCACTTTCTTTCTAAATTCCTCTTTATTCACGTCTCTTGTAGTCCCTTACATTTGATTTGGATGGCCGGATGGCCTCACATTTATTTCTTTACGTATGCCAGATTGCCACTCATGGAGAATATTTATTCTACTCACCACTAGATAATGGTGTGACCCGATATCTGCTCCTCTAAATACAATACTATTGTATTATATCTACATATACATATAGAATGATCTTTTGCTATTTCCGATCGTTTACTTCCTCTTTCGGACGTACCTATACATGTGGTTTCTTGTGGTCGAAAACCGTATTTGTGACAAGAAGCTCATTACAAAATATACTTCTAGCATTCTATTCCCATTATCATTCGTCCGTCTGACATCAAAATTGTCCAACACCGATTTAAACCCATCCCATTTAACCCATGCATTCAAATCTACTGCCAACATAATCTTGTCATTCTTCTTCTGTTTTTAAAAAACCTTTTGTCATACAATTCCAAAATTCTTCCTAGCTTCCATTACGTTCACTCTTAAAACATGTTATGCCTCCTATAAATTGGATTCACATCACTCTAGGGCTCACAAACTCATATTCTTTCATACGTTCCCGCAACTGTTCGGATATTATTATTCCTACACCCTGATGTGCCCTTTTCTTATTCTTCATACCATACCATACCACATTCCTAAAATCCCTCGTAACTTTTCAGATCCTCATCCTCTTCGTCTCACTCGAGAACACTATGTTAACACTTTTATCTTTCATTACATTACACAGTCAATCAACCTTTTCATTCTTTCCTTCCCAAATATTTCATACGCCTACTCTTAGCTTCGTCCTCCCCTTACCGTCACCACCAACCACGGCGAGTGGGTTGCGAACCTTGCTAGCACCTATGGTGATACATTCTTTATATATGACAAGTAATTTTATGAAAACAACCACTCTCCGATCTACCACTTGAATTTCTCTCCCTATTTTGTCTTTATTATATTCAGTATCCTATCGCATATTACGGGAGCTAGATAGTTACATTGCCTTTGGGCTTAAGATGTTCTACTCGTAACTCTAGGGATGGTGAATATTTGATCAGTTGCCAGGCTGCCATGTGTCTTCGTTGAGTTTGTATTTTATTTTTTTCTTAATATTGTCCGAGAATGGATTCGAAGTATAAGTACTCGTACATTAAGAATCCGATACTCCCTGAAAAGTTCCACTGTGTGATAGAATTTTACTAATTATTTTTATAATACATTTTTGGAAACCTGAAGCATGTTCTGTGTTAAGCGCAACTCTCTCAAACCGCTCTCAGGAAACTGCAAACTCACATAAAGCGAAATACAATACATACCTTTAAGAATACTTTTGTTGAGTACATTTTTAATTATAAGGAAACTATACCAAAGTTTTTTGACTTTTGTGTTCAAAGCGTTAATATGGACATGTCAGCGAAGAAACTGATCCACATATTCTCTTGTTATCTAAAGTGATGATAATTAAACTAAGTAGTGCAGTTTCTGTTCCACATCTTTTTGGGACCCAAATTGATTTGGATAGTGTCATGTACACTTAAAATCCTTATCAATCGGTCCTTCATTACCTTTTCAACATTATTTTATCTTTACATCCATTACCAGTCTAGTTATAAAAACACTTCATTTTAATACCCTTTTACAACTCGACCTTCATTATTCTTTTAACAGTTCATCACACGGTATAATACCTGGTCTGCTCGGGGGCTTCGAGTATGATTCTCGAAGGACCCGTTAAAAGTGTAAATTTGGGTTTACTCCATTTGTATATACTCGTAACACTGTGCTGTACTATTATACAATCTCTTTCTGAAATAGATTTTTTGACTCACCTTAATTTAATCGTAATTTTGCTGAATCCTTGGGAATATTTCTTAACTTTTTCAATACTATTTTTTCTCTCATTTTTAAACAATATAACTTCATTTTAGAAAACACTGCCTTTACTTACGAGTGCAAAACTTATTTTTTTCCAACTGCCTCTTTATTGTCGATGAACTTATAATTTAATAAAAAAGAATTTAGATTTTGTCATATACTTATCACTTATGATGCTCCTTTATGGGCGCTTTACTACCTTGTGCAATTTCTGAATTTGTATTAACTTAGTGCTGTGTTGTCAACGATATTTGATTAACTTAGCGATGTCGTCAGTGCAGCGATACTTATTTTGAGCTATTAGCTATATGTTATATTTATTAGCTATGTATAAAATTTGAGTTATTTTTTCTTTCTTGCAATGGAAGAAAAGAGAAAAAAACATTTAACTCTATATATACATATATTATTTTTTATTCCATAAAAAGGGGCGGAACAATGAAAAGAAAATATTTTTTTCAATTTTTTTATTCTCACATTTATGACACTTATTTTAAAACACATGGGTTTACATGAAAGGTTTCCAGTACAGAGTTTAAATAAAAATAAGTCTTAGTTTTTAATACCCTTACATTTTTTTCATATCGAAACTTATTTGCGGGACCCGCACAATATCACAAAGGTGTTTTGTATAAGTGTAAGTAATTTGTTTGCTTGTTGTTACATGATAAAAAAACTCTATTATCTCAATTAAACTAACAAAATTTAATTCATGATTTACCTTTTGCTTTGATTTTTCTCGTTTTTTGGTTGAAAATCTAAGAGAATAGATAAATTTGTTTTTAGTATAACATTCCAAAAATTACATTCTTTTCTGAATTACGAAATGTAAGGAAGAAAAAAAACGGGTATTAATATTACACATAGAAATGGTGAACTTATTTTATCTTTCTCACATTTATGACATTTTACAACACAAATGTTGAAATCAAAAGTTTACATGATAGGTTAACAGTTCAGATTTGAAATATAAATAAATCTTAGTTTTGAATACCCTCACATTGTTTCCTATTGAAACTTATTGACAAGACAGCACAGTGTCACAACAGAATTTTGATTTGTTTTTACATAAAACACGTTATTTTATCGATTAAACATTTGCAAAATTTTATTAATTACTTTGATTTTGCTTGTTCTTCGGTTAGAATTTAAAAGATTAGTTCAATTGGTTTTTATTACAGATTACAAAGTTTTTATTACAGATTACAAAAATGTACATTACTTTCCTGCATTCCAAAATGTAAGGGAGAAAAACAATACAGCGTATTTCAAATCATTCCATAATGGAGTGAAATAACGAAATGTTGTTTTTTTTTTTTACATTTTTGACATTTATTTTACAAGACAAATGTTAACATCAAAGATCTACATCAAAGGTTTACATAAAAGGTTTACACTTGAGTTAAAAATAAGTCTTGGTTTTTAATACCCTTACATTTTTTTTTCATATTTAAACTATTTGCGAGACCCCGTACAATATTACAAATGTATATATATTTTTTAATGTTGTTTTACATTTTTTTTCTCTTATTTAACTTTTACGAAATTGAATTCATGATTTACCTATTATTTTGTTTTTGCTTACTCTTTGGTTAATCAAAATCTTTTTAGCATAACAAATTACAAAAAGTTATATTACCATAAAATTTACTTTTTATCGATTGAATGACAAATTTATTAGTTGGATTAGCGAAGTTGAGGTCACAATTTTTTTTAAAGACAAACAATAAATATGCAAAGGTAATTTATTTCAATGTATGAATTCTGAAATTTCAGGCATGAATTATTTTCTTCCAAATTTTATAACACGTAATTAGATCTTATCCCTTTGACATAAAAAAAATCTGTTTTTTATAACCTAACTGTCTGACTGTCATAAATGGCAGTACTTGTACTAGGCTCAAGGAAAGCATATTTCTTGTTAATACGAATACGAATAAACTATTATAGTTTGAAGTGATATTAATTGCTGTTTCTAATCAGAAGTCTCGCAAATATACACATCGTATTACCAAGTAATTACATGTTTCCATAAAATAAATTGATCAAATATATATAAAATAGTGAATGGGTTTGGAGTTACGAGTATAGTGGTTAATGTGGTAATATAAATTATAAATGTACAAAATGTTTTTTTTTTCAGTTAAGAATAAATTCGTAAAAATACGGATAAAAATAGTATTAAAAATATATTTTATATAGGTATTTAAATTAATATACTGTCGAAAATTAAGAAATTGGACGTTTTATATAATAAATTTTTATTCAAAATAAAAGAAAAACATTTTTTTTATTGTTTTGGGGGAAGACAGGAAAAGAGATATCAGTATGGGAGCAAGTGTTTTATACTTGGGGAGCTAAGGAATCTAGGGGAACACTTTCACGAATATACAAACGACATCAATCGAGATATAGGGGAAGATAGAAAACATTAATTTCGGAAAAGGAACATAAAACGAGCGTATTCTCGAAATTTCAAAGAAAATAACGAATGTCTAGAATCGAAATTTTAAACATAGCAAAATATATCTATTTCGTTCTTGTACCTCGTTCAATACAACTCGAGAATGATTCTCGCCAATTCTGTTCAATTCTACTTAAAGAACCTTCTACTCAGTATAGGGGCTAATATAAATAATGGCGTTAAAGGATACAAATAATGATAAGTTATTAACAAGTATACATTAAGCACATTTATACACTTACTTAATTCTAAGCTGACCACGGATACAACATATCTAAACACTTGATTACAATAAAAAGTTGATTAAATATGGTGTAAAAACGTTAAGCATAATGCAATAAATGTAATTTAAAAAGTGCTTGAAGGATTTAACGATTCAAGATACAATATATTATATAAACAAACAATGCATAAAAATCAAAGAACTTTTAAAAAATAACATTTCTTTTATCAAAATTTGAGCAACAAATAATCAAATTACATGTTATAAAAATCAATCAAGTACCTTAAAACAATGATCGAATATGTTAAAATTAAGTTGGCCACCCAGATTGAGGTTTTTTTACAATACTTAAAATAAATCAAAATCATACCTTTAAACTAAAATCGTTAAAAAATAATCATGCTGAGATATTTAAATATAGAGAATTGCTTGAAAAATAATTTTTTGACTGTAGATGTTTGAAAATAATAGTTTGGTTTTACAGTTAGAACACAAGACATTTTTTAAAGGTTTTTTCCTTACCATTTATTCAAACTTCTTGCAACTCAACACGAATAAATTTTTAAAAAAATTTCATAAAAATATAACTTATGAAAAATCAAATGAAAACCTGTTAGGTATAAATAAATCCAATAATAATACTGTAAATTAATAATGTAAAATTAGTACGAGTAAGCATATAAACACGAAAGTGCATAAACAGCGATCTTAATATGTCCGCTCTTTATCTTAAAGTAACGCAATTCCACATTGACAAGATAGACCTTCAATTATATATTTATAACCAAGTAAATTTTTAAACTTAATCAAATCATCGCTTAAACTAATTTCAACTCCAACATTCATAACACAACCATCATCAGTTTTCATAAGGTGATATGAGAGACTTGATTATTTCTAGGTGGAAAATGATGTTTTAAAAGTGTCAAGGATTCGAGGATTATAGGTAGAGATGAGATATTTTGAAGAAACGGATACGAAGGAAACAAAGTATAAGGTCGGGTTAGAAGCGTGAATTTTTGCGTGCTTATGAATCATCGACATTGATGTGCTGTTAAATGGTTGCGATACTTAGACTTTTTGTCAGGTGGAATTATGATAGAAAATTGAGTTTTCTCCCATTCATTCCCTTTACCAAAAATAATAGCAACTTCATCACATTGAGATTCACACAATACACACACGACAATCCCGGGCGCATAAAATCAACTTCCATGCATCCATAAGCATTGGTGACGCATCCAAGCACTCCGGGGCGGCTGTACCTACACTATCTCCCAATACAAACAATAAAAACGAATCAATAATTAAGAAAAAAATATATATTTAAAATGAATACATATGGCCGAGGTCGTATTTGCATATTACCAAAGTCATACGTATCCACATGCCCCCCTCACCGAAAAATATTCGAGGGGGAGCTATAGTATTTGGCGTGTGCGTTGATCTAGTGGCACGATGACAATCGGAAGAGTAACAACCAATGTTCATTGTAACACGAGTGATCTAGTGGCACGATGACAATCGGAAGAGTAACAACCAATGTTCATTGTAACACGAGTGATCTATCTAGTGGCACGAGGACAATCGGAAGAGTAACAACCAATGTTCATTGTAACACGAGTGATCTAGTGGCACGATGACAATCGGAAGAATAACAACCAATGTTCATTGTAACACGAGTGAACTAGTCTCACGACAAAACTTCTCAAACTTGATTGGTTTTATAACGAGACCAGTTAGTTTTATTCATACAGCGAACAGTTTTGTAATGTGGTACATAAAATTTATTCATGAATTCGTGAACACATTTTACGAGACCAGGTTACAAAATTGCTGCAGAATAACAAGGAAAGAGGGAAGGGAATTTCGGGTAAGGTTTAGATATTTTGAAGGAATGGACGTGGAGGGAAAAGGGTAAACGGATGGGTAAGGAGCGTGGATAAAGTGCAAGTGAATCGACGACATCGACGGGTTCTTTAATTGTTGCGACGTAAAGGCTAAGCGAAGCCCGGCGAAGGACAAGAAAATTGTATATTTTTTTTTCATAAACTTTCTTTGCCAAAACAACATGTTCGTCACTCTGCGATTTACTATTACACTTTACCACAATCCCGGGCGTGTAAGCATGGCTGTCTAACATTCCCAGCCACTTCAGACAGCCTAAGCGCTACACGTTGGTCGCGCACAAATGCACCCCGGGGCGGTAGCACCCCACACTACCTCCCAAATTAAAATATAATTTACAAACTTAAACTTAAAATATAGCGACTAAAGGTAAATGAACGTTGAGTGCATACACCCATTAAATCGGAAGCTTGATTTTGTTGTAAATCAAATAAATGTTTTAATTCTAATAAGTGACACGTATACCTTGACCCCCCCCCAAAACTATCCGAGGGGGAAGAAGTTCAGTGTGAGACTCAAGTCAGTGACCCAATAATTAATTCTAATAAGTGACACGTATACCTTGACCCCCCCCCCCCCCCCCCCCCCAAACTATCCGAGGGGGAAGAAGTTTAGTGTGAGACTCAAGTCAGTGACCCAATAATTGGAACTTCGCCCTATTAACCTCACAACTGAACATCTCGACATTTCTTCAAGATTTTGAATAAATAAACACACATCAAACAGCCTTCCACCAGTTTACATGGAATCACTGAATTAATTAATTTAATGATTTCACGTAATCCAGTCGCTGAGGGTATAATAAAAATAATGTTGAGAAGGAATTTACGGAAAGTGAAGGAATATTCGAAGGAAAGGCAAGTATACGGCTACGGCACCTTTGGGGATCGTGTTAGAAGTGCACGCTACTAACAGGCAATGACCGATTATTTCATTTGTTGTGTGCTTCAAGACGAACTTTTTCCAAAGTACTCCATTGTAGATTTTCTAAGCCACAACAAATGATCAACTAGATCAGATCACTACCTGAACTGTGACATATACAACACAACACTGTGGACATGGATGTGTGAGCGAGTTATGCATCAGTCGGCCGTCTCGATCCACTTCTAAACAAACAAACACCCAACAGCACAGCACAGCACGCACAATACAATAACTCTCCAAAGAAGTTAATTAACAAGATACATGGAAATTATAAAATAATATAAACGCGATGAATGCTTTAGTTGACAGAAGAGCTTATCAATCTAGTGTTGCTCGTTTCGTATTTTTAATGATTATATGATTCGTAATATTTAGGCAATGCAGAACATCAACGAAAATTCAACAATATTTAAATCCATTAATATAATATATTAAACTATAAAACATTGAAGTACACTTAAGAATAAACTACGAACAATAATAATCAGATGGTATAAGACATATACAGAAAGTACAATATAAGACCATTAATAGTGGATAGTAAGTCCACCAGACCAATAACGTCGAAATTCCTGACTTAGTTTATTGGCAAGGTATCCAGAATGTTTGGCCAAAGTAAGAAGGCAGGATTTTTAGCCGCGACAACTGGTGAGCGCGGAGCGGCGTGGCAGCTTATATTACACTGCAAGTTCTGAACAATGTATTGAACTAATATATGTGTATACGAGTAGTTGTGTAAAAATTGAAACGTTACACTTGGTTGGCTAAACATTTTTACATTCCTCCCCGTTTCAATTTCAAAACTGATTCTTATTACTTTACTACGAAAATAAATTAACCATTTAATTGAAAATGTTTTAGGTTCAGTGTAGAGTGAAATTCCTTAAGTTTCGAAAGTAAAACAATATGAAATAACGATGACTCCACTGCTTAAATATGAATTTAAACTAATCAATTTATTGCTGTTGAAATGTACGCCACAAAAGAAATACTTTACTTTATAGTTAATAACATTTTTGACTGCGTTGCACGGAAGAATATACAAATCATATTTTATTCTTAAAAAAAAACACGTTTTCTTAACGGAATAAAATCCGTGGAAATTCCGATTTTATTGTATGCATTGCTGTTTGCCTTAAATACTAATAAGAAAACATCGATTTACGCTTCCCTCACTACTTGACCAAAGGCAATGCAAACCTTCATTCAGAATTATTCTCATATCAATACATAATTTGCTGTTTCAATTTTCTATGGAAATGTATGTATTTTTTAATTCCAATGTACACTATTTAGTCAAAAATGTTTAAACTGCAAGAAAAGCATTAGTTACAACATTGAATGTATACTATATTCTATACTATTACTTATTACTATTACATATAATATTAATATTATTTACATTTGACCCCCGTCCTGTTACCTTAGAAGCTAAATGCATAACGACATCAAGGAATATTATTATTTTTTAACATTTCCAACACTACTTATTTTGAACTTTTCCAACACTATTTATTTCGATAAAATATTGTTTTTTTTTCAAACAATTAAATAAAATTATTCCTATTTTTGATCCATAATATTAACAGAAAAACAAAACTTGAGGAATTCAAATAAAAAAGTGTGTTTTTTTTCTATAATTGGTTTAGTAACATAATAACATGAAGAACAATGTATCACATCACGGGAACCTCCGAGGGCCGATTTGTAATTCTATTGTCGGAAGAAATCGTTTAACACAGTTCTTCGGACAGGCTAGAGCCTACTCGACCCACAGTGATCAAGTTACCGTATCTAACACATTGTAAAACTTAGTGGCCTTAAAGATTTTGAACAAAGCAATTCATATTTGTATTTTATAACTTCAAAATAAACAATTTTAGTAATTGAAACACATTTTAAATGGTGTATTTTGAAATATTAAAATCATTAGTTACTTGATTACATAATCATTAGTTACTTGATAACATTAGTTACAACATTGAATGCATACTATGTTCTATACTATTACTTAGTACTATAACACATTAATATTATTTACATTTGACCCGTCCTGTTACCTTAGAAGCTAAATGCATACCGACATCGAGGGATATTATTTTTTTGAACATTTCCAACACTATTTTGATGAAATATTGTTTTTTTTTCAAACAATTAAATAAAATTATTCCTATTTTTGATCCATAATATTAACAGAAAAACAAAACTTGAGGAATTCAAATAAAAAAGTGTGTTTTTTTTCTATAATTGGTTTAGTAACATAATAACATGAAGAACAATGTATCACATCACGGGAACCTCCGAGGGCCGATTTGTAATTCTATTGTCGGAAGAAATCGTTTAACACAGTTCTTCGGACAGGCTAGAGCCTACTCGACCCACAGTGATCAAGTTACCGTATCTAACACATTGTAAAACTTAGTGGCCTTAAAGATTTTGGGCAAAGCAATTCATATTTTTATTTTATAACTTCAAAATAAACAATTTTAGTATTTGAAACACATTTTAAATGGTGTCTTTTGAAATATTAAAATCGACAATGGCCCAGATATCTAGTATACATTAACGTCTTAACATTATACGAAAATTTGTCTTAGTGCGGGAACGAACATTACAATATTGAATCTCATTTATTTCAATATTCGGACAGTGTAACGCAGTATTACAATTCGTCATATTCGTGAAGGAATATTGTCAAATTAAATAAAACTCCACCGTAACGTCTGAATATCAAAAAATTGTGATTAATACTCGTAACCGTTAAGCATGCACAATAACCCCTATATCTAAATTTAAATAGCAAATACAAAACAACATTATGAATAACCACCGACAAATATTTAATACCCTTTCCCAATCAAAACCGTTTTATTACAAAACACATTCCATTATAAAACGTATTTAATCGTTACTCGAGTATCAAACATTTTTGACAGCCGTTCAAAATCTAGTATGCATCGTCTATTTCACACTATAAGTTAATAATAAATACATTTTATTCATTCTTAAATTGTAATCTCCCGTTTCGTTAATTTTTAAGACATTAAAACCAAGGGGGAAAAAAATAATTGAGAAACAATATAACTGATCAAAATATAAAAACTGTTCGACGTTAAAAAGTATTTAAAAATACATACACAAATAAAACATTGTAATCAAACACCAAAAGATATGTGTGTCATTGATGGTACACAACACATTTTGCGAAATGTTAAACTTGCTCAAAATTGATTTAGTGTTTGAGTCGTTAATCAAAATGTAAATTTCCCATTTTATTTGTAATTAAGAGAATATAATATAGTACATATGCTTCGGAGATCATTCCGGAGTTATGGCTGTACATACGAAAACGAGTCATTGAAATGACCAGTCGTCAAAAAAGGTGTATTTACTACTTAACGTAACATAACTCCCTTCCGTCGAGTTTCCTTAGCATTTGTTGACGGTAAAATAATGATTGTGGAATATTGATAAGACATATATACTTCACACGTGAAACTCTCCTCCGAAAAGTATTTGTGCAGGTTTTAGCTTGTTTGCTTTGTTTGTGGTGCTTTGGATATAGATACTTCGGTATTACAATCAAATAATTTATTTACCTACATATCTTTCTTTCAATGGTTTTCCGAGGTTTGTTTGATGCCTTACAATGTGTTGAATCCATGTGTCGACACAATTTCCCATTGTTTACTTTACATGGAGATGCATTTTCTTGCACTTGCCTCGGACCTTCTTTTAGATAATGTCCCTGTCTAGCTTTCTTTATCATCTATCCAACTTCGAATGCTTTCAAACCTGCACCTTTCTCGTTGCTCAGATGTTAGTCTACATTTTGCAACGCCATCAATAAAGATAAAATTGGATCTAACAAAAAAGAAATAATCAATCAGTTACTCTGGCTATCCTTGAAACACGAGGCTTCCAATCTAGTGTTTCAAGGATGAGAGTACTGTTCAAATAAGATAATTCAAATTAATAACAAATGAAATATGATTAATTCTATCGTACATGTTAACATACTAATACATTATGTATTTTATTTCATCTTTTATAACTAGTAAAAGGCTGTCGAACTTGTGTGGATTAGGTTTCTTAAAATTAATTGCCGAGGAAAGATATTTGATTTCGCATATATTAATAATAAGGCTGTATTTCTTGGTTAAATGTCTTATTGAGTGTGAAAAAATATTTATAATGCAACACAATCGAAAAAATCAGAATGAATTTTTTTATGGTATATATAAAACCGAAATCATAATAAAATTGCTAGACTTTTCCAAATGATGAAAATGAACAATTTACTGTTAAGTTTTTCATTTTTAAACAGTAACATGCTAGCATTAGGGACTAATATTCTATATTGAAAAATTCTATATTGAAAAAAATGTGGGAATACTTAAAAATGATTTTAAGGGACAGGCTGGATATTTTAGAACGAATGACAAACTTAATATACAATACTTCAATCAGTTAATCGGGGGAAAATATTTTTGGTGTGCTTCTACACTATCCAAGTTACCAATTTTTAAAGAGAAGACGTGGACTCGAAATATTGTATATTTAAAGGGTATTTAAATTGAAAATTGTTGGTATAATTTAGTGATAGTTTTAAATTAGAAAATTTAAACTAAACAATTTTAAATTGATTCTAATATTTTCATAATTTTATCAAACTTTAAGTACTAAATTCGAAAGTCAGAAATAATGCATTGTAACATTCTAAAAATAATTTAGAGAGAAAAGGCCTATGGATCATCATAAAAGAGTAAATATCATCGAGAAGATTACAGATTTAAAAGAGGGCCATAGGAAATATTTGTAGGAGTATATGCAAAAAAATGGGTAAATGTTGAATTGTTTGCAGGATTTAAAAAGTTGGTTTTATATAAATTTTTTGTTTTTTTTTTTAATAAAAAAAAATGAAAGTAAGACTTGAACAAAGTGAAACTCTAGTTACAAAATAATTTACTAATAAAACCGTATAATTTAAAATACTACGTTTACTAATATTATACCTAAATGAAACCAAAACCTTTCCACGACATTCAACAAAATTAATAGCGATCATTTTATAAACTAAATACATGTAAAATTTATTGAATTTAATGAAGAATAATACATTTTTGCAATAAAAAAAATATAATAAATTCCTATATAGCTAACACAAAAAGTCAAACTAACGAAAACATGAATAATACGTAATTAAATTAATATAAAGGTTTGCGTGAAGATGCAAATCACCAGAAATCGGTTACGTGACTCAGTGTGTTAATTTCATGATTCTTTTAAATGGAAAACCGTAATTAAAAACTCAAACATTATTTATTTTCCGTGGTTTTTGTGTGATTGATACTCACTGCTAAACTGCTGCAAGTATCACCCGTACATTTTATATAACTAATTAATTATCACAAAAATCGACATCAAGAAATCATATTTGTCATAATTGCATTTAATAAAAAAAATATAGAGATGATCGCTATAAATAATGTGACTTAAAACTAATAGCCAAATAATTCATCTATTAAACCCACGCAAACCTGAGGCTTCCAAATTCAGGTTTGAATGAATCGAATACATTATATAAATTAAAGTTACAATCTAATTTAATAAGTAGATTAATTTAAAAAAATGTGATGATTGTGTGGGTTTCGATATATGGTGTAAAATGCGATGATTGTGTGGGGTTCGATATATGGTGTAAAATGTGATTATTGTGTGGGTTTCGATATATGGTGCAAAATGTGATGATTGTGTGGGTTTCGATATATGGTGCAAAATGTGATGATTGTGTGGGTTTCGATATATGGTGCAAAATGTGATGATTGTGTGGGTTTCGATATATGGTGTAAAATGGATGTAAAGTGGTGATTTATGATGTGAAGTGATAATGACACATGCACCGGGAATTTAATATCTATTTCGTGAAGTTGTGTAATGAATAAGTTAGGTAAATTGCATAAGTTATGTGATTTAAGGCTATATTGCAAATGAGTACAAGGGTTGAAAGTAAATCGATTATTAGAACATTTAAACATAATCAACCAATGAATGTGAAAACGTGAGTGGAAATTTTGTGGAAATATTTAATGTATTTTGTGTAAAATATGTATATGAATGATGTAGGGAAGTGATAATTGTTTTTTATTTTTTTTATTTTTTATGATCAATGATTGAAGGTTCAATGGGTCAGTGCTAACAGTGATAAATGTTGGTGCTAAAATGTGCAGAATGAAATTGTGAAAGCGTAAGAAGTGCAAAGAAATGAATTTATGAATGAATATTTGGTGTTTCTAGAAAAGCATTGTATGAGAAGAGGAGATTATACGAAATACAAATTAGCCTCAGTGAGAACAAACACTTGATGGTCAATGAGGAAGTTAAGTTATGACGAGAGTTATGCTAGTACTTTTAATTAAGTCCATATGTTTACCAGGTACTTTGTTTGCTTAGTGTTCTATTTTTTTTTAATTATTTTATTTTATTTATTAAGGGTTAAAAATTTATTGCTTTGTACTGTCCAACATCATGTGTACCTATGTGTACATGTGTCATTATTGTGTATGAGTGTCACTATTGTGTATGAGTGCATGTTCGTGTTGTTATGGGTGTGTCTGTGTGTTCGCTTACGCATTGACAAGTAATCCTAATTTTAATATAATAAGTGTATAGCCTTCTGCTTACCTGTAGCCCAACCGATCACTTATGTTTCTCCTGACAATATTTCTCCTGTCATTAGGTACATGCGACTGCCTTAAATCTAAACTATATTTATGAAAAATCTGATGAAATATAATCACTCAATGAGTATGCAGTTTATGTATTGTAATAAACGTTTACTTCCGATTTATTTAAACGGGGGTTTATCTGGAGACTAAGAGTTAAAACTACAGACTAGAAAGGATCGACTAAACCTCTTTTTGGGATAAACTCGAAAATAGAGTGGTTATGCATACTGAATTCCTGAAAAGGTTAACAAAAACACTCTCAACCACCAAATAGAGAACATGTCCGATTGTGTATTTATAGGTGCAGACTGTGTGTTAGATAGTACGTTAAATGATCACCTAAAATCATTTCAGAAGGCCATTAATGAACCAGGCGTTTTAATAATTCTTTGTAACACAATAAAGAAGTGGTCAAAGGGAATTTCCGAGGATTAATTTAAATTATGACAATGATTAGGTCAAAGTAAACGGAATTAACTTTAATTTATTGGTTTTGGAAAATGTGAATTATTTAGAAAATCACTTAGTGTAAAGGATGAACGGGTTATAAAAAAAAACATGTTTGAGATGAAGATTCTAGTGCTTAGAAAACAGGAACTTAGGAGTTTCAGAATAAACACAAGAGGAATGATAATTGAATTTTCGGCAATGATTTGGGAGGAGATAACTTCGATGTCTTTTAAAAAGGAATTTAAATACCTGATTATGATAGTTGGGTGCAAAGTAATTAATTGGGAAAAGTAAATTTTAGTCCATGAGGAGTGTAACATAATAAATGGGAAAGGGAAAGTGGATATTTGTTAGAAAGTGAACAGAATAAGTGTTTGGAAAAAAGAAACTTCGGTATTTGGTATCGTGTATTTATTTTTAGGCTAATAATTTGGTCTATTAGAATAGCTCGGAGGAGGTAACATGGTCTTTAAAAGAAGATATTTGAATGCCGATAGCTGCAGTCCTCCATAGATATGAATGAAAATGAGTAATTGTAACTTTTGTTCTCACATTTCTGGATACATGTGCATAAACTCAAGAGTGAAACATGTTGCATCAGATTATAGTAACTTAAAACTAAAAAAACAAACGGTAGCAACAGCAAAGATCGATCATTTTATAATTTGGAAGCTTAGTTATTGCATGCTGTAGTGATAGCCCCGTTTGTTTCTTTTTGTCCATATATTATTGCAGGTTTCTTGTGATTAGCAGTTTGAATGTACAACTTATTGTTACGAAAGCAAGTAAAAGTATTTATGAGTACTGTTAAAACTAATTATCACTGATTTATTAACATAGTCTAGCTTTTTTCTCTTAAATTACAATGTCAAGTCCAAAGTATATCATTGATTAATTCCTTCTTTTCCATTTTTTATTTTTTTTTAATGACGGAAGATTTTACAAAATATACAAATCATAAAAAAAATCCAACTGGTTTCAATTTTCATACGCGCGATCCTTTACTATCGAGCTCCTGAATAAACTACCGCGTGTTTTATAAAAGGGTAATCAGAATATGGAAATATATTGTATAAGAAATCAATCGAATCCAACTTATAACGAGACAATTAGAAAATAAAATAGAACTGAACTAAGAGTTTGTTTTGTTAATGGCCAAAGAATATGGAAATATATTGTATAAGAAATCAATCGAATCCAACTTATAACGAGACAATTAGAAAATAAAATAGAACTGAACTAAGAGTTTGTTTTGTTTATGGCCAAAGAATATGGAAATATATTGTATAAGAAATCAATCGAATCCAACTTATGAGACAATTAGAAAATAAAATAGAACTGAACTAAGAGTTTTTTTGTTTATGACCAAAGAAGGAATCAAAAGACCATAAATTGGTACTCGCCTTGATATTATTTTAAAACATTCATTGATGAAAATAAAGTCAGGCTATATCAAGTTTCGTAATTTTTTAATTCAGCCGAACACAATTAAAAAGTATACCGAGTTCAGAAATTTAAAACATATTAATTTAAAAAAAAAGCAATTTTCTTCTTCAAATACATTCATTCCGAAGGATGAACATACGAATATGGTCACCACATAGTGCATTTAAAAGCAAAACTGGAATGCTGTCTTGTTAAGGCCTTGATTTGGTGACATTGATCAAAGGTGACCTTAAATCAGAAAGTAGGATGCAACCTTAGCCTCACAATACTGAAATGGGACTGGAATATTTGGGAACTTTTTAAATATTTTTTTTAACCTGGCGAGTTTATTGCCTTGTGGAAATCTCTTCCAACCAACCAGAAAGACGTTTAATAGGACCTAAGTGAAAACCAGACTGGAATCCTATTTTAAAAAGTCTGGGTTCCAGCGGGGATCGAACCCGCAACTTCCGGATCGGCAGACAAGTGTCTTACCACTAGGCCACTTTGTCTCAGAGGAAATTTAAAAAATTAATGTTTGGTGATAGCGGTTTTATTAGTGTGTTAGGAAATAAAAAAAAACAGTTTAAAAGGAAAAAAATATCATTCAATAAATTTAAAACATTAAATTCGCCAAATGGCAACAAACGCGTTACATGAATTTTGAAAAAAATTAAAGGACGAAATATTTGTTGTATGCTTTTGTTTTGACTGGAGTTATAATAGTTCGAAGTTGAATAACGAATTGAGATATGCCACTGATAATAAATTAGTTAATGTGGAAAGTTAAACTAAAATAAGTTTCCTCTATTTTCTCTAGGTCGAAATGAACACATCTGCGAAAAAGAGAATTGGAATTAAAATTTGATGGCTAAAGCAAACAAAATAGTTGAATGCAAGGTTAATAGAAGAGTATCTAACATTTTTAAATTGATGGATTTGTGGTTGAAAAGGTATTTTGGATAAGAGCAAGGGTTAAAAGAAAGGTGAGATATGATGGATAAATGGATGAAATTGAAAATAAATATCTGTGGGATGATACAAGTGGAAGGCTGAATGAAAACATTAACGATACATTTAGTGGAATTAAAATGGTACATGGAATGATAAAAGATCGTGGTCGATTTGGTAGGTTAAATGTTATAAAATATGAAATTTGTGATTCAATATGAATTGTATTGGATAGCACTTTCATTGTATACAGTAAATCCTGGCGGATTATTGCCACATGATAATCTTTTCCAATCATTCAGAAATATGTTATAGAGGCCTCAAGTAAAAACCAGACTCGATATTTTTTTCTTTTCTAAATTGGTGTCCAACGGGAATCGAACCCGCAAACTCTTGGTTTAAAGATAGACGTCTAACTTAAAAAGGCACGGCGATATTGGTGAATGTTGTGAAATGAAAAATGTAACGAAGGAAAGTGAATTGGTGCTCTTATTGGGAGGTTTAATGAGAAAAATGTAACGAAGGAAAGTGAATTGGTGCTCATATTGGGAGGTTTAATGAGAAAATGTAACGAAGGAAAGTGAATTGGTGCTCATATTGGGAGGTTTAATGAGAAAATGTAACGAAGGAAAGTGAATTGGTGCTCATATTGGGAGGTTTAATGAGAAAAAGAGTTAAATAGTATAAGTATATATGATAATGATATAAGTGAATGCGAGGAGTGGTGGTCAAATTGGAAGGTTTAATGTTAAGGGTTCAAAGATGGATGAAGGATTGGGAACAATATGAAGAGATTTTAAAAATGGAAAAAAACTGTCAAGAGATGAATAAAGAATCTGGCACATGATGAGAATCGAGTACCAGATAATAGCACTTTTGCATCTTCGAACGGAGCCAACTTATGTTTGTCATTTTCAGATCTAACTACCTGCCAATTTGTACAATGCCCCCCCATTTATATTTATCTAACAAATTAATAAACTATGGAAGACTTTATGCATCAGATGGAAGACTATTGTGTCTTAACATATTTCCACACATATCACACAATACGAAAAAACACGAAAAAGAAATAGCCTGAATTTAATTTCAATCAACTCTTAAAATCTAACAACTTATTAAAATAATATTGTGATCCTGATGATATTCGGATACACAAAATATTATTACTAAAATACAACATTCATTAATTTTAGTTTAATTAATTACTTACACTAAAGATTAAAATATGTTTTTCTAGTTTATTATAGACAATACAGTTTGTTAATTATTCAGTATTCACGAGGAAATAACTTCATTATTCAAGATTCACTAACATCCTGAATACATTTTATGTTGAAAAAATACTTATTAGAGATTTTTAATAAAATTACCCAAAACTACCATGTCAAATTCAGAGTACATCATTGTTCAATTCATTATTTTTCATATTTTATTTTTTTAATGAAATATGATTTGATAAATTATACAACTCATAAAATAATTTCTCCAACTGGTTCTGCTCAGTATATGTCCCATCACTTTGTTATCGGACTATTGAATAACTCACCGCATGTTTAAGAAAAGGGTATGCTATGCAGAGAACGGAAAAGTACAATATGAGTAAATCAAGCTAATACATGAGATTATGATAAAAGAAAACGAACTTTTTATACTAAGTTTTTTTTGGTTTATGATTAAAGAATGAATCAAAAGATAATAAATTGACACTCAACATGAAAGTTTTGAGAAATGTAAAATAACGGATTAAGTCATGTTTTTCCTCGTGAAATATAGCTGGCATAATTAGACATGACAATTTGAAAGCACATTGAGAAATAAAAAATAATAACGTTTATTACGATTATGAATTACAAATAAATATATTTAAAAACAATTAAAGTTGAAATAAACAATATTTAAAGTTGAAATAAACAATAATTAAAGTTGAAATAAACAATATTTAATAATATATTAAAAAAAATGTATGTTTTGGTTATTTCATGGTTTCGTTTTACGAGTTCTAGAGTGACTAGTTGAAACTCACTCAAAAATCGTATAGAAAACCTTAGGGCCGTTTTTAGAAGCTCCTGCCCCTAGTTTGCAGCGGCAAAAATACGATCATACGAAGCATTAGTTTTATTGAATAAAATGCTAAATAAACTAAGGTGAAATGAGGTCTAAAAGAAAGATAAAAAGCCGGATACCAATAAAAATAATAACGTCTATTACGATTATGAATAACAAATAAATATATTTAAAAACAATTAAAGTTGAAATAAACAATATTTAAAGTTGAAATAAACAATAATTAAAGTTAAAATAAACAATATTTAAAGTTGAAATAAACAATTATTAAAGTTGAAATAAACAATATTTAAAGTTGAAATAAACAATAATTAAAGTTGAAATAAACAATATTTAATAATATATTTAAAAAAAATGTATGTTTTGGTTATTTCATGGTTTCGTTTTACGAGTTCTAGAGTGACTAGTTGAAATTCGCTCAAAAATCGTATAGAAAACCTTAGGGCCGTTTTTAGAAGCTGCTGCCCCTAGTTAGCATCGGTAAAAATACGATCATACGAAGCATTAGTTTTATTGAATAAAATACTAAATAAATTAAGGTGAAACGAGGTCTAAAAGAAAGATAAAAATCCGGATATCAATAAAAATAATAACGTCTATTACGATTATGAATTACAAATAAATATATTTAAAAACAAATAAAGTTGAAATAAACAATATTTAAAGTTGAAATAAACAATATTTAAAGTTGAAATAAACAATAATTACAGTTGAAATAAACAATATTTAAAGTTGAAATAAACAATATTTAAAGTTGAAATAAACAATTATTAAAGTTGAAATAAACAATATTTAAAGTTGAAATAAACAATAATTAAAGTTGAAATAAACAAAATTTAAAGTTGAAATATACAATAATTAAAGTTGAAATAAACAATATTTAAGCAATATATTTAAAAAAAAAAGTATATTTTGGTTATTTCATGGTTTCGTTTTACGAATTCTAGAGTAATTGAAACCAAAAATCGTATAGAAAACCTTAGGGCCGTTTTTAGAAGCTGCTGCCCTTAGTTAGCAGCGGCAAAAATACGATCATACGAAGCATTAGTTTTATTGAATAAAATGCTAAATAAATTAAGGTGAAATGAGGTCTAAAAGAAAGATAAAAAGCCGGATACCAATAAAAATAACATATCCACCATTCACTAGACCATTGCCATACATAATCTGTGATGTTTGAACAGATATCTTGATAAGATTACCTTATGACATGGCATGACATACATAAGTTTAATGGGCTCAGTTGAGAAAAAACCCCGAGGCAGTTTTTAAGCCACTGTTCAGATATCGACATAAACATCTTTTTAAATTAAAATAATTATTTCAAACACAGCTTCCCATGTAAAACGTCATGATCAAATTAAGCCAGCGCAATTTAAATTAACAAATATATAATCTACTCTTACATTAACATTACACCTAAATTAATCTTACATATTTTATTCCAGCCATTTCATCTAAGGCAAGTGTATGGGCAATGACTGTTGAATCCTTCTATTCGATTCTGTGTCACAGATATCCTACTAACAGACGGTTAACTTTCACTGGCCATTTTATTTACCCATGCGTTTCAATTTAACTCAAACGCATGCATCTTTTTTGATGTATGCTTCACAGATATCCTGCCGGCAGATGGTTAACTTTTGCTAACAACTTTCTTTACTCATTCGTCTGAGTTAAACGTAAACGTAATCATCCTTTTTAGTATTCTGTTCAATGCATATTCTGACAGATGGTTAACTTTTGCTAACAACTTTCTTTACTCATTCGTCTGAGTTAAACGTATACATAATCATCCTTTTTAGTATTCTGTTCAATACATATTCTGACAGATGGTTAACTTTTGCTAACAACTTTCTTTACTCATTCGTCTGAGTTAAACGTATACATAATCATCCTTTTTAGTATTCTGTTCAATGCATATTCTGACAGATGGTTAACTTTTGCTAACAACTTTCTTTACTCGTTCGTCTGAGTTAAACGTAAACATAATCATCCTTTTTTGTATTCTGTATTACACAAATCCTACTGACAGATGGTTAACTTTTACGGACCATTTATTTACCCCATAGTATGAATTAAACGTAAACTTAAATACAATGATTATATTTTTATCCTACTTACATACTACTCATTATAATTAAACATTTTAATATTCTTTATTCCTTAATTAAAAGATTCAGAATTGCAAGTTTTGCTCTAAATCGTTAGTATTTATTTTCAGTGAAAGGCATAAATGCAAGTCTGTATTAAATATTCAATATTTTCGAAATATTATTTTTAGTAATTATTAAAAATAATATTAAATAAATTATAAATATCAAATAGCTTAGCCCGAAGGCCTCTTCTTTCTTTTTACGCAATGCTTAGTATGTAGAGATTTAAAAAAAATACTATTTAGAAAAGAGCGAAAACTTGCAAACTTAAAATAGTCCTATATTAAATTGCTTGGATCTATCGCGGATTGTAAATATGATAGGGATACTTTCTCCATCAATTTCCTGACATTTTTCGAAATTAAAAATAAATTTTTACAAGTAGTAACAAGTACTTGTTATTTTTTTAACACAAATATCTTAAATGATATTACAAGTATCAATCGTATGAGCTTATTTTCCAAATGTTATTGAACAAATTTAAGAACCTTAAATTGAAACATGTTAAATTCTTTATTTAATTCTGATTCTATGGTTGTGGCATTGTGTTAGTATTTTTTTTTAAAACGTAATATTTCTTTGTAAAATAACTAAAATGAAATGTTTGACAAACAATTTTTTGATACACATAAAAACACTCATCACTCTCTGAACTTGAATACGTTAGGTTCATAAACAGCTCACTATATAAAAGGATGGACACCCGAATCGTTATCTAAATTGCGTTACATGTATAAAAAAT
Source organism: Odontocerum albicorne (assembly GCA_949825065.1). NCBI lineage: Eukaryota > Metazoa > Arthropoda > Insecta > Trichoptera > Odontoceridae > Odontocerum > Odontocerum albicorne. Next base: position 30,177,460 of record OX463843.1, on the reverse strand, counting down.
ATGGCTATAGTTTTACCAAAATGTTGTCTTCAAATGTATTTGAAAAGAGCTTATCAGTTTTGTTGTTTCTTAGTACTCCAATATGTCGGGAAATCTTCGTGTTGCATTTTAAGCTCACGTGTAAAATTTTCTCAAAAATCATCACACAAATATTCGTTATTTCAAAGTCTAAAACAATGATGAATTTAATATGAAAGCCGATTTTTTTGTGTGCAATGAGTCCAGCACTGGAATTTTTTTGTGTGCATGAGTCCAGCACTGGAATTTAGTTTTAAAATTAAATGTATATGCAGGAATTTAACGTTTGGTAACAGCTACTTCAGAAAACCAACCGAAATAAGAAAATTGTTTTCGTCTTAGTAAGAAAGCATGATATTTTTTTAATTAAATATTCTTATCTTATGAGTCCCAAAATTTGTATTTTGAAGATAAGGTAATATTTACAAGTTCAGGGAGTGAAACGATCTCATATACAATTCAAATTAGCATCCATACCTAACTTACAACCATATATGTAATGTTAAACATAGAAAGAAAAATTACGATTAGGGTATTTTTATTGCTTAGACAAAATTTGAATGACCAGTTAAAATTATTTGACCTAGTGTACATCGTGTGTAAGATACACCTAATATTATTAGTTTCAACGCGCAACATCAACTCCTTTCCAAATGTTGTCTCCATTTTTTTATTAGATTTTGCTTGATCTCGGTGAACTTATTCCAAATAAAAAGCAAAAAATCAAACTTTGTTCGATTCGATAAACGTTTTCCGTAATATTTGTAACTTTGATGCACTACTTGGTGTTAACATGTCAATTATTCAGACAGTAAATCATATATTGAATTATATATAATAATATATTAAATAAAAACTATAAATCGATTAAAAAAAAAGACCTAGAATAAAAAAAAAAACAATTACAAGAAAATTAAATGATAATTACACGGGCCGAGTACAAAGAACTTGATGTTTATCTTCACTGACCATTTTGAAATCATTTTGTTATTGTAAATAAATAAAACAATAAGATTATAAATTTCTAGTAAATGTTGAGATCAGAATAAATATCTTCAAGCACAAATAATCAAAATCAAATGTAGTTTGAGTTGATGTTGCTGTAGCGGAGGTAGTTTTTTGTATTATTTGTACTTTTCGAGTATTAAGCTAAAAGATTATTATGCTATGGTTGTTGAGGTGGCCTTAAAATAGTTGTAACTAGGAGAGGAAAAATTAACGTAAAATAAATTAAAATAAAATGCTCAACAAGGGTGGGGTGGGGTTCTGGCTAAAGAATATTATATAAATAAAATAATTTGAATGACATGCATTATAAAATAATACATTTGAGGTGAGTCAAACAATGAGTGTTGAACGAAAATGTGGAAATGAATATTCTTAATCTATTCAATTAATTTGATTCTATTTCTATACGATATTCTATGTTATGCTAGGATTTAATTTTGTACCGTTTAGCTTTTGTACTTGATTGCAAAATTATCATTAATTTTCGAAACATTAAATAAACTAATGCACGATTTAGATCCAAGCAAACTTAAAAATGAAAATAGTTTTTAACACGTCCAAAATAAAATAGTAGAAATAAAACATTTCAAATAAATTTTAAAGCATATTTTCAAATAAATCAAAATAAAACGTTGACAACAAGTTAAGAATACGCGTTAAGTTTCACAATTTTTTTTTTTTTTTTTTTTCAAGTCAGGTGCTCGTGGTGAGAAATAAAATAAAATATTGTATAGAAATCAATTCCAGAATTTAGCAACGCTGAATTTTTTTTTAATGTTTTTCGAGTGACAACATAATAATTACAATACATTTAAAAATAGTTTTGAGTTAAATTAAATTCAGGTATTAAAATATCTTTTCAGTTTTCTTATAGATAGACAACATAGGGCCAACTCATGACGGTTAAGTCTCCTCTCGCAAAAATCCAGAACAAGATGCTTTCGTAAATTTTGTTGATACGGAGTAACTTAATAGAACAATGATTATTTCTTTCATCAGAGCTTTCTGACTTTTTTTAACAACAAATTAAAAATGTAAAAAAATAAATCAAAAGCGAGATACTTTCAGTTGACAGTGAACTATTAGAAATTATCCAATAGTTGTGCAATCACTTTATTTAACCTTGGACGTGTTAATTTCAACAAATGACTTAAATTAATTACATAATGTATTGCTGGGTTGCCAATGGTGTTTATTGATTGCATTAAATAAGGATTTTAAGATTATTGCAATACTTTTTAGAATACATTTTTAAAACTGCAAATAAAAATTAATTAGATAAATGAGGATGAGATGAATGCTTGTTATATTTAAGCTTGCCCGAGATAGGGAACCTCTTTTCTGGAAGCTTTAAATGGGATGTAGGGCATCCGAAGTATAAGTTTTAAGAATGATGATAATAAACAGAAAAATGTTGTAATACGAGTACTGTTTATAAGAACATAACAAATATAGAAGGTTTGATAATTAATAGTAGCATTATATGCGCATATTGGTGTTAACAGAACACGAGTTTGACTATCCATTGTTTTTAGCTTTTAATTGTGACGTATAAATTAGCTTGTCTTTTATACGTATATCATTAATATGAACAGAAAATCGTCAACAGACACTCATAATAAGCAAATTTGACATAATTTGAATACACCGAACATACAATTGTTTGAGCATCTGAAGCAATGTTCTATTCACATTGTTAAGTAAACGGAGAAGTTTAACATAGACATTCATTAGATGCAGTCTCTCATGTAATTTAATATAATGTTATTCAAATCGAATCGTATGAATATATTTAATCATTATAATTAAAACAAATGGGTATTTTTAAAAATCAATGAAATATTGCTTTTAAACTTAAAATCCTTAAGTCTTAATTCTACTCGTATTAAGTAATTTTAGTCAGGTGTGCATTATCCGCATTAATGCATTTAGCGCACAATAATGTCCAAAAGTCGCATTTACATTGCTATTGAGTAGAACATCACTGTGATTTTTTTTAAAACCAATCGCAATTTTAAAGTTTGCATTGTTTCTTCATGCTGGTTTTAGCTCACGCACAATACTAAGTTTCCATCGCTATGTAAATGCAACTTGAGCTGGCAATGATCCGACAAGATACTCGTTTTGACAGCAGTAGAAAGTTTATTATTTAATTATTTCATGGATTATTTTTTCAGAACTTACCAACATGAAAACAGGCGAAATGTTTTTGAAAAAAGATAAATTTATATTGATATAAAGTTGGACATATGCTCTGATGTTTTGAAGACAACTTTAGAAGTGCCAGTACGTTTTGAAAAAAGATAAATTTATATTGATATAAAGTTGGACATATGCTCTGATGTTTTGAAGACAACTTTAGAAGTGCCAGTACGTTTTGAAAAAAGATAAATTTATATTGATATAAAGTTGGACATATGCTCTGATGTTTTGAAGACAACTTTAGAAGTGCCAGTACGTTTTGACTTTTACGGATGACTTTTCAATAATTATTTTAATAACTAAACACACTTCAAGCCAAAACATGTATTTGTTTTTAAATCAAATTTGAACACAAACATAGGAAATATAAAACAGATTACTAATAGTTTTTTTGCAAAATATGGAATAGCAATTTATTTGATAACGTTGACAATATTGAATAAATGTTTTCCACTAAACAATAAGCAAACATTTAAAAACTTTCTAAAAGCTGCTTTTAGTTCCAATTACCAAAATAACACAATTTAATATTTCTTATGTAAAATTGACTAACGAACAATTATCTGTGATGATTTTTTATTAGTTTGGTGTTGAAATATAAATTTAACGGAAATCATTCTCAGACTCAGTCAAACAAAATGGGTTCTTTTTATGAAATCGCATGTAACTTAATAAAGTGAAAAATAAGATAATATATAAATTTGAAGTCAAAGGTTGCCTGCTGAAGCTCAACAGATTTATTAAACGTGAATATTGAAATAAAATATTTGGTTGAAACATCGAATAATCTTGTCGGAACTTCCAAAGACCCTAATCTAACCAGTGAAGTGGATGACATGTCACTTCTTCATAACGGTTCGTTGATTTGACGGTCAAATTTTATTGCATAATTTTGGAAGCCTTATTGCATCAGTTTCTTATCATCTTTAAAAGGCAGTAATCTTGTTAACAATTATATTGAAGGCGTAAAATTACTATGTACTTGGAAGTATTCTTGGATTACAACTATGTTCACAATTTTATTATTAAGTAATTAAAAAAATATATATATATATTTATATATATATATATATATATATATATATTATATATATATATATATATATATATATATATATATATATATATATATATATATATATATATATATATATATATATATATATATATATATACATACATACATATATACATATATGCATATATACATATATATATATATATATATATATATATATATATATATATATATATATATATATATATATATATATATATATATATATATA
>OX463843.1:30121937-30172743 GCA_949825065.1 Odontocerum albicorne | reverse complement strand
ATATATATATATATATATATATTATATATATTATATATATTATATATATATATATATATATATATATATATATATATATATATATATATATATATATATATATAATATATATATATATATATTATATATATATATATATATATATTATATATATATATATATATATATATATATATATATATATATATAATTATATATATATATATATTATATATATATATATATATAAATATATATATATATATATATATATATTATATATATATATATAATATATATATATATATATATATATATATATATATATATATATATATATATATATTATATATATAATATATATATAAATATATATATATATATATATATATATATATATATATATATATATATATAATATATATATATATATATATATATATTATATATATATATATATATATATATATATATATATATATATAATAATTATATATATATATATATATATATATATATATATATATATATATATAATATATATATATATATATATATATATATATATATATATATATATATATATATATATATATATATATATATATATATATATATATATTATATATATCTTATATATATATATAATTATTATAGGTCTACCTTGTCTTTATTGCAAGTGGAATTATTATGACTTAAATCAAATGAAATGACTCCATCAAATTCTTCGATGAAAATATAAAGTACCTTAATTATGTTTCAAACAATTCTCAAACAAATAACACATATTAATGTTAAAACCTATTTTAGGATTATTAATAGAAAGAAAATAAATAAATGAAATAGTTTATTAAATAAATGAATAGATTTATTAAAAATAATCCTCATAAATAACTTTTGCGAAAACATATCCAACAAACATTTTTCAAAAACACATAAAATTTCTTAATTATATAAAAATAAATCATGATAATAAAAATATTCCATTCAAATTATAAATAAAGGTATTCTTAAACTAAATTTACACAGATAATTAAAAAAGGGAATTAAAACATTTTACTTCTATAATCGTCGTTCTGATGGGAACACTCATTAAAATACGAATGGACCATTGTCGCTGATAATCATTATCACAACAATGCTTACTTCGTATTTGACACACGTATTTTTTAAATAATAATATTTATGATCAGCGAATAACGAATAACGAAAACATATTCCTTTTCTCATCCCCCCATTTAACTAAGATTAACAAGATGTAAATACCCCCCCCGGGTCTAGAAATTAATAAAATATAAATTGGGAACAATTGTTGGAAATAATAATTTAAAGAGATCCCATTAAATTAAGTTAACGAACAAAATGTGAATAGAAAACAGAAAAAAAATTCACCCCCCCCCCCACCGGGTCTAAATGAGAAACTTTTACCGACATTAAAATATAAAATTAGGAGATATTTTAGGAAAAAAATATCACTTGCAGAAAAAAACGGCTGTCTAAAATGTTAAAAACCGTGAGTAAACCTGATGTAAATGTTTCTCATTTAGACCCATAGATCTACGACAAATGAAATCCTTATTTCCACTGTATGTAACAATGTGTAATAAATTGTTAAAATATGAAGTGAAAAGAAGGAATGATGGGAAAACTCGTAAATAAAAACGAATTGACCATTGTCATTTATAAAATTATAAATTATTATCACATCAATGCTTTCTTCATACTTCACACGTGTCTTTTTAAATAATTATGATTAGCGAATAACGAAAAAATATTTCCATTTCTTATCCCCCATTAAATTAACTCAATTTAGAATGCGAAAAAAAATCACATTTCAGCCCTAACCCTCCCCCCTCCCCGGGTCTAAATGAAAAACTTTTACCGAAATTAAAATCTAAATATTGGAAACTATTTTAAGAAAAACGTTACTTGAAGAGAAAAAAAAACGTCAATTCTCAAAACTTACAAACTAACTTAAATTTTTGCCGAAATTAAAATAGAAAATTGGGAGGGATTTTAGAGGAAATTTACTTGAAGAGAAAAACCGTAGTTTATAAAAGTGAAAACAACGAGTAAAGCTGATGTAAAATGTTTTCATTTAGACCCATCAACACACGAAAAATGAAATCCTTCTGTCTATTGAATGTTTTAACTTGCACGAAATCATAAAAATATGCAGTGAAAAGAAACTTTCACGGAAACACTCATATTTAAATACGAATGGACCGTTGTCCCTTAGAATGATTATCATAAAATAATTTCTTCGCATTGAACACGTGTTTGTTTTAAAAAAATATGATAAGCGAATAACGAAGAACGAAAATATTCCTTTTCTTATCCCCCCATTAAATAAAGTTAATTAAGATGTGGATAGAATACAGAAAAATCATTCCAACCCCCCCCCCCCCCTCACCGGGTCTTAATGAGAAACTTTACCGATATTAAAATAGAAAAATAAGAGCTATTTTTAGAGAAAAAAAAACCCGTTTATAAAAATTAAAAAACCTGAGGTAAACTTGATGTAAAATGTTTCTCATTTAGACCCATCTACTCACAAGGAATGGAATGATCCAGTGCATGTTTTAATAATTTGCACGAAATATACACCAATGTAATTGGCATAGAGAAAATTTTATAAATAAAAGGTATTCTTAAACTAAATTTACACAGACAATTGAAAAGGGGAAATAAAACATTTTACTTCTAAGCGAATAAACGAAGAACGAAAATACTCCTTTTCTTATCCCCCATTAAATAAAGTTAATTAAAATGTGAATAGAAAACCGAAAAATCATTCCAACCCCCCCCCCCTCACCGGGTCTAAATGAGAAACTTTTGCCGAAATTAAAATAGAAAATTGGGAGGGATTTTAGAGAAAATTTACTTGAAGAGAAAAACTGTAGTTTATAAAAGTGAAAACAATGAGTAAAGCTGATGTAAAATGTTTCTCATTTAGACCCATCAACACACCAAAAATGAAGTCCTTCTGTTTATTGAATGTTTTAACTTGCACGAAATCATAAAAATAGTGCAGTGAAAAGATATAATAAGCGAATAACGAAGAACGGAGAACGAAAATACTCCTTTTCTAATCCCCCCATTAAATCAAGTTAATTAAGATGTAAATAGAAAACAGAATAATCATGCCCCCCCCCCCACCGCCCCCCCCCCCCCCCTCACCTGATCTAAATGAGAAACTTTTACCTAAATTACAAATAGAAAAATAAGAGCTATCTTTAGAAAAATAAACCCGTTTATAAAAATTAAAAACCCTGAGTAAACCTGATGAAAAATGTTTCTCATTTAGACCATCTACTCAAAAGAAATGGAATGATCCAGTGCATGTTTTAATAATTTTGCATGAAATATACACCAATGTAATTGGGACCGAGAAAATTTTATAAATAAAGGTATTCTTAACTAAATTTACACAGACAATTGAAAAAGGGAAATAAAACATTTTACTTCTATAATCGTCGTTCTGATGGCAACACTCACATTAAAATACGAATAGACCATTGTCGCTTATAATCATTATCACAACAATGCTTACTTCGTATTTGACACACGTATTTTTTAAATAATACTATTTATGATCAGCGATTAACGAATACATATTCCTTTTCTAATCCCCCCCATTTAATTAAGATTAATAAGATGTAAATACCCCCCCCCCGGGTCTAGAAAATTAATAAAATATAAATTGGGAACAATTGTCTGGAATAAATATCTTAAAGAGATCCCACATTAAATTAAGTTAACGAACCAAATGTGATTAGAAAACAGAAACAAAATTCACCCCCCCCCCCCCCGGTCTAAATGAGAAACTTTTACCGACATTAAAATATAAAATTAGGAGATATTTTTAGGAAAAAAATATCACTTGCAGAAAAAACGGCAGTCTAAAAATGTTAAAACCCGTGAGTAAACCTGATGTAAAATGTTTCTCATTTACACCCATGGATCTACGACAAATGAAATCCTTATTTCCACTGTATATTTTAACAATGTGTAATAAATTGTTGAAATATGAAGTGAAAAGAAGGAAACGATGGGAAAAACTCATAAATAAAAAACGAATTGACCATTGTCATTTATAATAATTATAAATCATTATCACATCCACGCTTTTCTTCACATTTCACACGTGTCTTTTAAACATAATTATGATTAGCGAAGAACGAAAAATATTCCATTTCTTATCCCCCCATTAAATTAACTCAATTAGAATGCGAAAAAAGCCATTTCAGCCCTAACCCTCCCCCCTCCCCCGGGTCTAAATGAAAAACTTTTACCGAAATTAAAAATCTAAATATTGGAAACTATTTTTAAGAAAAAACGTCACTTGAAGAGAAAAAAACGTCAATTCTCAAAATTATAGTACAAACTAACTTAAATTTTTACCGAAATTAAAATAGAAAATTGGGACGGATTTTAGAGGAAATTTACTTGAAGAGAAAAACCGTAGTTTATAAAAGTGAAAACAACGAGTAAAGCTGATGTAAAATGTTTCTCATTTAGACCCATCAACACACGAAAAATGAAATCCTTCTGTCTATTGAATGTTTTAACTTGCACGAAATCATAAAAATATGCAGTGAAAAGAAACTTTCACTGAAACACTCATATTAAAATACGAATGGACCGTTGTCCCTTAGAATGATTATCATAAAATAATTTCTTCGCATTAAACACGTGTTTGTTTTAAAAAAATATGATAAGCGAATAACGAAGAACGAAAATATTCCTTTTCTTATCCCCCATTAAATAAAGTTAATTAAGATGTGAATAGAATACAGAAAAATCATTCCAATCCTTCCCCCCCTCACCGGGTCTAAATAGAAACTTTTACCGAAATTAAAGTAGAAAAATAAGAGCTATTTTAGAAAAAAAAAACCCGTTTATAAAAATTAAAAACCCTGAGTAAACCTGATGTAAATGTTTCTCATTTAGACCCATCTACTCACAACAAATTTAAACTTAATTTCAATTTCAATATTATGAAAATAACTCAGTTACAAAAAACATTGAAAAAATAAAATAACCTAAAAAATTATAAGTTTAAGACAATTAAATTGAAAAAAAAAAAAAAAACTAACAATAATATAATAACTTTGGTATAAAATGTAAAAAGAAAACATAAAAATCCATTCACCCCCCCCCCTCGCCCCCCGGGTCTAAATGAGAAACTTTTACCGAAATTATAGAAGAAATTTGCAAGTCGGAATTCTATAAAAAAACTGGTTGTAAAATGTTTCTCATTTAGACCCATCAACCCGCGACAAATGAAATTCTTTTACCCGTGAATAAACGCACAAACTGCTGAAGACTTGCAATCACCTCATAGAGAAATACCAGCAGGCAAAGACAACAAAGAAAAAGTACCAGCGACAAACACCAAAATGTCTATACCTCCGACAGCCTATCAAACGCCCCGCTCGACCCGCAAGTTCTCCCTTCTTACCGGCCAGAACATTTTTTTTCAGCGTGGTTTTTTTTGTTGATTTAGTAATCTTTAATACATTATATTATCGGTTGTATTTTATTGTTTTATTGATTCAATGTTTATAAACTTGGTTATTTTTTAATACTGCTGAAATTTAATTAAAATATTTCTAGTTCTATTTCGATAAACATAATAACGCTTAGTATTTTATTGTTGCCAATTATACTGAATTTTAATTGGTGCAAATTATTAAAACATATACGCTGGACATACACATACACGCACACACACACGGTAGTGTAAATGTATATCATCATCACTACCATCATTGTCAACCAGGGTTGATCCACTGCTGGGTGAAGGTCTTCTCAAGTTGACTCCAAATAGTTCAATTTTTCCTCGTTGATGCCATGTGATGCTGCCATGCTTCCTGATTTCATCCATCCAGCGTACCTTCGGCCTTCTTCTGGGCCTCTTTATGCCTCTTGGGGACCATTGGATTATTTATGGATTATTATTACATTGGACAATACCTGAGCCATTTGAGATTTGCAGACGATATCGTTATATTCTCACAAAACCCGAATGATCTTCAGCACCAAGTACAAGAATTAGCAGAGGTCAGTAACGAAGTTGGTTTAAAAAAGAATATATCGAAAACCAATATATATTGAACAGCTTTGCTATCCAAAAACAATAAATGTAGATAAAAAGTCACTAGAACTTGTCCCGGAATATGTGTATCTGACCCAACTATTTCCATTACAGGTGGGATATCGGAGGAAAGAGCACGAATAAAACAACTACCATGGAGTTCATTTGGACGCTTAAACATCTTCAAAAGTAATCTCCCAATACCTTGAAGCGAAGGGTCTACAAGCAGTGTATTCTTCCAGTACTTACGTATGGCTGCGAGACATGGACACTCACGGTAAATAAGACCTTCATCCAGCAGTGGGATCGACCCTGGTTGACAGTGATGATGATCAAATATATTCAGAATAAAACCGATACTTCAGCAATAATTCTGTCCCATACTACAATATGTTAATAACATCTACGTAAACCTTGCGTAAATATGTTATTTTTTATGACAAAATTCGAAAGGCTTGTAATTTTGGAATAAATAGTAGATACTTACTTACCTAGTGATCGACAAATCAATATATTCATATAAATGCATAATAAAGCTCGTATATAAAGATTAACATTAATTGAATGAAAAAAACCATATAAATATGTTATTTTCATTAAAAAAATATTATAATATTTGAAATACAATATCGGAAAAAAAAATCTGTCCCATAAACGAATAAATATATTTGTTATTTAATTATGTCTTCACGATGTTGTTAGCCAATTTACCCCTCTAACATATCTCGTATACGCGTATTAGAAAATATAAAAAATACTAAATTGTTAAAGCGGCTCTCCATTCTCTCTTATGTTAAAATGAGACAATCAAAATAATTCAATGTATAATATTTATTCAGAATATTGGACATATATACCTATGCATAGTATATTAATTTGATCGTGCGATGAAAATCAATAATACTAGCACGAAAAAGTTCCTGACGATATTTAGTCACCAATTATTTAAATAAATAAATACATATTCATTGATTTCATACAAACATTACAGAATAGTAGATTGCATCTGGATAATTTTACAGTTCGGATTTCAATAGTTATAAAATCCAAACCGTTCATAGGATATTTACGAATTTGGAATAATGTATATTTGATGCTTGCAAAATATTTAACTCAGATTTAAAAAGAAATAATTAAATTACTACTCGAACCACTAATCACATAATTGTGATATTAAGACCACGCTTCAACTCGATGTCCAGCAAAGAAAAGGCGTACATTTTAGGGAAAAAACTAAAATAAATAAGTAAGACCGATACATATCGTTCGATAGCGATTTTAATAAACTTTAATAAAACAAGTTGGTGTATTCCGTCATGGTTTCAATCCATACATTGCATTACTACAAAAGCTCGTAAAAAAATTCGAGTGTTGCCGGTCTATTAGAAGACGGATAATTTATATGATCCCTGATTGGTTCGGTTCGAAGTAAGAACATAACTCATCAAAGCCTATTAGGATACTTGGATACCATATGTTAAATGGTAGAAGTCTCGATTTTCTTTGAAACATTCCTTATTGTTTTGTATAGCGTATGTTGTTTCCGGTAGTATTTCTACAAAAATTACTTTCACGAAAATTGAACATTTCGAACGCGTTACGTTGTTGATGAGAAATACGGCATGTATTTGTGTTCACAACATCATCTTTTGACGTTTAACTTCTTGCCACAGAAGAAAACGTTGGAACAAAGCATGGCCAGCCAGCATCAAATATCTGACGATGTCTTTAAAAAAGACAATTGATACTTCATCGCTAACAAGCAGAAGTCTGCTACGGAAAGATTTTAACACCTTATCAAATATGCAAAAGACATAAAAAAATAGCGAATGTGGTTTCCGGTAGTATTTTTACAAGAATTACTTTCATGGAAATTGAACACTTCGAACGCGTTTCATTGTTGTTGAGAAATACGGCATGTCATTGTGTTCACAATATCATCTTTTGACATTTTCTTTCATGCCACAGAAGGAAACGTTACAACAAAGCAGGGCCGCATCAAATACCTGACAATGTCCTTAAAAAAGACATTTTTCTTCTTGCCACAGAAGGAAACGTTGCAACAAAGCAGGGCCAGCATCAAATAGCTGGCGATATCTTTCAAAAAGACAATTGATACTTCATCGCTAACAAGCAGAAGTCTGCTACGGAGAGATTCTAGCCCCTAATCAAATATGCAAACGACAACCAAATAATAGCGAATGTTGTTTCCGGTAGTATTTTTACAAGAATTACTTTCATGGAAATTGAACATTTCGAATGCGTTACATTGTTATTGAGAAATACGATATGTCATTGTGTTCACAACATCATCTTTTGACGTTTTGTTTTTCACCCCAGAAGGAAACGTTACAACAAAGCAGGGCCGCATCAAATACCTGACGATGTCCTTAAAAAAGACGTTTATTTTCATACCACAGAAGGAAACGTTGCAACAAAGCATGACCAGCATCAAATATCTGACGATATCTTTAAAAAAGACAATCGATACTTCATCGCTAACAAGCAGAAGTCTGCTACGGAAAGATTTTAACACCTTATCAAAAAAGCAAACGACATCCAAATAATCGCAACATTGTGCAATATATCTCGTTTGCTGAGTATTATAAAAAGTCCAAGATTTTCTTAAAAACATTCCTTATTGTTTTGTATAGCGTATATTGTTTCCGGTAGTATTTTTACAAAAATTACTTTCATGGAAATTGAACATTTCGAACGCGTTACATTGTTGTTGAGAAATACGGCATGTCATTGTGTTCACAACATCATCTTTTGACGTTTTACTTCTTGCCACAGAAGGAAACGTTGCAACAAAGCATGACCAGCATCAAACATCTGACGATTTCTTTAAAAAAGACAATTGATACTTCATCGCTAATAAGCAGAAGTCTGCTACGGAGAGATTTTAACACCTTATCAACTATGCAAACGACATCCAAATAATCGCAACATTGTGGAATATATATCGTTTGCTGAATACTATAAAAAGTCCTAGATTTTCTTTAAAACATTCCTTATTATTTTGTATAGCGTATGTTGTTTCCGGTAGTATTTTTACAAAAATTACTTTCATTTAAATTAAACATTTCGAACGCGTTACATTGTTGTTGAGAAATACGGCATGTCATTGTGTTCACAACATCATCTTTTGACGTTTTACTTCTTGCCAGAGAAAGAAATGTTGCAACGAAGCATGACCAGCATCAAACATCTGACGATTTCTTTAAAAAAGACAATTGATACTTCATCGCTAAGAAGCAGAAGTCTGCTACGGAAAGATTTTAACACCTTATCAAATATGCAAACGACATTCAAATAATCGCAACATTGTGCAATATATCTCGTTTGCTGAGTATTATAAAAAGTCCTTGATTCCCTTAAAAACACCCCTTATTATTTTGTATACTATAGTGTATGTTGTTTCCGGTAGTATATTTACAAAAATAACTTTCTCAGAAATTGAACATTTCGAAAGTGTATCACTTATTGAATATAACCAAAACATTTTAAAATACTGGAAAAAACTGGGTGACGTTTTCACAATATTATCGTTTGATGTTTTCATTTTTATCACCGAATGAAACGTTACAATAAAACAGAGATTTATTAAATTGCTTTCGGAGGTCATTAAAAAGACAATTGATACTTTGTCGCCAACGTAAAGTAATCTTGAAAGGAGACATTAAAATCCTCGTTTATAAAAAAAAATATTGTAGGAGTTGGAAATAATAGCAATATGGAGCTATAGATCTCTCTTCTCTAATATTATAAGAAATAACAATATCGTGAAGTAATAAGAAACACAACACTTGACAACCTTTATTACATGTCAAATTATTTCCTGTTACGTCTATCGTTGCCGATAGTATTTTTACGATGAATAATTATTGAAAATTTATCGTTTAAAAAGTGTTTCATTAGAATTTAACATTGTTTTACAACAGAATTGTATGATTCTCTTCAAAACATAGAACGTTTCGAATGCGTTCAAAACATTTCGAATATGTTACATTGTTGTTGAGAATTACGGCATGTCATTGTGTTCACAACATCATCTTTTGACGTTTTACTTCTTGCCACAGAAGGAAACGTTGGAACAAAGCATGGCCAGAATCAAATATCTGACGACGTCTTTAAAAAAAACAATTGATACATAATCGCTAACCAGCAGAAGTCTGCAACGAAAATATTTTAACACCTAATAAAATATGCAAACGACATCGAAATAATCGCAACATTGTGCAATATATCTCGTTTGCTGAGTGAGTATTATAAAAAGTCCTAGATTTTCTTTAAAACATTCCGTGTTGTTTTGTAAAGCGTATGTTGTTTCCTGTAGTATTTTTACAAAAATTACTTTCAAGGAAATTGAACATTTCGAACGCGTTACATTGTTGTTACGAAATACTGCATTTCATTGTGTTCACAACATCATCTTTTGACGTTTTACTTCTTGCCACAGAAGGAAACTTTGGAACAAAGCGTGGCAAGCATCAAATATCTGACAATGTCTTTAAAAAAGACAATTGATACTTCATCGCTAAAAAGCAGAAGTTTGCTACGGAAAGATTTTAACACCTTATCAAAAATGCAAACTACATCCAAATAATAGCGAATGTTGTTTCCGGTAGTATTTTTACAAGAGTTACTTTCATGGAAATTGAACATTTCGAACGCGTTTCGTTGTTGTTGAGAAATACGGCATGTCATTCTGTTCACAACATCATCTTTTGACGTTTTCTTTCATGCCACAGAAGGAAACGTTACAACAAAGCAGGGCCGCATCAAATACCTGACGATGTCCTTAAAAAAGACGTTTTTGTTCATGCAACAGAAGGAAAAGTTGCAACAAAGCCGGGCCAGCAAAAAATATCTGACGATATCTTTCAAAAAGACAATTGATACTTCATCGCCAACAAGCAGAAGTCTGCTACGGAGAGATTTTAACACCTTATCAAATATGCAAACGACATCCAAATAATCGCAACATTGTGGAATATATATCGTTTGCCGAATACTATAAAAAGTCCTAGATTTTCTTTAAAACATTCCTTATTATTTTGTATAGCGTATGTTGTTTCCGGTAGTATTTTTACAAAAATTATAATACTTACATGGAAATTAAACATTTAGAACGCGTTACATTGTTGTTGAGAAATACGGCATGTCATTGTGGTCACAACATCATCTTTTGACGTTTTACTTCTTGCCACAGAAGGAAACGTTGGAACAAAGCATGGCCAGCATCAAATATCTGACGATGTCTTTAAAAAAGACAATTGATACTTCATCGCTAACAAGCAGAAGTCTGCTACAGAAAGATTTTAACACCTTATCAAATATGCAAACGACATCCAAATAATCGCAACATTGTGCAATTTATCTCGTTTGCTGAGTATTATAAAAAGTACTTGATTCCCTTAAAAACACCCCTTATTCTTTTGTATACTATAGTGTATGTTGTTTCCGGTAGTAAATTTAAAAAAATAACTTTCTCAGAAATTCAACATTTCGAAAGTATATCACTTATTGAATATAACAAAAACATTTTAAAATACTGGAAAAAACTGGGTGAGGTTTTCACAATATTATCGTTTGATGTTTTCATTTTTATCACCGAATGAAACGTTACAATAAAACAGAGATTTATTAAATTGCTTTAGGAGGTCATTAAAAAGACAATTGATACTTTGTCGTCAAACGTAAAGTAATCTTGAAAGGAGACATTAAAATCCTCATTTAGAAAAAAAAAATCTAGGAGTTGGAAATAATAGCAACATGGAGCTATATATCTCTCTTCTCTAATATTATAAGAAATAACAATATCGTGAAGTAATTAGAAACAACACTTGACAACCTTTATTACATGTCAAATTATTTCATGTTACGTATATCGTTGCCGATAGTATTTTGACGAAGAATAATTATTGAAAATTTATCGTTTAAAAAGTGTTTCATTAGAATTTAACATTGTTTTACAGCAGAATTGTATGATTCTCTTCAAAACATAGAACGTTTCGAATGCGTTCAAAACATTTCGAATATGTTACATTGTTATTGAGAAATATGGCATGTCATTGTGTTCAAAACATCATCTTTCGACGTTTTACTTCTTGTCACAGAAGGAAACGTGACAACAAAGCAGGGCCGCATCAAATACCTGACGATGTCCTTAAAAAAGACGTTTTTTTTCATGCCACAGAAGGAAACGTTGCAACAAAGCCGGGCCAGCAACAAATATCTGACGATATCTTTCAAAAAGACAATTGATACTTCATCGCTAACAAGCAGAAGTCTGCTACGGAGAGATTTTAACACCTTATCAAATATGCAAACGACATCCAAATAATCGCAACATTGTGGAATATATATCGTTAGCTGAATACCATAAAAAGTCCTAGATTTTCTTTAAAACATTCCTTATTATTTTGTATAGCGTATGTTGTTTCCGGTAGTATTTTTACAAAAATTACTTTCATGGAAATTAAACATTTCGAACGCGTTACATTGTTGTTGAGAAATACGGCATGTCATTGTGTTCACAACATCATCTTTTGACGTTTTACTTCTTGCCACAGAAAGAAACGATGCAACAAAGCATGACCACCATCAAATATCTGACGATTTCTTTAAAAAAGACAATTGATACTTCATCGCTAACAAGCACAAGTCTGCTACGGAAAGATTTTAACACCTTATCAAATATGCAAACGACATCCAAATAATAGCGAATGTTGTTTCCGGTAGTATTTTTACAAGAATTACTTTCATGGAAATTGAACATTTCGAACGCGTTTCATTGTTGTTGAGAAATACGGCATGTCATTGTGTTCACAACATCATCTTTTGACGTTTTACTTCTTGCCACAGAAGGAAACGTTGGAACAAAGCATGGCCAGCATCAAATATCTGACGATGTCTTTAAAAAAGACAATTGATACTTCATCGCTAACAAGCAGAAGTCTGCTACAGAAAGATTTTAACACCTTATCAAATATGCAAACGACATCCAAATAATCGCAACATTGTGCAATTTATCTCGTTTGCTGAGTATATAAAAAGTCCTTGATTCCCTTAAAAACACCCCTTATTCTTTTGTATACTATAGTGTATGTTGTTTCCGGTAGTATATTTACAAAAATAACTTTCTCAGAAATTCAACATTTCGAAAGTGTATCACTTATTGAATATAACAAAAACATTTTAAAATACTGGAATAAACTGGGTGAGGTTTTCACAATATTATCGTTTGATGTTTTCATTTTTATCACCGAATGAAACGTTGCAATAAAACAGGGATTTATTAAATTGCTTTAGGAGGTCATTAAAAAGACAATTGATACTTTGTCGCCAACGTAAAGTAATCTTGAAAGGAGACATTTCAATCCTCATTTAGAAAAAATAAAATTCTAGGAGTTGGAAATAATAGCATTATGGAGCTATAGATCTCTCTTCTCTAATATTATAAGAAATAACAATATCGTGAAGTAATTAGAAACAACACTTGACAACCTTTATTACATGTCAAATTATTTCATGTTACGTATATCGTTGCCGATAGTATTTTTACGAAGAATAATTATTGAAAATTTATCGTTAAAAAAGTGTTTCATTAGAATTTAACATTGTTATACAACAGAATTGTATGATTCTCTTCAAAACATAGAACGTTTCGAATGCGTTCAAAACATTTCGAATATGTTACATTGTTATTGAGAAATATGGCATGTCATTGTGTTCAAAACATCATCTTTCGACGTTTTACTTCTTGTCATAGAAGGAAACGTGACAACAAAGCAGGGCCACATCAAATACCTGACGATGTCCTTAAAAAAGACGTTTTTTTCATGCCACAGAAGGAAACGTTGCAACAAAGCCGGGCCAGCAACAAATATCTGACGATATCTTTCAAAAAAACAATTGATACTTAATCGCTAACCAGCAGAAGTCTGCGACGAAAATATTTTAACACCTAATAAAATATGCAAACGACATCGAAATAATCGCAACATTGTGCAATATATCTCGTTTGCTGAGTATTATAAAAAGTCCTAGATTTTCTTTAAAACATTCCGTATTGTTTTGTATAGCGTATGTTGTTTCCTGTAGTATTTTTACAAAAATTACTTTCAAGGAAATTGAACATTTCGAACGCGTTACATTGTTGTTACGAAATACTGCATTTCATTGTGTTCACAACATCATATTTTGACGTTTTACTTCTTGCCACAGAAGGAAACTTTGGAACAAAGCGTGGCAAGCATCAAATATCTGACGATGTCTTTAAAAAAGACAATTGATACTTCATGGCTAAAAAGCAGAAGTCTGCTACGGAAAGATTTTAACACCTTATCAAAAATGCAAACTACATCCAAATAATAGCGAATGTTGTTTACGGTAGTATTTTTACAAAAATTACTTTCATGGAAATTGAACATTTCAAACGCGTTTCGTTGTTGATGAGAAATACGGCATGTCATTGTGTTCACAACATCATCTTTTGACGTTTTCTTTCATGCCACAGAAGGAAACGTTACAACAAAGCAGGGCCGCATCAAATACCTGACGACGTCCTTAAAAAATACGTTTTTGTTCATGCCACAGAAGGAAAAGTTGCAACAAAGCCGGGCCAGCAACAAATATCTGACGATATCTTTCAAAAAGACAATTGATACTAAATCGCCAACAAGCAAAAGTCTGCTACGGAGAGATTTTAACACCTTATCAAATATGCAAACGACGTCCAAATAATCGCAACATTGTGGAATATATATCGTTTGCCGAATACTATAAAAAGTCCTAGATTTTCTTTAAAACATTCCTTATTGTTTTGTATAGCGTATGTTGTTTCCTGTTGTATTTTTACAAAAATTACTTTAAAGGAAATTGAACATTTCGAACGCGTTACATTGTTGTTGAGAAATACGGCATTTCATTGTGTTCACAACATCATCTTTTGACGTTTTACTTCTTGCCACAGAAGGAAACGTTGCAACAAAGCATGGCCAACATCAAATATCTGACGATGTCTTTAAAAAAGACAATTGATACTTCATCGCTAACAAGCAGAAGTCTGCTACGGAGAGATTTTAAAACCTTATCAAATATGCAAACGACATCCAAATAATCGCAACATTGTGGAATATATATCGTTTGCTGAATACTATAAAAAGTCCTAGATTTTCTTTAAAACATTCCTTATTATTTTGTATAGCGTATGTTGTTTCCGGTAGTGTTTTTACAAAAATTACTTACATGGAAATTAAACATTTCGAACGCGTTACATTGTTGTTGAGAAATACGGCATGTCATTGTGTTCACAACATCATCTTTTGACGTTTTACTTCTTGCCACAGAAGGAAACGTTGGAACAAAGCATGGCCAGCATCAAATATCTGACGATGTCTTTAAAAAAGACAATTGATACTTCATCGCTAACAAGCAGAAGTCTGCTACAGAAAGATTTTAACACCTTATCAAATATGCAAACGACATCCAAATAATCGCAACATTGTGCAATTTATCTCGTTTGCTGAGTATTATAAAAAGTCCTTGATTCCCTTAAAAACACCCCTTATTCTTTTGTATACTATAGTGTATGTTGTTTCCGGTAGTATATTTACAAAAATAACTTTCTCAGAAATTCAACATTTCGAAAGTGTATCACTTATTGAATATAACAAAAACATTTTAAAATACTGGAAAAAACTGGGTGAGGTTTTCACTTTCAAGGAAATTGAACATTTCCAACGCGTTACATTGTTGTTGAGAAATACGGCATTTCATTGTGTTCACAACATCATCTTTTGACGTTTTACTTCTTGCAACAGAAGGAAACGTTGCAACAAAGCATGGCCAACATCAAATATCTGACGATGTCTTTAAAAAAGACAATTGATACTTCATCGCTTACAAGCAGAAGTCTGCTACAGAAAGATTTCAACACCTTATCAAATATGCAAACGACATCCAAATAATCGCAACATTGTGCAATTTATCTCGTTTGCTGAGTATTATAAAAAGTCCTTGATTCCCTTAAAAACACCCCTTATTCTTTTGTATATAATACTATAGTGTATGTTGTTTCCGGTAGTATATTTACAAAAATAACTTTCTCAGAAATTCAACATTTCGAAAGTGTATCACTTATTGAATATAAAAAAAACATTTTAAAATACTGGAAAAAACTGGGTGAGGTTTTCACAATATTATCTTGATGTTTTCATTTTTATCACCGAGTGAAACGTTGCAATAAAACAGGGATTTATTAAATTGCTTTAGGAGGTCATTAAAAAGACAATTGATACTTTGTCGCCAACGTAAAGTAATCTTGAAAGGAGACATTTAAATCCTCATTTAGAAAAAATAAAATTCTAGGAGTTGGAAATAATAGCATTATGGAGCTATAGATCTCTCTTCTCTAATATTATAAGAAATAACAATATCGTGAAGTAATTAGAAACAACACTTGACAACCTTTATTACATGTCAAATTATTTCATGTTACGTATATCGTTGCCGATAGTATTTTTACGAAGAATAATTATTGAAAATTTATCGTTTAAAAAGTGTTTCATTAGAATTTAACATTGTTTTACAACAGATTTGTATGATTCTCTTCAAAACATAGAACGTTTCGAATGCGTTCAAAACATTTCGAATATGTTACATTGTTATTGAGAAATATGGCATGTCATTGTGTTCAAAACATCATCTTTCGACGTTTTACTTCTTGTCACAGAAGGAAACGTGACAACAAAGCAGGGCCGCATCAAATACCTGACGATGTCCTTAAAAAAGACGTTTTTTTTCATGCCACAGAAGGAAACGTTGCAACAAAGCCGGGCCAGCAACAAATATCTGACGATATCTTTCAAAAAGACAATTGATACTTCATCGCTAACAAGCAGAAGTCTGCTACGGAGAGATTCTAACCTCTAATCAAATATGCAAACGACATCCAAATAATTGCAACATTGTGCAATATATCTCGTTTGCTGAATATTATAAAAAGTCCTAGATTTTCTTTAAAACATTCCAAATTATTTTGTATAGCGTATGTTGTTTCCGGTAGTATTTTTACAAAAATTACTTTCATGGAAATTGAACATTTCAAACGCATTACATTGTTGTTGAGAAATACGGCATGTCATTGTGTTCACAACATCATCTTTTGACGTTTTACTTCTTGCCACAGAAGGAAACGTTGCAACAAAGCATGGCCAATATCAAATATCTGACGATGTCTTTAAAAAAGACAATTGATACTTCATCGCTAACAAGCAGAAGTCTGCTACGGAGAGATTTTAACACCTTATCAAATATGCAAACGACATCCAAATAATCGCAACATTGTGGAATATATATCGTTAGCTGAATACTATAAAAAGTCCTAGATTTTCTTTAAAACATTCCTTATTATTTTGTATAGCGTATGTTGTTTCCGGTAGTATTTTTACAAAAATTACTTTCATGGAAATTAAACATTTCGAACGCGTTACATTGTTGTTGAGAAATACGGCATGTCATTGTGTTCACAACATCATCTTTTGACGTTTTACTTCTTGCCACAGAAAGAAACGATGCAACAAAGCATGACCACCATCAAATATCTGACGATTTCTTTAAAAAAGACAATTGATACTTCATCGCTAACAAGCACAAGTCTGCTACGGAAAGATTTTAACACCTTATCAAATATGCAAACGACATCCAAATAATAGCGAATGTTGTTTCCGGTAGTATTTTTACAAGAATTACTTTCATGGAAATTGAACATTTCGAACGCGTTTCATTGTTGTTGAGAAATACGGCATGTCATTGTGTTCACAACATCATCTTTTGACGTTTTACTTCTTGCCACAGAAGGAAACGTTGGAACAAAGCCGGGCCAGCAACAAATATCTGACGATATCTTTCAAAAAGACAATTGATACTTCATCGCTAACCAGCAGAAGTCTGCTACGGACAGATTCTTACCTCTAATCAAATATGCAAACAACATCCAAATAATTGCAACATTGTGCAATATATCTCGTTTGCTGAATATTACAAAAAGTCCTAGATTTTATTTAAAACATTCCAAATTATTTTGTATAGCGTATGTTGTTTCCGGTAGTATTTTTACAAAAACTACTTTCATGGAAATTGAACATTTCAAACGCATTACATTGTTGTTGAGAAATACGGCATGTCATTGTGTTCACAACATCATCTTTTGACGTTTTACTTCTTGCCACAGAAGGAAACGTTGCAACAAAGCATGGCCAACATCAAATATCTGACGATGTCTTTAAAAAAGACAATTGATACTTCATCGCTTACAAGCAGAAGTCTGCTACAGAAAGATTTCAACACCTTATCAAATATGCAAACGACATCCAAATAATCGCAACATTGTGCAATTTATCTCGTTTGCTGAGTATTATAAAAAGTCCTTGATTCCCTTAAAAACACCCCTTATTCTTTTGTATACTATAGTGTATGTTGTTTCCGGTAGTATATTTACAAAAATAACTTTCTCAGAAATTCAACATTTCGAAAGTGTATCACTTATTGAATATAAAAAAAACATTTTAAAATACTGGAAAAAACTGGGTGAGGTTTTCACAATATTATCTTGATGTTTTCATTTTTATCACCGAGTGAAACGTTGCAATAAAACAGGGATTTATTAAATTGCTTTAGGAGGTCATTAAAAAGACAATTGATACTTTGTCGCCAACGTAAAGTAATCTTGAAAGGAGACATTTAAATCCTCATTTAGAAAAAATAAAATTCTAGGAGTTGGAAATAATAGCATTATGGAGCTATAGATCTCTCTTCTCTAATATTATAAGAAATAACAATATCGTGAAGTAATTAGAAACAACACTTGACAACCTTTATTACATGTCAAATTATTTCATGTTACGTATATCGTTGCCGATAGTATTTTTACGAAGAATAATTATTGAAAATTTATCGTTTAAAAAGTGTTTCATTAGAATTTAACATTGTTTTACAACAGATTTGTATGATTCTCTTCAAAACATAGAACGTTTCGAATGCGTTCAAAACATTTCGAATATGTTACATTGTTATTGAGAAATATGGCATGTCATTGTGTTCAAAACATCATCTTTCGACGTTTTACTTCTTGTCACAGAAGGAAACGTGACAACAAAGCAGGGCCGCATCAAATACCTGACGATGTCCTTAAAAAAGACGTTTTTTTTCATGCCACAGAAGGAAACGTTGCAACAAAGCCGGGCCAGCAACAAATATCTGACGATATCTTTCAAAAAGACAATTGATACTTCATCGCTAACAAGCAGAAGTCTGCTACGGAGAGATTCTAACCTCTAATCAAATATGCAAACGACATCCAAATAATTGCAACATTGTGCAATATATCTCGTTTGCTGAATATTATAAAAAGTCCTAGATTTTCTTTAAAACATTCCAAATTATTTTGTATAGCGTATGTTGTTTCCGGTAGTATTTTTACAAAAATTACTTTCATGGAAATTGAACATTTCAAACGCATTACATTGTTGTTGAGAAATACGGCATGTCATTGTGTTCACAACATCATCTTTTGACGTTTTACTTCTTGCCACAGAAGGAAACGTTGGAACAAAGCATGGCCAGCATCAAATATCTGACGATGTCTTTAAAAAAGACAATTGATACTTCATCGCTAACAAGCAGAAGTCTGCTACAGAAAGATTTTAACACCTTATCAAATATGCAAACGACATCCAAATAATCGTAACATTTTGCAATTGATCTCGTTTGCTGAGTATTATAAAAAGTCCTTGATTCCCTTAAAAACACCCCTTATTCTTTTGTATACTATAGTGTATGTTGTTTCCGGTAGTATATTTACAAAAATTACTTTCTCAGAAATTCAACATTTCGAAAGTGTATCACTTATTGAATATAACAAAAACATTTTAAAATACTGGAAAAAACTGGGTGAGGTTTTCACAATATTATCGTTTGATGTTTTCATTTTTATCACCGAATGAAACGTTACAATAAAACAGGGATTTATTAAATTGCTTTGGGAGGTCATTAAAAAGACAATTGATACTTTGTCGGCAAACGTAAAGTAATCTTGAAAGGAGACATTAAAATCCTCATTTAGAAAAAAAAAATTCTAGGAGTTGGAAATAATAGCAACATGGAGCTATATATCTCTCTTCTCTAATATTATAAGAAATAACAATATCGTGAGGTAATTAGAAACAACACTAGACAACCTTTATTACATGTCAAATTATTTCCTGTTACGTATATCGTTGCCGATAGTATTTTTACGAAGAATAATTATTGAAAATTTATCGTTTAAAAAGTGATTCATTAGAATTTAACATTGTTTTACAACAGAATTGTATGATTCTCTTCAAAACATAGAACGTTTCGAATGCGTTCAAAACATTTCGAATATGTTACATTGTTATTGAGAAATATGGCATGCCATTGTGTTCAAAACATCATCTTTCGACGTTTTACTTCTTGTCACAGAAGGAAACGTGACAACAAAGCAGGGCCGCATCAAATACCTGACGATGTCCTTAAAAAAGACGTTTTTTTTCATGCCACAGAAGGAAACGTTGCAACAAAGCCGGGCCAGCAACAAATATCTGACGTTATCTTTCAAAAAGACAATTGATACTTCATCGCTAACAAGCAGAAGTCTGCTACGGAGAGATTCTAACCTCTAATCAAATATGCAAACGACATCCAAATAATTGCAACATTGTGCAATATATCTCGTTTGCTGAATATTATAAAAAGTCCTAGCTTTTCTTTAAAACATTCCAAATTATTTTGTATAGCGTATGTTGTTTCCGGTAGTATTTTTACAAAAATTACTTTCATGGAAATTGAACATTTCAAACGCATTACATTGTTGTTGAGAAATACGGCATGTCATTGTGTTCACAACATCATCTTTTGACGTTTTACTTCTTGCCACAGAAGGA
The DNA here is from genome assembly GCA_949825065.1 of Odontocerum albicorne. NCBI lineage: Eukaryota > Metazoa > Arthropoda > Insecta > Trichoptera > Odontoceridae > Odontocerum > Odontocerum albicorne. Next base: position 30,151,692 of record OX463843.1, on the reverse strand, counting down.
AACGTTGCAACAAAGCATGGCCAACATCAAATATCTGACGATGTCTTTAAAAAAGACAATTGATACTTCATCGCTAACAAGCAGAAGTCTGCTACGGAGAGATTTTAACACCTTATGAAATATGCAAACGACATCCAAATAATCGCAACATTGTGGAATATATATCGTTAGCTGAATACTATAAAAAGTCCTAGATTTTCTTTAAAACATTCCTTATTATTTTGTATAGCGTATGTTGTTTCCGGTAGTATTTTTACAAAAATTACTCTCATGGAAATTAAACATTTCGAACGCGTTACATTGTTGTTGAGAAATACGGCATGTCATTGTGTTCACAACATCATCTTTTGACGTTTTACTTCTTGCCACAGAAAGAAACGATGCAACAAAGCATGACCACCATCAAATATCTGACGATTTCTTTAAAAAAGACAATTGATACTTCATCGCTAACAAGCACAAGTCTGCTACGGAAAGATTTTAACACCTTATCAAATATGCAAACGACATCCAAATAATAGCGAATGTTGTTTCCGGTAGTATTTTTACAAGAATTACTTTCATGGAAATTGAACATTTCGAACGCGTTTCATTGTTGTTGAGAAATACGGCATGTCATTGTGTTCACAACATCATCTTTTGACGTTTTACTTCTTGCCACAGAAGGAAACGTTGGAACAAAGCCGGGCCAGCAACAAATATCTGACGATATCTTTCAAAAAGACAATTGATACTTCATCGCTAACCAGCAGAAGTCTGCTACGGACAGATTCTAACCTCTAATCAAATATGCAAACAACATCCAAATAATTGCAACATTGTGCAATATATCTCGTTTGCTGAATATTACAAAAAGTCCTAGATTTTCTTTAAAACATTCCAAATTATTTTGTATAGCGTATGTTGTTTCCGGTAGTATTTTTACAAAAACTACTTTCATGGAAATTGAACATTTCAAACGCATTACATTGTTGTTGAGAAATACGGCATGTCATTGTGTTCACAACATCATCTTTTGACGTTTTACTTCTTGCCACAGAAGGAAACGTTGCAACAAAGCATGGCCAACATCAAATATCTGACGATGTCTTTAAAAAAGACAATTGATACTTCATCGCTTACAAGCAGAAGTCTGCTACAGAAAGATTTCAACACCTTATCAAATATGCAAACGACATCCAAATAATCGCAACATTGTGCAATTTATCTCGTTTGCTGAGTATTATAAAAAGTCCTTGATTCCCTTAAAAACACCCCTTATTCTTTTGTATACTATAGTGTATGTTGTTTCCGGTAGTATATTTACAAAAATAACTTTCTCAGAAATTCAACATTTCGAAAGTGTATCACTTATTGAATATAAAAAAAAACATTTTAAAATACTGGAAAAAACTGGGTGAGGTTTTCACAATATTATCTTGATGTTTTCATTTTTATCACCGAGTGAAACGTTGCAATAAAACAGGGATTTATTAAATTGCTTTAGGAGGTCATTAAAAAGACAATTGATACTTTGTCGCCAACGTAAAGTAATCTTGAAAGGAGACATTTAAATCCTCATTTAGAAAAAATAAAATTCTAGGAGTTGGAAATAATAGCATTATGGAGCTATAGATCTCTCTTCTCTAATATTATAAGAAATAACAATATCGTGAAGTAATTAGAAACAACACTTGACAACCTTTATTACATGTCAAATTATTTCATGTTACGTATATTGTTGCCGATAGTATTTTTACGAAGAATAATTATTGAAAATTTATCGTTTAAAAAGTGTTTCATTAGAATTTAACATTGTTTTACAACAGATTTGTATGATTCTCTTCAAAACATAGAACGTTTCGAATGCGTTCAAAACATTTCGAATATGTTACATTGTTATTGAGAAATATGGCATGTCATTGTGTTCAAAACATCATCTTTCGACGTTTTACTTCTTGTCACAGAAGGAAACGTGACAACAAAGCAGGGCCGCATCAAATACCTGACGATGTCCTTAAAAAAGACGTTTTTTTTCATGCCACAGAAGGAAACGTTGCAACAAAGCCGGGCCAGCAACAAATATCTGACGATATCTTTCAAAAAGACAATTGATACTTCATCGCTAACAAGCAGAAGTCTGCTACGGAGAGATTCTAACCTCTAATCAAATATGCAAACGACATCCAAATAATTGCAACATTGTGCAATATATCTCGTTTGCTGAATATTATAAAAAGTCCTAGATTTTCTTTAAAACATTCCAAATTATTTTGTATAGCGTATGTTGTTTCCGGTAGTATTTTTACAAAAATTACTTTCATGGAAATTGAACATTTCAAACGCATTACATTGTTGTTGAGAAATACGGCATGTCATTGTGTTCACAACATCATCTTTTGACGTTTTACTTCTTGCCACAGAAGGAAACGTTGCAACAAAGCATGGCCAACATCAAATATCTGACGATGTCTTTAAAAAAGACAATTGATACTTCATCGCTAACAAGCAGAAGTCTGCTACGGAGAGATTTTAACACCTTATCAAATATGCAAACGACATCCAAATAATCGCAACATTGTGGAATATATATCGTTAGCTGAATACTATAAAAAGTCCTAGATTTTCTTTAAAACATTCCTTATTATTTTGTATAGCGTATGTTGTTTCCGGTAGTATTTTTACAAAAATTACTTTCATGGAAATTAAACATTTCGAACGCGTTACATTGTTGTTGAGAAATACGGCATGTCATTGTGTTCACAACATCATCTTTTGACGTTTTACTTCTTGCCACAGAAAGAAACGATGCAACAAAGCATGACCACCATCAAATATCTGACGATTTCTTTAAAAAAGACAATTGATACTTCATCGCTAACAAGCACAAGTCTGCTACGGAAAGATTTTAACACCTTATCAAATATGCAAACGACATCCAAATAATAGCGAATGTTGTTTCCGGTAGTATTTTTACAAGAATTACTTTCATGGAAATTGAACATTTCGAACGCGTTTCATTGTTGTTGAGAAATACGGCATGTCATTGTGTTCACAACATCATCTTTTGACGTTTTACTTCTTGCCACAGAAGGAAACGTTGGAACAAAGCCGGGCCAGCAACAAATATCTGACGATATCTTTCAAAAAGACAATTGATACTTCATCGCTAACCAGCAGAAGTCTGCTACGGACAGATTCTTACCTCTAATCAAATATGCAAACAACATCCAAATAATTGCAACATTGTGCAATATATCTCGTTTGCTGAATATTACAAAAAGTCCTAGATTTTCTTTAAAACATTCCAAATTATTTTGTATAGCGTATGTTGTTTCCGGTAGTATTTTTACAAAAACTACTTTCATGGAAATTGAACATTTCAAACGCATTACATTGTTGTTGAGAAATACGGCATGTCATTGTGTTCACAACATCATCTTTTGACGTTTTACTTCTTGCCACAGAAGGAAACGTTGCAACAAAGCATGGCCAACATCAAATATCTGACGATGTCTTTAAAAAAGACAATTGATACTTCATCGCTTACAAGCAGAAGTCTGCTACAGAAAGATTTCAACACCTTATCAAATATGCAAACGACATCCAAATAATCGCAACATTGTGCAATTTATCTCGTTTGCTGAGTATTATAAAAAGTCCTTGATTCCCTTAAAAACACCCCTTATTCTTTTGTATACTATAGTGTATGTTGTTTCCGGTAGTATATTTACAAAAATAACTTTCTCAGAAATTCAACATTTCGAAAGTGTATCACTTATTGAATATAAAAAAAAACATTTTAAAATACTGGAAAAAACTGGGTGAGGTTTTCACAATATTATCTTGATGTTTTCATTTTTATCACCGAGTGAAACGTTGCAATAAAACAGGGATTTATTAAATTGCTTTAGGAGGTCATTAAAAAGACATATGATACTTTGTCGCCAACGTAAAGTAATCTTGAAAGGAGACATTTAAATCCTCATTTAGAAAAAATAAAATTCTAGGAGTTGGAAATAATAGCATTATGGAGCTATAGATCTCTCTTCTCTAATATTATAAGAAATAACAATATCGTGAAGTAATTAGAAACAACACTTGACAACCTTTATTACATGTCAAATTATTTCATGTTACGTATATCGTTGCCGATAGTATTTTTACGAAGAATAATTATTGAAAATTTATCGTTTAAAAAGTGTTTCATTAGAATTTAACATTGTTTTACAACAGATTTGTATGATTCTCTTCAAAACATAGAACGTTTCGAATGCGTTCAAAACATTTCGAATATGTTACATTGTTATTGAGAAATATGGCATGTCATTGTGTTCAAAACATCATCTTTCGACGTTTTACTTCTTGTCACAGAAGGAAACGTGACAACAAAGCAGGGCCGCATCAAATACCTGACGATGTCCTTAAAAAGACGTTTTTTTTCATGCCACAGAAGGAAACGTTGCAACAAAGCCGGGCCAGCAACAAATATCTGACGATATCTTTCAAAAAGACAATTGATACTTCATCGCTAACAAGCAGAAGTCTGCTACGGAGAGATTCTAACCTCTAATCAAATATGCAAACGACATCCAAATAATTGCAACATTGTGCAATATATCTCGTTTGCTGAATATTATAAAAAGTCCTAGATTTTCTTTAAAACATTCCAAATTATTTTGTATAGCGTATGTTGTTTCCGGTAGTATTTTTACAAAAATTACTTTCATGGAAATTGAACATTTTAAACGCATTACATTGTTGTTGAGAAATACGGCATGTCATTGTGTTCACAACATCATCTTTTGACGTTTTACTTCTTGCCACAGAAGGAAACGTTGCAACAAAGCATGGCCAACATCAAATATCTGACGATGTCTTTAAAAAAGACAATTGATACTTCATCGCTACCAAGCAGAAGTCTGCTACGGAGAGATTTTAACACCTTATCAAATATGCAAACGACATCCAAATAATCGCTACATTGTGGAATATATATCGTTAGCTGAATACTATAAAAAGTCCTAGATTTTCTTTAAAACATTCCTTATTATTTTGTATAGCGTATGTTGTTTCCGGTAGTATTTTTACAAAAATTACTTTCATGGAAATTAAACATTTCGAACGCGTTACATTGTTGTTGAGAAATACGGCATGTCATTGTGTTCACAACATCATCTTTTGACGTTTTACTTCTTGCCACAGAAAGAAACGATGCAACAAAGCATGACCACCATCAAATATCTGACGATTTCTTTAAAAAAGACAATTGATACTTCATCGCTAACAAGCACAAGTCTGCTACGGAAAGATTTTAACACCTTATCAAATATGCAAACGACATCCAAATAATAGCGAATGTTGTTTCCGGTAGTATTTTTACAAGAATTACTTTCATGGAAATTGAACATTTCGAACGCGTTTCATTGTTGTTGAGAAATACGGCATGTCATTGTGTTCACAACATCATCTTTTGACGTTTTACTTCTTGCCACAGAAGGAAACGTTGGAACAAAGCCGGGCCAGCAACAAATATCTGACGATATCTTTCAAAAAGACAATTGATACTTCATCGCTAACCAGCAGAAGTCTGCTACGGACAGATTCTAACCTCTAATCAAATATGCAAACAACATCCAAATAATTGCAACATTGTGCAATATATCTCGTTTGCTGAATATTACAAAAAGTCCTAGATTTTCTTTAAAACATTCCAAATTATTTTGTATAGCGTATGTTGTTTCCGGTAGTATTTTTACAAAAACTACTTTCATGGAAATTGAACATTTCAAACGCATTACATTGTTGTTGAGAAATACGGCATGTCATTGTGTTCACAACATCATCTTTTGACGTTTTACTTCTTGCCACAGAAGGAAACGTTGCAACAAAGCATGGCCAACATCAAATATCTGACGATGTCTTTAAAAAAGACAATTGATACTTCATCGCTTACAAGCAGAAGTCTGCTACAGAAAGATTTCAACACCTTATCAAATATGCAAACGACATCCAAATAATCGCAACATTGTGCAATTTATCTCGTTTGCTGAGTATTATAAAAAGTCCTTGATTCCCTTAAAAACACCCCTTATTCTTTTGTATACTATAGTGTATGTTGTTTCCGGTAGTATATTTACAAAAATAACTTTCTCAGAAATTCAACATTTCGAAAGTGTATCACTTATTGAATATAAAAAAAACATTTTAAAATACTGGAAAAAACTGGGTGAGGTTTTCACAATATTATCTTGATGTTTTCATTTTTATCACCGAGTGAAACGTTGCAATAAAACAGGGATTTATTAAATTGCTTTAGGAGGTCATTAAAAAGACAATTGATACTTTGTCGCCAACGTAAAGTAATCTTGAAAGGAGACATTTAAATCCTCATTTAGAAAAAATAAAATTCTAGGAGTTGGAAATAATAGCATTATGGAGCTATAGATCTCTCTTCTCTAATATTATAAGAAATAACAATATCGTGAAGTAATTAGAAACAACACTTGACAACCTTTATTACATGTCAAATTATTTCATGTTACGTATATCGTTGCCGATAGTATTTTTACGAAGAATAATTATTGAAAATTTATCGTTTAAAAAGTGTTTCATTAGAATTTAACATTGTTTTACAACAGATTTGTATGATTCTCTTCAAAACATAGAACGTTTCGAATGCGTTCAAAACATTTCGAATATGTTACATTGTTATTGAGAAATATGGCATGTCATTGTGTTCAAAACATCATCTTTCGACGTTTTACTTCTTGTCACAGAAGGAAACGTGACAACAAAGCAGGGCCGCATCAAATACCTGACGATGTCCTTAAAAAAGACGTTTTTTTTCATGCCACAGAAGGAAACGTTGCAACAAAGCCGGGCCAGCAACAAATATCTGACGATATCTTTCAAAAAAACAATTGGTACTTCATCGCTAACAAGCAGAAGTCTGCTACGGAGAGATTCTAACCTCTAATCAAATATGCAAACGACATCCAAATAATTGCAACATTGTGCAATATATCTCGTTTGCTGAATATTATAAAAAGTCCTAGATTTTCTTTAAAACATTCCAAATTATTTTGTATAGCGTATGTTGTTTCCGGTAGTATTTTTACAAAAATTACTTTCATGGAAATTGAACATTTCAAACGCATTACATTGTTGTTGAGAAATACGGCATGTCATTGTGTTCACAACATCATCTTTTGACGTTTTACTTCTTGCCACAGAAGGAAACGTTGCAACAAAGCATGGCCAACATCAAATATCTGACGATGTCTTTAAAAAAGACAATTGATACTTCATCGCTAACAAGCAGAAGTCTGCTACGGAGAGATTTTAACACCTTATCAAATATGCAAACGACATCCAAATAATCGCAACATTGTGGAATATATATCGTTAGCTGAATACTATAAAAAGTCCTAGATTTTCTTTAAAACATTCCTTTTAATTTTGTATAGCGTATGTTGTTTCCGTTAGTATTTTTACAAAAATTACTTTCATGGAAATTAAACATTTCGAACGCGTTACATTGTTGTTGAGAAATACGGCATGTCATTGTGTTCACAACATCATCTTTTGACGTTTTACTTCTTGCCACAGAAAGAAACGATGCAACAAAGCATGACCACCATCAAATATCTGACGATTTCTTTAAAAAAGACAATTGATACTTCATCGCTAACAAGCACAAGTCTGCTACGGAAAGATTTTAACACCTTATCAAATATGCAAACGACATCCAAATAATAGCGAATGTTGTTTCCGGTAGTATTTTTACAAGAATTACTTTCATGGAAATTGAACATTTCGAACGCGTTTCATTGTTGTTGAGAAATACGGCATGTCATTGTGTTCACAACATCATCTTTTGACGTTTTACTTCTTGCCACAGAAGGAAACGTTGGAACAAAGCCGGGCCAGCAACAAATATCTGACGATATCTTTCAAAAAGACAATTGATACTTCATCGCTAACCAGCAGAAGTCTGCTACGGACAGATTCTAACCTCTAATCAAATATGCAAACAACATCCAAATAATTGCAACATTGTGCAATATATCTCGTTTGCTGAATATTACAAAAAGTCCTAGATTTTCTTTAAAACATTCCAAATTATTTTGTATAGCGTATGTTGTTTCCGGTAGTATTTTTACAAAAACTACTTTCATGGAAATTGAACATTTCAAACGCATTACATTGTTGTTGAGAAATACGGCATGTCATTGTGTTCACAACATCATCTTTTGACGTTTTACTTCTTGCCACAGAAGGAAACGTTGCAACAAAGCATGGCCAACATCAAATATCTGACGATGTCTTTAAAAAAGACAATTGATACTTCATCGCTTACAAGCAGAAGTCTGCTACAGAAAGATTTTAACACCTTATCAAATATGCAAACGACATCCAAATAATCGCAACATTGTGCAATTTATCTCGTTTGCTGAGTATTATAAAAAGTCCTTGATTCCCTTAAAAACACCCCTTATTCTTTTGTATACTATAGTGTATGTTGTTTCCGGTAGTATATTTACAAAAATAACTTTCTCAGAAATTCAACATTTCGAAAGTGTATCACTTATTGAATATAAAAAAAAACATTTTAAAATACTGGAAAAAACTGGGTGAGGTTTTCACAATATTATCTTGATGTTTTCATTTTTATCACCGAGTGAAACGTTGCAATAAAACAGGGATTTATTAAATTGCTTTAGGAGGTCATTAAAAAGACAATTGATACTTTGTCGCCAACGTAAAGTAATCTTGAAAGGAGACATTTAAATCCTCATTTAGAAAAAATAAAATTCTAGGAGTTGGAAATAATAGCATTATGGAGCTATAGATCTCTCTTCTCTAATATTATAAGAAATAACAATATCGTGAAGTAATTAGAAACAACACTTGACAACCTTTATTACATGTCAAATTATTTCATGTTACGTATATCGTTGCCGATAGTATTTTTACGAAGAATAATTATTGAAAATTTATCGTTTAAAAAGTGTTTCATTAGAATTTAACATTGTTTTACAACAGATTTGTATGATTCTCTTCAAAACATAGAACGTTTCGAATGCGTTCAAAACATTTCGAATATGTTACATTGTTATTGAGAAATATGGCATGTCATTGTGTTCAAAACATCATCTTTCGACGTTTTACTTCTTGTCACAGAAGGAAACGTGACAACAAAGCAGGGCCGCATCAAATACCTGACGATGTCCTTAAAAAAGACGTTTTTTTTCATGCCACAGAAGGAAACGTTGCAACAAAGCCGGGCCAGCAACAAATATCTGACGATATCTTTCAAAAAGACAATTGATACTTCATCGCTAACAAGCAGAAGTCTGCTACGGAGAGATTCTAACCTCTAATCAAATATGCAAACGACATCCAAATAATTGCAACATTGTGCAATATATCTCGTTTGCTGAATATTATAAAAAGTCCTAGATTTTCTTTAAAACATTCCAAATTATTTTGTATAGCGTATGTTGTTTCCGGTAGTATTTTTACAAAAATTACTTTCATGGAAATTGAACATTTCAAACGCATTACATTGTTGTTGAGAAATACGGCATGTCATTGTGTTCACAACATCATCTTTTGACGTTTTACTTCTTGCCACAGAAAGAAACGTTGCAACAAAGCATGGCCAACATCAAATATCTGACGATGTCTTTAAAAAAGACAATTGATACTTCATCGCTAACAAGCAGAAGTCTGCTACGGAGAGATTTTAACACCTTATCAAATATGCAAACGACATCCAAATAATCGCAACATTGTGGAATATATATCGTTAGCTGAATACTATAAAAAGTCCTAGATTTTCTTTAAAACATTCCTTATTATTTTGTATAGCGTATGTTGTTTCCGGTAGTATTTTTACAAAAATTACTTTCATGGAAATTAAACATTTCGAACGCGTTACATTGTTGTTGAGAAATACGGCATGTCATTGTGTTCACAACATCATCTTTTGACGTTTTACTTCTTGCCACAGAAAGAAACGATGCAACAAAGCATGACCACCATCAAATATCTGACGATTTCTTTAAAAAAGACAATTGATACTTCATCGCTAACAAGCACAAGTCTGCTACGGAAAGATTTTAACACCTTATCAAATATGCAAACGACATCCAAATAATAGCGAATGTTGTTTCCGGTAGTATTTTTACAAGAATTACTTTCATGGAAATTGAACATTTTGAACGCGTTTCATTGTTGTTGAGAAATACGGCATGTCATTGTGTTCACAACATCATCTTTTGACGTTTTACTTCTTGCCACAGAAGGAAACGTTGGAACAAAGCATGGCCAGCATCAAATATCTGACGATGTCTTTAAAAAAGACAATTGATACTTCATCGCTAACAAGCAGAAGTCTGCTACAGAAAGATTTTAACACCTTATCAAATATGCAAACGACATCCAAATAATCGTAACATTTTGCAATTGATCTCGTTTGCTGAGTATTATAAAAAGTCCTTGATTCCCTTAAAAACACCCCTTATTCTTTTGTATACTATAGTGTATGTTGTTTCCGGTAGTATATTTACAAAAATTACTTTCTCAGAAATTCAACATTTCGAAAGTGTATCACTTATTGAATATAACAAAAACATTTTAAAATACTGGAAAAAACTGGGTGAGGTTTTCACAATATTATCGTTTGATGTTTTCATTTTTATCACCGAATGAAACGTTACAATAAAACAGGGATTTATTAAATTGCTTTGGGAGGTCATTAAAAAGACAATTGATACTTTGTCGGCTAACGTAAAGTAATCTTGAAAGGAGACATTAAAATCCTCATTTAGAAAAAAAAAATTCTAGGAGTTGGAAATAATAGCAACATGGAGCTATATATCTCTCTTCTCTAATATTATAAGAAATAACAATATCGTGAGGTAATTAGAAACATCACTAGACAACCTTTATTACATGTCAAATTATTTCCTGTTACGTATATCGTTGCCGATAGTATTTTTACGAAGAATAATTATTGAAAATTTATCGTTTAAAAAGTGATTCATTAGAATTTAACATTGTTTTACAACAGAATTGTATGATTCTCTTCAAAACATAGAACGTTTCGAATGCGTTCAAAACATTTCGAATATGTTACATTGTTATTGAGAAATATGGCATGCCATTGTGTTCAAAACATCATCTTTCGACGTTTTACTTCTTGTCACAGAAGGAAACGTGACAACAAAGCAGGGCCGCATCAAATACCTGACGATGTCCTTAAAAAAGACGTTTTTTTTCATGCCACAGAAGGAAACGTTGCAACAAAGCCGGGCCAGCAACAAATATCTGACGTTATCTTTCAAAAAGACAATTGATACTTCATCGCTAACAAGCAGAAGTCTGCTACGGAGAGATTCTAACCTCTAATCAAATATGCAAACGACATCCAAATAATTGCAACATTGTGCAATATATCTCGTTTGCTGAATATTATAAAAAGTCCTAGCTTTTCTTTAAAACATTCCAAATTATTTTGTATAGCGTATGTTGTTTCCGGTAGTATTTTTACAAAAATTACTTTCATGGAAATTGAACATTTCAAACGCATTACATTGTTGTTGAGAAATACGGCATGTCATTGTGTTCACAACATCATCTTTTGACGTTTTACTTCTTGCCACAGAAGGAAACGTTGCAACAAAGCATGGCCAACATCAAATATCTGACGATGTCTTTAAAAAAGACAATTGATACTTCATCGCTAACAAGCAGAAGTCTGCTACGGAGAGATTTTAACACCTTATCAAATATGCAAACGACATCCAAATAATCGCAACATTGTGGAATATATATCGTTAGCTGAATACTATAAAAAGTCCTAGATTTTCTTTAAAACATTCCTTATTATTTTGTATAGCGTATGTTGTTTCCGGTAGTATTTTTACAAAAATTACTTTCATGGAAATTAAACATTTCGAACGCGTTACATTGTTGTTGAGAAATACGGCATGTCATTGTGTTCACAACATCATCTTTTGACGTTTTACTTCTTGCCACAGAAAGAAACGATGCAACAAAGCATGACCACCATCAAATGTCTGACGATTTCTTTAAAAAAGACAATTGATACTTCATCGCTAACAAGCACAAGTCTGCTACGGAAAGATTTTAACACCTTATCAAATATGCAAACGACATCCAAATAATAGCGAATGTTGTTTCCGGTAGTATTTTTACAAAAATTACTTTCATGGAAATTGAACATTTCGAACGCGTTTCATTGTTGTTGAGAAATACGGCATGTCATTGTGTTCACAACATCATCTTTTGACGTTTTACTTCTTGCCACAGAAGGAAACGTTGGAACAAAGCCGGGCCAGCAACAAATATCTGACGATATCTTTCAAAAAGACAATTGATACTTCATCGCTAACCAGCAGAAGTCTGCTACGGACAGATTCTAACCTCTAATCAAATATGCAAACAACATCCAAATAATTGCAACATTGTGCAATATATCTCGTTTGCTGAATATTACAAAAAGTCCTAGATTTTCTTTAAAACATTCCAAATTATTTTGTATAGCGTATGTTGTTTCCGGTAGTATTTTTACAAAAACTACTTTCATGGAAATTGAACATTTCAAACGCATTACATTGTTGTTGAGAAATACGGCATGTCATTGTGTTCACAACATCATCTTTTGACGTTTTACTTCTTGCCACAGAAGGAAACGTTGCAACAAAGCATGGCCAACATCAAATATCTGACGATGTCTTTAAAAAAGACAATTGATACTTCATCGCTAACAAGCAGAAGTCTGCTACGGAGAGATTTTAACACCTTATCAAATATGCAAACGACATCCAAATAATCGCAACATTTTGGAATATATATCGTTAGCTGAATACTATAAAAAGTCCTAGATTTTCTTTAAAACATTCCTTATTATTTTGTATAGCGTATGTTGTTTCCGGTAGTATTTTTACAAAAATTACTTTCATGGAAATTAAACATTTCGAACGCGTTACATTGTTGTTGAGAAATACGGCATGTCATTGTGTTCACAACATCATCTTTTGACGTTTTACTTCTTGCCACAGAAAGAAACGATGCAACAAAGCATGACCACCATCAAACATCTGACGATTTCTTTAAAAAAGACAATTGATACTTCATCGCTAACAAGCACAAGTCTGCTACGGAAAGATTTTAACACCTTATCAAATATGCAAACGACATCCAAATAATCGCAACATTGTGCAATATATCTCGTTTGCTGAGTATTATAAAAATTCCTTGATTCCCTTAAAAACACCCCTTATTCTTTTGTATACTATAGTGTATGTTGTTTCCGGTAGTATATTTACAAAAATACCTTTCTCAGAAATTGAACATTTCGAAAGTGTATCACTTATTGAATATAACAAAAACATTTTAAAATACTGGGTGACGTTTTCATAATATTATCGTTTGATGTTTTCATTTTTATCACCGAATGAAACGTTACAATAAAACAGGGATTTATTAAATTGCTTTAGGAGGTCATTAAATAGACAATTGATACTTTGTCGCCAACGTAAAGTAATCTTGAAAGGAGACATTAAAATCCTCATTTAGAAAAAAAAAATTCTAGGAGTTGGAAATAATAGCAACATGGAGCTATATATCTCTCTTCTCTAATATTATAAGAAATAACAATATCGTGAGGTAATTAGAAACAACACTTGACAACCTTTATTACATGTCAAATTATTTCCTGTTACGTATATCGTTGCCGATAGTATTTTTACGAAGAATAATTATTGAAAATTTATCGTTTAAAAAGTGATTCATTAGAATTTAACATTGTTTTACAACAGAATTGTATGATTCTCTTCAAAACATAGAACGTTTCGAATGCGTTCAAAACATTTCGAATATGTTACATTGTTGTTGAGAATTACGGCATGTCATTGTGTTCACAACATCATCTTTTGACGTTTTACTTCTTGCCACAGAAGGAAACGTTGGAACAAAGCGTGGCAAGCATCAAATATCTGACGATGTCTTTAAAAAAGACAATTGATACATCATCGCTAAAAAGCAGAAGTCTGCTACGGAGAGATTTTAACACCTAATAAAATATGCAAACGACATCGAAATAATCGAAACATTGTGCAATATATCTCGTTTGCTGAGTATTATAAAAAGTCCAAGATTGTCTATAAAACATTCCTTATTGTTTTGTATAGCGTATGTTGTTTCCTGTAGTATTTTTACAAAAATTACTTTCAAGGAAATTGAACATTTCGAACGCGTTACATTGTTGTTGAGAAATACGGCATTTCATTGTGTTCACAACATCATCTTTTGACGTTTTACTTCTTGCAACAGAAGGAAACTTTGGAACAAAGCGTGGCAAGCATCAAATATCTGACGATGTCTTTAAAAAAGACAATTGATACTTCATCGCTAAAAAGCAGAAGTCTGCTACGGAAAGATTTTAACACCTTATCAAAAATGCAAACTACATCCAAATAATCGCAACATTGTGCAATTTATCTCGTTTGCTGAGTATTATAAAAAGTCCTTGATTCCCTTAAAAACACATCTTATTCTTTTGTATACTATAGTGTATGTTGTTTCCGGTAGTATATTTACAAAAATAACTTTCTCAGAAATTCAACATTTCGAAAGTGTATCACTTATTGAATATAACAAAAACATTTTAAAATACTGGAAAAAACTGGGTGAGGTTTTCACAATATTATCGTTTGATGTTTTCATTTTTATCACCGAATGAAACGTTACAATAAAACAGGGATTTATTAAATTGCTTTAGGAGGTCATTAAAAAGACAATAAATTTGACAACTTTGTCGCCAAACGTAAAGTAATCTTGAAAGGAGAAGAAAAAAATCTAGGAGTTGGAAATAATAGCAACATGGAGCTATAGATCTCTCTTCTCTAATATTATAAGAAATACCAATATCGTGAAGTAATTAGAAACAACACTTGACAACCTCTATTACATGTCAAATTATTTCCTGTTATGTATATCGTTGCCGATAGTATTTTTACGAAGAATAATTATTGAAAATTTATCGTTTAAAAAGTGTTTCATTAGAATTTAACATTGTTTTAAAACATAATTGTGTGATTCTCTTCAAAACATAGAACGTTTCGAATGCGTTCAAAACATTTCGAATATGTTACATTGTTATTGAGAAATATGGCAGGTCATTGTGTTCACAACATCATCTTTCGACGTTTTACTTCTTATCACAGAAGGAAACGTTACAACAAAGCAGAGCCGCATCAAATACCTCACGAAGTCGTTAAAAAATACAATTGATACTTCAACGCTAACAAGCAGAAGTCTGCTACGGAGATATTCTAACCCCTAATCAAATATGCAAACGACATCCAAATAATAGCGAATGTTGTTTCCGGCAGTATTTTTACAAAAATTACTTTCATGGAAATTGAACATTTCGAACGCGTTACATTGTTGTTGAAAAATACGGCATGTCATTGTGTTCACAACATCATCTTTTGACGTTTTATTTCTTGCCACAGAAGGAAACGTTGCAAAAAAGCATGGCCAGCATCAAATATCTGACGATGTCTTTAAAAAAGACAATTGATACTTCATCGCTAACAAGCAGAAGTCTGCTACGGAAAGACTTTAACACCTTATCAAATATGCAAAAGACATCCAAATAATCGCAACATTGTGCAATATATCTCGTTTGCTGAGTATTATAAAAAGTCCTAGATTTTCTTTAAAACATTCCTTATTGTTTTGTATAGCGTATGTTGTTTCCGGTAGTATTTTTACAAAAATTACTTTCATGGAAATTGAACATTTCGAACGCGTTACATTGTTGTTGAAAAATACGGCATGTCATTGTGTTCACAACATCATCTTCTGACGTTTTCTTTCTTGCCAAAGAAAGAAACGTTACAACAAAGCAGGGCCGCATCAAATACCTGACGATGTCCTTAAAAACGACGTTTTACTTCTTGCCACAGAAGGAAATGTTGCTACAAAGCCGGGCCAGCATAAAATATCAGACGATATCTTTCAAAAAGACAATTGATACTTCATCGCTAACAAGCAGAAGTCTGCTACGGAGAGATTTTAACACCTTATCAAATATGCAAACAACATCCAAATAATCGCAACATTCTGGAATATATATCGTTTGCTGAGTATTATAAAAAGTCCTTGATTTCCTTTAAAACACCCCTCATTCTTTTGTATACTTTAGTGTATGTTGTTTCCGGTAGTATATTTACAAAAATAACTTTCTCAGAAATTGAACATTTCGAAAGTGTATCACTGTTATTGAATATAACAAAAACATTTTAAAATACTGGAAAAATACAGGGTGACGTTTTCACAATATTATCGTTTGATGTTTTCATTTTTATCACCGAATGTAACGTTACAATAAAACAGGGATTTATTAAATTGCTTTAGGAGGTCATGTAAAAGACAATTGATACTTTGTCGCCAAACGTAAAGTAATCTTGAAAGGAGACATTAAAATCCTCATTTAGAAAAAAAATATCTAGGAGTTGGAAATAATAGCAACATGGAGCTATATATCTCTCTTCTCTAATATTATAAGAAATAAAAATATCGTGAAGTAATAAGAAACAACACTTGACAACCTGTATTACATGTCAAATTATTTCCTGCTATGTATATCGTTGGCGATAGTATTTTTACGAAGAATAATTATTGAAAATTTATCGTTAAAAAAGTGTTTCATTAGAATTTAACATTGTTTTACAACAGAATTGTATGATTCTCTTCAAAACATAGAACGTTTCGAATTCGTTCAAAACATTTCGAATATGTTACATTGTTATTGAGAAATATGGCATGTCATTGTGTTCACAACATCATCTTTCGACGTTTTACTTCTTGTCACAGAAGGAAACGTTACAACAAAGCAGGGCCGCATCAAATACCTCACGAAGTCCTTAAAAATACAATTGATAATTCAACGCTAACAAGCAGAAGTCTGCTACGGAGATATTCTAACCCCTAATCAAATATGCAAACGACATCCAAATAATAGCGAATGTTGTTTTCGGTAGTATTTTTACAACAATTACTTTCATGGAAATTGAACATTTCGAACGCGTTACATTGTTGTTGAGAAATACGGCATGTCATTGTGTTCACAACATATTCTTTTAACGTTTTGCTTCTTGCCACAGAAGGAAACGTTGCAACAAAGCATGGCCAACATCAAATATCTGACGATGTCTTTAAAAAAGACAACTGATACTTCATCGCTAACAAGCAGAAGGCTGCTACGGAAAGATTTTAACACCTTATCAAATATGCAAACGACATCCAAATAATAGCGAATGTTGTTTCCGGTAGTATTTTTACAAAAACTACTTTCATGGAAATTGAACATTTCAAACGCATTACATTGTTGTTGAGAAATACGGCATGTCATTGTGTTCACAACATCATCTTTTGACGTTTTACTTCTTGCCACAGAAGGAAACGTTGCAACAAAGCATGGCCAACATCAAATATCTGACGATGTCTTTAAAAAAGACAATTGATACTTCATCGCTTACAAGCAGAAGTCTGCTACAGAAAGATTTCAACACCTTATCAAATATGCAAACGACATCCAAATAATCGCAACATTGTGCAATATATCTCGTTTGCTGAGTATTATAAAAAGTCCTTGATTCCCTTAAAAACACCCCTTATTCTTTTGTGTACTATAGTGTGTGTTGTTTCCGGTAGTATATTAACAAAAATAACTTTCTCAGAAATTGAACATTTCGAAAGTGTATCACTTATTGAATATAACAAAAACATTTTAAAATACTGGAAAAAACTGGGTGACGTTTTCACAATATTATCGTTTGATGTTTTCATTTTTATCACCGAATGAAACGTTACAATAAAACACGGATTTATTAAACTGCTTTAGGAAGTCATGTAAAAGACAATTGATACTTTTTCGCCAACGTAAAGTAATCTTGAAAGGAGACATTTAAATCCTCATTTAGAAAAAAAAATTCTAGGAGTTGGAAATAATAGCAACATGGAGCTATAGATCTCTCTTCTCTAATATTATAAGAAATAACAATATCGTGAAGTAATTAGAAACAACACTTGACAACCTTTATTACATGTCAAATTATTTCCTGTTACGTATATCGTTGCCGATAGTATTTTTACGAAGAATAATTATTGAAAATTTATCGTTTAAAAAGTGTTTCATTAGAATTTAACATTGTTTTACAACAGAATTGTATGATTCTCTTCAAAACATAGAACGTTTCGAATGCGTTCAAAACATTTCGAATATGTTACATTATTGTTGAGAATTACGGCATGTCATTGTGTTCACAACATCATCTTTTGACGTTTTACTTCTTGCCACAGAAGGAAACGTTGCAAAAAAGCATGGCTAGCATCAAATATCTGACGATGTCTTTAAAAAAGACAATTGATACTTCATCGCTAACAAGCAGAGGTCTGCTACGGAAAGACTTTAACACCTTATCAAATATGCAAACGACATCCAAATAATCGCAACATTGTGCAATATATCTCGTTTGCTGAGTATTATAAAAAGTCCTAGATTTTCTTTAAAACATTCCTTATTAGTTTTTATAGCGGATGTTGTTT
This sequence comes from Odontocerum albicorne, assembly GCA_949825065.1. Taxonomy (NCBI): domain Eukaryota; kingdom Metazoa; phylum Arthropoda; class Insecta; order Trichoptera; family Odontoceridae; genus Odontocerum; species Odontocerum albicorne. Next base: position 30,133,062 of record OX463843.1, on the reverse strand, counting down.
CCGGTAGTATTTTTACAAAAATTACTTTCATGGAAATTGAACATTTCGAACGCGTTACATTGCTGTTGAAAAATACGGCATGTCATTGTGTTCACAACATCATCTTTTGACGTTTTCTTTCTTGCCAAAGAAAGAAACGTTACAACAAAGCAGGGCCGCATCAAATACCTGACGATGTCCTTACAAAAGACTTTTTTCTTCTTGCCACAGAAGGAAACGTTGCAACAAAGCCGGGCCAGCATCAAATACCTGACGATATCTTTCAAAAAGACAATTGATACTTCATCGCTAGCAAGCAGAAGTCTGCTACGGAAAGATTTTAACACCTTATCAAATATGCAAACGACATCCAAATAATCGCAACATAGTACAATATATCTCGTTTGCTGAGTATTATAAAAAGTCCTTGATTCCCTTAAAAACACCCCTTATTCTTTTGTATACTGTAGTGTGTGTTGTTTCCGGTAGTATATTTACAAAAATAACTTTCTCAGAAATTGAACATTTCGAAAGTGTATCACTTATTGAATAGAACAAAAACATTTTAAAATACTGGAAAGAACTGGGTGACGTTTTCACAATATTATCGTTTGATGTTTTCATTTTTATCACCGAATGAAACGTTACAATAAAACAGGGATTTATTAAACTGCTTTAGGAGGTCATGTAAAAGACAATTGATACTTTGTCGCCAACGTAAAGTAATCTTGAAAGAAGACATTTAAATCCTCATTTAGAAAAAAAAATTCTAGGAGTTGGAAATAATAGCAACATGGAGCTATAGATCTCTCTTCTCTAATATTATAAGAAATAACAATATCGTGAAGTAATTAGAAACAACACTTGACAACCTTTATTACATGTCAAATTATTTCCTGTTACGTATATCGTTGCCGATAGTATTTTTACGAAGAATAATTATTGAAAATTTATCGTTTAAAAAGTGTTTCATTAGAATTTAACATTGTTTTACAACAGAATTGTATGATTCTCTTCAAAACATAGAACGTTTCGAATGCGTTCAAAACATTTCGAATATGTTACATTGTTGTTGAGAATTACGGCATGTCATTGTGTTCACAACATCATCTTTTGACGTTTTACTTCTTGCCACAGAAGGAAACGTTGCAAAAAAGCATGGCCAGCATCAAATATCTGACGATGTCTTTAAAAAAGACAATTGATACTTCATCGCTAACAAGCAGAAGTCTGCTACGGAAAGACTTTAACACCTTATCAAATATGCAAACGACATCCAAATAATCGCAACATTGTGCAATATATCTCGTTTGCTGAGTATTATAAAAAGTCCTAGATTTTCTTTAAAACATTCCTTATTGTTTTGTATAGCGTATGTTGTTTCTGGTAGTATTTTTACAAAAATTACTTTCATGGAAGTTGAACATTTCGAACGCGTTACATTGTTGTTGAAAAATACGGCATGTCATTGTGTTCACAACATCATCTTTTGACTACATCTTGCCACAGAAGAAGACGTTGCAAAAAAGCATGACCAGCATCAAATATCTGACGATGTCTTTAAAAAAGACAATTGATACTTCATCGCTAAGAAGCAGAAGTCTGCTACGGAAAGATTTTAACACCTTATCAAATATGCAAACGACATCCAAATAATCGCAGCATTGTGCAATATATCTCGTTTGCTGAGTATTATAAAAAGTCCTTGATTCCCTTAAACACACCCCTTATTCTTTTGTATACTATAGTGTATGTTGTTTCCGGTAGTATATTTACAAAAATAACTTTCTCAGAAATTGAACATTTCGAAAGTGTATCACTGTTATTGAATATAACAAAAACATTTTAAAATACTGGAAAAAACAGTGTGACGTTTTCACAATATTATCGTTTGATGTTTTCATTTTCATCACCGAATGAAACGTTAAAATAAAACAGGGATTTATTAAATTGCTTTAGGAGGTCATTAAAAAGACAATTGATACTTTGTCGCCAACGTAAAGTAATCCTGAAAGGAGACATTAAAATCCTCATTTAGAAAAAAAAATTCTAGGAGTTGGAAATAATAGCAACATGGAGCTATTTATCTCTCTCCTCTAATATTGTAAGAAAGAACAATATCGTGAAGTAATTAGAAACAACACTTGACAACCTCTATTACATGTCAAATTATTTCCTGTTATGTATATCGTTGCAGATAGTATTTTTACGAAGAATAATTATTGAAAATTTATCGTTTAAAAAGTGTTTCATTAGAATTTAACATTGTTTTAAAACATAATTGTGTGATTCTCTTCAAAACATAGAACGTTTCGAATGCGTTCAAAACATTTCGAATATGTTACATTGTTATTGAGAAATATGGCAGGTCATTGTGTTCACAACATCATCTTTCGACGTTTTACTTCTTATCACAGAAGGAAACGTTACAACAAAGCAGAGCCGCATCAAATACCTCACGAAGTCGTTAAAAAATACAATTGATACTTCAACGCTAACAAGCAGAAGTCTGCTACGGAGATATTCTAACCCCTAATCAAATATGCAAACGACATCCAAATAATAGCGAATGTTGTTTCCGGCAGTATTTTTACAAAAATTACTTTCATGGAAATTGACATTTCGAACGCGTTACATTGTTGTTGAAAAATACGGCATGTCATTGTGTTCACAACATCATCTTTTGACATTTTATTTCTTGCCACAGAAGGAAACGTTACAACAAAGCAGGGCCGCATCAAATACCTGACGATGTCCTTAAAAAAGACGTTTTCCCTCTTGCCACAGAAGGAAACGTTGCAACAAAGCCGGGCCAGCATCAAATAGCCGACGATATCTTTCAAAAAGACAATTGATACTTCATCGCTAACAAGCAGAAGTTTGCTACGGAGAGATTCTACCCCCTAATCAAATATGCAAACGACATCCAAATAATAGCGAATGTTGCTTGCGGTAGTATTTTTACAAGAATTACTTTCAAGGAAATTGAACATTTCGAACGCGTTACATTGTTGTTGAGAAATACGGCATGTCATTGTGTTTACAACATCATCTTTTGACGTTTTCTTTCTTGCCACAGAAGGAAACGTTACAACAAAGCAGGACCGCATCAAATACCTGACGATGTCCTTAAAAAAGACGTTTTTCTTCTTGCCACAGAAGGAAACGTTGCAACAAAGCCGGGCCAGCATAAAATATCAGACGATATCTTTCGAAAAGACAATTGATACTTCATCGCTAACAAGCAGAAGTCTGCTACGGAGAGATTTTAACACCTTATCAAATATACAAACGACATCCAAATAATCGCAACATTGTGCAATATATCTCGTTTGCTGAGTATTATAAAAAGTCCTAGATTTTCTTTAAAACATTCCTTATTGTTTTGTATAGCGTGTTGTTTCCGGTAGTATTTTTACAAAAAATTACTTTCATGGAAATTGAACATTTCGAACGCGTTACATTGTTGTTGAGAAATACGGCATTTCACTGTGTTCACAACATCATCTTTTGACGTTTTACTTCTTGCCACAGAAGGAAACGTTGCAACAAAGCATGGCCATCATCAAATATCTGACGATGTCTTTAAAAAAGGCAATTGATACTTCATCGCCAACAAGCAGAAGTCTGCTACGGAAAGATTTTGACATCTTATCAAATATGCAAACGACATCCAAATAATCGCAACATTGTGGAATATATCTCGTTTGCTGAGTATTATAAAAAGTCCTAGATTTTCTTTAAAACATTCCTTATTGTTTTGTATAGCGTATGTTGTTTCCGGTAGTATTTTTACAAAAATTATTTTCATGGAAATTTAACATTTCGAACGCGTTACATTGTTGTTGAGAAATACGGCATGTCATTGTGTTCACAACATCATCTTTTGACGTTTTACTTCTTGCCACAGAAGGAATCGTTGCAACAAAGAATGGCCAGCATCAAATATCTGACGGTGTCTTAAAAAAAGACAATTGATACTTCATCGCTAACAAGCAGAAGTCTACTACGGAAATATATTAACACCTTATCAAATATGCAAACGACATCCAAATAATCGCAACATTGTGCAAGATATCGCGTTTGCAGTATTATAAAAAGTCCTTGATTCCCTTTAAAACACCCCTTATTGTTTTGTATAGTGTATGTTGTTTCCGGTAGTATATTTACAAAAATAACTTTCTCAGAAATTGAACATTTCGAAAGTGTTTCACTGTTATTGAATATAACAAAAACATTTTAAAATACTGGAAAAAACGGGGTGACGTGTTCACAATATTATCGTTTGATGTTTTCATTTTTATCACCGAATGAAACGTTACAATAAAACAGGGATTTATTAAATTACTTTAGGAGGTCGTTAAAAAGAGAATTGATAATTTGTCGCCAACGTAAAGTAATCTTGAAAGGAGACATTAAAATCCTCATTTAGTAAAAAATATTTCTAGGAGTTGGAAATAATAGCAACATGGAACCATATATCTCTGTTCTCTAATATAAGAAATTACAATATCGTGAAGTAATTAGAAACAACACTTGACATCCTTTATTACATGTCAAATTATTTCCTGTAATGTACGAGTATATCGTTGCCGATAGTATTTTTACGAAAAATAATTATTGAAAATTTACGGTTTAGAAAGTGTTTCATTAGAATTGATTATAACAAGAACCTTTCAAAAGTGTGAGAAAAACGGCGAGACATTGTTTTTACAACATAATCATTTGATAGTCTTCAAACCATAGAACGAAACGATACAAATAAACAGGGGCTTAATCAAATTGACGAGGTCGTTAAAACAGAGATTTGATTCTTAATCGCTCATGTGAAGTAGCTTTTAAGGGAGAGATTCAAATCTTCATGTATAAAAACTGCTTCGATGAGTTCGAAATAATGATTATTTTGCTGAGTATTATAAGAAAGTACTTCTTCATTGTGAAGTGGTGTGTCTGATACCCTCGAAATATATATTATTATATTCTAAAATGCATGGCGTTGCCGATATTATTTTTACGAATAAGGCTTTCGGAGAGATCGAACATTTCGAAGTTGATCATTGTAATTGAATATTACAAGAATTTTTTAAAATACAGAGCTTAACATTGTGTTCACAGCATCATGGTTGAAGTTTCCAGTCATTTATTACAGCGAAACGGTAGAATAAAATAGAGCCTTATTCTAACAACAATTCACACTCAAAGTTTTGACGAGGCCGCTAGAAGAGTATTCGCATTTTAGGCCCTGGCTTGAGTCTAGAACTGAGAGATTTCAATCAAGGTTTGATTATATTTTGTTAAAATGTTGTTTTTATTATCCGAGGAGCCCTGCATAAGGTAAAACGGGGATACACTGTGATATAGAATATTGTGAGAAATGCCACAACATAAACATAAGAATAGAAAATTTTGTTGAATTTATAACTATCATTAGATTATTTGAAATTTACAGATAGAAATATTAAAGTAAAAATGATTTTTATTGTATTCACAATATATAATGATAGTTTCATCAACCACAAACAATGTGTGATCAATAGCAATATAGAATTACATATTTTGCAGAGAAACTTGAAGAACATGATTAAAAGTTTGTTTACTATTTGTTTATTAAAAGTTTTCTTATTTTATTACAGAAAATATAATTGTTTAAAAAATATGTTATTTAAGTTAAAATTTAAATGACGTTTTGTCGGAAAAAGCACGAAGGAAAGAAAGATAAAATTCTATATAAAAAATATAACTATCTATATAAATAAAAATGTAAATGTTCCTACATAAAAAATCTCTAATCACCGAAAGCTCTTCACCGATCGCTTTGAAATTTTGACAAAAGGTTGCATTCGTATACGAGAATGTTTATATATTTTTATTTATATATAGTACAGGTGTATATAAAAAAGTTTATAAATCAGAAAAAATAACGTTTGCGCCTCCTGCAGCGACACAGACGAACTAAACTTGACAGTTATGTCACAGTGCATTTTCGACGTTTCGGAATTAATATTAAATAATAAATATTAAACATCTATATAAATAAAAATGTAAATGTTCGTTAATTTAAAATCTCCGAAAGTTATTCACGGATTGCTATGAAATTTTGACAGTTGCATTTTGATTTTGAATATTAAATAATTTAATATTAAATAAATAAATATTTAATATTAAATATTTAAATAATAAATATAAAATTTTCAAATAAGTTAAATTTTTCCGTATAGCGCCATCTGCGCTAATTTATCCGCCATTTTCATTTCGTAATATGGGTAGTTAACATGTACTTCTAAGAATATCTGTTTCACTTAGTTTTTTATTTTTCTGTTCAATTAGCGGTGAAATTGAACTGTGTTGATTGATTTTCGTTTGAATTCAAATCATATCGTGATTGACCTCTTGGAGTGACGCGATCATTTGCTTCAGAGAGACAGCTTGATGTTGGTATGTACATTTTTGACAAACGTCATATTTGATTTCAACGAACTGCCAAATTTTTGCTAATTTGTAACAAGATGTATTAATTTGTCATTATTGTTAGTTTTTTGTAATGTATTTACATATTGTAAATAACTTGCTATTCATTAGTATCGATATTTATTGTTCATTAATGACACGTCCAAACATGTCACATCCAAATTAAATTCGTGCGTAGTTTGCAATGTCTTTTCTTAACATTTAATTAATTCCAATAATATCTCTCTTTGCTTAACATTTAATTAGTTTCAATTATCTCTGTATTTCCTTAACAATACTCCTATTTGACAAATATTTCCTTAACAATACTCCTATTTGACAAATATTTGACAAATGCGTGTACAGCTTCAAAACGATCGATCAGCTGAGATATTCTCACATCAATTGCTGGAAATTGGGAACGGAAAGGTGCAGGTTGATATGACCTCAGGACGAATTTCATTGTCTCATAATTTAATGTTTCACAATTTTATATGTTTTTGCTATAACTTTCTTTCTTTTTTTTTCAGTGCAATCGATCTACTTTAGTTCATCAAAATGTTGAGGAAGCAGCAGAACGACGTGTAGCCAGACTAGAGGATTCAAGAGGATTGCGTTCTGCAGATTCAGAACTGGTTCGTTCTCAACAGAATGTACGCGACAGGCTGATAGTGACTGAAATAGGTCAGTAGGAATATTAAAAGTACCTTTTTTATACAGAATTTAATTTTATCTCTATGTTTATATTTCAAAATCTATCAAATCGTATGTAGAAATGAAGATTTTTTTTAATTAGTTCCAATTATCTATTTGTCTTCCCTTAACATTTAATTAGTTACAATTATGTCTCTGTCTTCCCTTAACACTTAATTAGTTACAATTATCTCTGTCTTCCCCTTAACATTTAATTAGTTACTTTTATGTTTCGCAATTTTATATGTTGTCTGAAATACTCTACTTTGTGGCGACACGTAAAGACGTTGAAATCAACTACAAATATGCGTGTCCAGCTGCAAAACGACCTATCAGCTGAGATATTTTCACATCAATTGCTGGAAATTGGAAACGGAAAGGTGCCGGTTGATATGACCTCAGGACGAATTTCAGTCTCATAACTTCTGCTATTTAGTGATGTCAAAAGAAGAATTGGTTGAAAAAGTATTTCCCAATATTCAAATCAATTATAAGAATCACGATTGGCTGAGTGAACGAGCTATTCTTGCCGCCAAGAACAAAGACGTCTACGAACTTACCAATATTATTAAGTTCCTTTTTTAATGTTTCGCAATTTTATATATTTTTGTTCTAACTTTCTTTCTTCTTTTTCAGTGCAATCGATCTTTCATTTGAATTCAAATCATATCGTTAAATGACCTATCGGAGTGACGCGATCATTTGCGAGCACGGTGATGAACGCGACAGACTGAGAGTGGCTGAAAGACATAAAAAATATTGTATACCCAAAAGCATTGTGAAATTAAACATATTAGAAACGTGTGCTTTCTCTTTTCTTTCTTTTCCATTTAACCAGACTGAGCCACAGCAACGCGTGGCCGGGTACTGCTAGTTATTAATAAGAATGGCATCGCGTAATAAATTAATATTTAAAGGAAAAAAGGTCGATGTCATAAAATTCCAGTTTTATTAATTTCGAATGACTAATCTATGTAGTAAGTGTGAAGATTTTCTTATACTAATCAACTGAATGACTAATCTATATAGTAAGTGTGAAGATTTTCTTATACTAATCAACCGAATGACTAATCTATATAGTAAGTGTGAAGATTTTCTTATACTAACCAACTGAATGACTAATCTATATAGTAAGTTTGAAGATTTTCTTATACTAATCAACTGAATGCTGAAATCTGTACAAGCGTCAGGATTTAATCTTAGTGACTATTCAGTTGCTGTAATGAGGAATTCATTATTAAAACGACAAATATATACAGTGGTGTCGCTGTTTTTAACTTAAACATATTTACAGAACTACGTTTAGTGTGTATCGATTATGCAATCACATGGAATGAACACATTAAATCTACCAGTATGTCGCGGGGTTACTGTCAAGTTTTAGTGTTCCAAAAAAGTTTTTATGGCGATATTTTAACCATCGATGTATCAGATATATTTGCCAACTTAAGGGGGTATTCACATTTGTTTTTTTTTTTAAATCGATTTTTTTTCATTTTATTTTTTTATAATCCTTTCTGAATCATTTCCAGTAAGAAATTATCAAAAATCTTCAAAATTCGAAAAGTTATGAGGGTTTATGGCAGCAGCCTTATTTTCCAAGAATTCTCGTCCAATAGAATTTCTTGAAATGATGAATTGATATTGAGTTTGTCGGGATTTTTAAACAAGTTTATATGGCCCTGGAATTTCTGATTAACAGTAAGTTGAAAATATGTGCTTTAATTCGCGTAAAAATCGCACTTGAAACATTAAACGCGTTTCCTGAAAAATCACTTTTTTTTTAAATATTCCCCATGATAACTCAAAAACGAATTAACCGATTTTATTGAATAAGTACTTATTCTCTTTCTTGTACCTCTTTCTATAGCCGGTACCAGAATTATTTCTATCGATTAATTTTTTCAATTTTTTTCACTCCTCTAAAGACAAAAAAATTAAGAAAAAAAATTGAATTTTAATTTCAATAACTCGCCATTTTTTTTTATAATAATTATTTTTTAATTATTCTGGTACCGGCTATAGCCACATGCTTTCTGAATAAAAAAGTTTTTTTTTTTAAATTTCTAGACGAGTAAAACAGCCACAATCATGGGGATAATGCCCCACCCTCCTCCATGTATGGGCGGGGCGGCCTTACTTCCGACTTAATAACAAAAATATTATTTTTTTTAATATAAAATTTTATGAAAATGTTATTAAAAGATAAATAAATATGTATAAAAAATTATTCGTTCACTGAAAAAAAATCTTCAATTTTTCGGCCCATGAAATGAGAATACCCCCTTAATATATTATTACACTCTCGTAATGAAGTCAATTTAGAAAAATACAGTATTCGTAAAATCTTTCTTTTTTTAAAGAACGGGGGCCCTAGAAAGAAATAACTCCAAGTCAAAAATACGATGGCGTCGCATAATACATTAATATATACATTAATACATTAGTACAAAAATATTACGAATGACTAATCTACGAGTATATGGCAAGTATGAAGATTTTCTTACATTAATCAACTGAACGCTGAAATCTGTACAAGCGCCAGGGTTTAATCTTAGTGACTATTCAGTTTGTGTTACGAGAGATTCCATTATTAAAGCGACAAATATCATATATACAGTGGTGACGCTGTCCTTAACCTAAACATATTAACAAAACTACGTTTCGTGTGTCACGATTATGCAATCAAATGGAATATACCATACTATACACCTTAAATCTACCAGTATATCGGGAAGTTACTGTCAAATTTAAGAATGTTCAAAACAATTATCGCATTTTTGTAATAAATAAGTGGCCAAAAAATATCGGAGATTAGAAACAAGTTTTACAGGTCAACAGGAGGGTCCTAAATTATTTATAAATAATCATTGTTAAAAAAAATATTCGAAGCTGTTAAAAATAAAGAGCAATGGAATAAATCAAATTTACAATACATCGAGAAAAACTTGAATGTTTTCAGATATATACCGACGACAGTTTATTTGGGTCATGTCCGATGACGAACACAAATCAAATATCACAAAAAATAACGTACACTGTATCACGTTAATTTTTCCCACCTGTTTAAACATTTTGACATGTTATTTTAAATTAAAAAAAAAAATATATATATATATATATATATATATATATATATATATATATATATATATATATATATATATATATATATATATATATATATATATATATATATATATATATATATATATATATATATATATATATATATGTTGAATATTCTTTTGGAGTACTCCGTGTAGTCATCATGGTGGTCTTTATATTCCAATATTTCGTTCTGGATTACACCAAAACATCATCAGGGAAAAGATTGATTTAGAATTGACTTTCTGTCAAAATGACATTTGTTAATTAGCGCTTTTGTTTGTTTACTCTGTGACCATAGATCCATAAGTTTTCATTAGAATTTCTTTTAAATATTTATTTGATTTGTAGCTACTTTTTGGTTATTTTTATTATTTTATTTTATTATTTTATTTATCAAAATAAATATTATTTTATTTTATTAAAATAAATATTTAATAAAATAAAATAATAAAAATAACCAAAAAGTAGCTACAAATCAAATAAATATTTAAAAGAAATTCTAATGAAAACTTATGGATCTATGGTCACAGAGTAAACAAACAAAAGCGCTAATTAACAAATGTCATTTTGACAGAAAGTCAATTCTAAATCAATCTTTTCCCTGATGATGTTTTGGTGTAATCCAGAACGAAATATTGGAATATAAAGACCACCATGATGACTACACGGAGTACTCCAAAAGAATATTCAACGTATACTCCTCTCCGTGAAAATATAAAATATAACATATATATATATATATATATATATATATATATATATATATATATATATATATATATATATATATATATATATATATATATATATATATATATATATATATATATATATATATATATATATATATATATATATATATATATATATATATATATATATATATATATATATA
>OX463843.1:29955588-30120588 GCA_949825065.1 Odontocerum albicorne | reverse complement strand
TTATACAAAATCAGGCCTCACCCCCATTCTCCGTATTGACCACGCCATCTGTGTCAGGGGGAAATAATGCGCGGAGGGGATTCTATCCCATACCAAATAATACAGTCAACCCACTACATTCATGCAAACTGTCTGTAGCCACCTTCAACTGCAGATCGCTTAGAGGAGAAGATCGACTACTTACACTGGAAGAAGGAACTCACAAAGATCAAATGGGACGTTGTGGGACTAAGTGAAGTAAGAAGACCTGGAGAAGAAGCTCATCGAGAGACCAAACGGAAATATCCTATATTACTCAGGAACTAAATCAGGTAAACTTAGTGGGGTAGGGTTTATGGTAAGTAAAAAACTAAAAACGAATATTGTCGGGTTTTACAGCAGCATCAGACAGAATGGCAATGCTGACAATTAAAATTAATAAAAGATACAACCTTCAAATTATTCAAGTCTACGCACCCACAACAAGCCACAATGACGGACGAAAATCGAAAAATTCTACGATGACCTTAGGAGCCTTAATGAAAAGAAGAAAAACCACTTTAAAATTATCATGGGAGACTTTAACGCAAAAATTGGACAAACCAGAAATGACGAAGAATGCACGGGTAATTTCGGCTACGGGGAAAGAAACGAAAGAGGAAACCGAATGATAGAATTTTCGCAAGCGGAAAAAAATGTACATATCAAATACGCTCTTTAAAAAGAGATCACAAAGAAGGTGGACGTGGAGAGGACCAAATGGCACATTAAACGAAATAGACTACATACTGGTGAATAACAAAAGAATGATTGAAGACTGTAAGGTGATTAACAGATTCAACACGGGAAGTGACCACAGACTTGTACAGGTCCACCATCAAAATAAACACAAAAATGGAGAAATATAAACTTATTAAAAGCCATAAGGCAAAATCAACATTGAAGCACTGCTCTCAAATAAAAGAGAAGAGTTCCGCTACCAAACAAAATGCAAACTCCAAGCTCATACGAGAGAAGGAAACCGAGAAAATATAGAATTATGGAGTGAAACTATAATGGATGAAATAAAAGAAATCGCATTAAATGTGGGGGGGAACCCCAAAAACCCAGAGACTCAAAAATTTCAGACGACACAAAACAACTCATGACAAAAAGAAGGGACTTCAAAAAGACGACAGTATACGACAATCAATCGAATATACCGAACTGTGCAAAACCGTAAGGAAAAAGGTAAAAGAAGATATAAGGAAATATAACTTAAACCTAATACAAAAGACAATAGAGCAGAACCGTAGCTACAAAAGAACCTCCCAAATGCTAAGTGACGGAAACAAACAAATAACGGCCCTGCTCAAAAGGATAACAGCAAAACCGAAAATCGGGAAGAAATCATAAAGCGAGTCCACGAATTCTACTCAGAACTATTTCAAGACATTGAAACACGAGAGATAGACCGAACAACCAAACAAATGATCAGGTTCCTGATGTTCTTATTAGAGAAGTTGAAAAAACCATAAATAGTATGAAAAACGGAAAATCGGCAGGAGATGACGGCATAACAATAGAAATTCTTAAGGCAGCAGGAGATGAAATATATCCCATCTTAGCAAAAAATAATGACACACTGCATTAACAACGGGAAAATTCCCACAAAATGGAACACAGCAAAAGTGATTCTCCTTCATAAGAAAGGAGACAAAAACGACTTAAAGAACTATAGACCCATCAGTCTCATGCCAATCATTTACAAAGTATTTACAAAAATAATAACAACTAGAATACAAAAACAGCTAGACGATATGCAACCAAGAGAACAAGCTGGATTTAGAAGTGGATATAGTACAATGGACCATATACACACAATGAGGCAAGTAATAGCAACATCGAATGAATATCGAAGACCCCTAAGCATGTGCTTCATAGACTTTGAAAAAGCATTCGACTCTGTAAAACACGAATACATATTTGAAGCACTCAGGAAACAAGGAATACAACCGGCTTATATAAGAATAATACAAAATATCTACCTAGAAGCAAAAGCAGTGGTGCATCTTCCAGAAAAAACGGAGGAAATAACAATTACAAAGGGAGTAAGACAAGGAGACGCGATGTCACCCAAACTCTTTACAGCTATACTAGAAGAAATATTTAAAACCTTAAACTGGGAAGGTATGGGCATAAAGATCGATGGCGAATATCTCTCTAACCTGAGATTCGCAGATGATATCACACTACTAAGCGAAACAAGAGAAGAACTGGAGAAAATGATTCAAGAGCTTAACTTAGCCAGCAATCGAGTGGGCTTAAAAATGAACCTCGCTAAAACCAAAGTAATGTTCAACCAATATACACGTGCATCAACGAGACAAATTAAGATTGGCGACATAGCCTTAGAAGAAGTCCCCCACTATATATTTAGGACAACAAATATCAGCAGACGGGAATATGATCAATGAAATTAACAGAAGAATAAAAATGGGCTGGAGCGCATTTGGAAGGAATAACAGAGTTTTCAGAGAAAATCTCCCGTTATGTCTAAAAAGCAAAGTCTTCGATCAATGCATCCTCCCGGTACTCACATACGGCTGTGAAACGTGGACCCCTTAACTCAAAAATAATACAGCGCCTCGTCACTACACAAAGAAGCATGGAAAGAAGTATGCTGGGGATAACAAAAAGAGATAGAAAGACAATTACGTGGATAAGAAGCCAAACGAAGGTCACAGACATAATGGAAAGAATACTCAAAAGTCAATGGGAATGGGCAGGACACGTGGTGAGAAGGGAAGGACAATAGATGGACTAAAAAGAGCACAGATTGGATACCACGAGAAACAATCAGACCGAGGAGAAGACCTCAAAACAGATGGGACAGACCCTTCGTAAAATTCGCAGGCGTGACCTGGCAAAGAGAGGCGAGAGACCGCAAGATATGGAAGTCTTTGAAAGGCGCCTTTACCCAGCAGCGATCAAATCAAGACACAGAAGAACAATAAAGATTAAAACCAAACAAAACGACCAACAAGTAAATCTAAACCTGAACCCGACGTATTCACAAACTTTTATGCTAATTCATTCGAAAATAAATTACTACTTTAAAATAATATCTATGCTCTCAACTACTGAGGCTACTAATGTATGTACTAATAATTCCTTCTTTCCAGCATTTTAATACCACACCAAGTGTACCAATATGGTTAAAATCGAAGCATGTCATGCTGAGACAAAATCACTAGGTGTCCTCCAAAGCTGTACGGCAGACAGAAAACGGAGGTAGCCACTACCCTTATATGACAAAACCTGTCGGGTTTCACTAAGACAACCGGTGAACAGATGTGAAGTCCAAAAGTTAAGTCATAGGGGTGCCCTCACTCAGCAATGGGTAGAAAAAGGGCCGATAAAGATAAAGATAAAGATATATATATATATATAATATTATATATATATATATATATATATATATATATATATATATATATATATATATATATATATATATATATATATATATATATATATATATATATATATATATATATATATATATATATATATATATATATATATATATATATATATATATATATATATATATATATATATATATATATATATATATATATATATATATATATATATATATATATATATATATATATATATATATATATATATATATATATATATATATATATATATATATATATATATATATATATATATATATATATATATATATATATATATATATATATATATATATATATATATATATATATATAGATATATATATATATATATATATATATATATATATATATATATATATATATATATATATATATATATAATATATATATATATATATATAATATATATATATATATATATATATATATATATATATATATATATATATATATATATATATATATATATATATATATATATATATATATATATATATATATATATATATATATATATATATATTATATATATATATATATATATATATATATATATATATATATATTATATATATATATATATATATATATATATATATATATATATTATATATATATATATATATATATATATATATATATACAATATATATATATATATATATATATATATATATATATATATATATAATATATATATATATATATATATATATATATATATATATATATATATATATATATATATATATATATATATATATATATATATATATATATATATATTATATATATATATATATATATATATATATATATATATATATATATATATATATATATATATATATATATATATATATATATATATATATATATAATATATATATATATATATATATATATATATATATATATATATATATATATATATATATATATATATATATATATATATATATATATATATATATATTATATATATATATATATATATATATATATATATATATATATATATATATATATATATATATATATATTTATATATATATATATATATATATATATATATATATATATATATATATATATATATATATATATATATATATATATATATATATATATATATATATATATATATATATATATATATATATATATATATATATATATATATAAGATAAGTATATGATAAGGAATAAGATCTGAATATGTCGTAATAATATCAGTACTGTAGGTAGAGCACCGATTATCCGGGGCTTTAATAATTCATGAGTAGGATTGACCGTGGTCCTCTATAGTACATTTTTTTAGTAATCCAGAATAAAAATTTTTTTTAAGAATAAACTACAAAGCCAGGACCTAAAGTAATAAAATCTATGGTATAGATTATAGTTTTCCAAACTTTTTCGCCCCGTAGACCACTTGCCGATTTTTTTGTTTTCCGTAGTCCCCCTGCCTACCTAATATTGAATTTACCTAAACTTATTAACTTCAAATGTATTTTTGACAACTAACACAGTGCTGTTCACCTTGATAAGGTTTTTTTGTAGAGTGGACAATTGTAAGAAAATAAAAACATGTATGATTTTTATTCATACCTTTATTGAAAAGACACAAAATTCAAGTTAATATTTGGCTTTGGAACGAAACAAATCAAAACGTAGTCAAATTCTTACATAAAATTAATACACAAATAATCGTAATACTGTTAATGAGAGGGGTGAAACTGATGCTCTGATAGCAATGGTTCAATATTTGGCTTCAAATTAGTAAGGTATAGTCTTAAATCTCCACGTTCAGTGATTTGCACTCGATTTATTTTTTTCGTAAGAAGATTGTCAACCGCCCTAAAACCTCTTTCCACGAGGTATGAAGATGGAAAAGCTAACAAAAACTTTTTTGCAATAGTCCCATAATGCAGGATAAGCAGCAGGAATATCTTTCTGTAGCCAGAACTGCTGATACCCCTTTCTGAACTGCACCTTAAGTTCTTCGTTTGTTACTTATTTCAAATCAGTTCTTCTTGATATATATATCATACATATACGAGTATGTACACACAATCTGTGTTAGGTGTAATAAAACATTTACGGAACGCCGAAATATTGATGATGATCTGCCTAAATGGGATCCGCTCACGTGGACCCCCATTTACATCAACTATTTTCTTTTCTCGCTGACATAGACCCCCTGCAAGTCAAAACCGACCCTTGGGGGTCCATATAGACCACTTTGGGAATCTTTGGTATATATTATATTAATTGACTACCGCTAGTAAGTTGGCTGTGTTTCCACACGACCAAACCGATACCAAAATATGTGGATCCGGGTATTTTCAATGTAATTGTCGCAGTATGATACCCGGCGTTCAGCGGTTGTATCTGTCGAATATTGACAAAGCTTGTTCGCGTACTCATCTGGCGTAGCTAAATGTATCTAGAATTTCCACTCTTTAAATGTTTGACTCGATAAAAACTTAATTTCGATTATTCGTGTTATTCAATTATCCGGAGTGTCCTCCAATTACCACGTATAATCGGCGCTCTACTGTATTTATGTTTCGAGGCCCATTTACTGACGATGATATCCCCCAGATTGCAACTGTTTCTATGTAAAAAAGTGTGAAGTTAAGAATCCTCTCGAGATAAATTTAGGAAGACATCAGAATGATAAGTCGATTGAATCTAGTCATTGATGTGAAGCAAAATTTAACAACCACTTACCCAGGTCGGCGTCTAAAAATAAAATATCAATTGCTAATGAGATGAAAGGAAAAATATGCTAACGTGAAAGCAATTGAGAGGGGATTAAATAATAAAAAAAGCAAATACTTCGTGATAATATTCAATGATATTGTATTTTCTGTTGTATATTTAAAAAAATATTTCATAAAAAAACTAATATTCATAAATCCTAAGATTTTGTCTACCGAATAAAGGTAATCCACAAAGTACCCCTACTAAGATTTTGTCTATCGAATAAAGATAATCCACAAAGTACCACTACGTACGAAAGTAATTTATATTCGGGAACAAGTTTTATAAGATGACGTTTTATAAACGGTTCTATACTTTGTATATAAAATATAAATATGATATTTCTAAGCAATAATATACTCTGGATAAAATGCTAGACGACGGTCACATGCTAAATACTGGGAACATTAATTTTGTAATTGAGTTAGTTAATTGTCCATGAATTTTCGAAAATAAATACGACTTTACCTTTTCTCTCAAAGGCAAACTGAAATATTTGGCCAATGATTCGAACCAATGCCAATTTTTGCACCCACCACCACCCCACCCCACACTGGCTGAACTTCTTCCAGTGAGATCATTACTATTTTTTTAGTCACTTTTAAAAAAATTAAATATCTGTCAATTATTGATAACTGACGACACACGAATTACGAAGATTACTGTGAATATTAAGAATATAATTTGTAAAAATATATAAATATATGTTATTTGGCCAGGGATTCGAACCGCTGATCATTTTTGCACCCACCACCACCCCCCACACTGGCCGGCCTTCCTCCAGTGAGATCAATACAATTTTTTTTATTCACTTTAAAAATTTAAATATCTGTCAACTGTTAATATTAAGAATACAATTTGTAATAACACAAATATATGTTATTTGGTCAGGGATTCGAACCACTGACCATTTTTGCACTTTGCATTTTGCACCCACCACCACCCACACTGGCTGGCCTCCCTCCAGTGAGATCAACACAATTTTTTTGTCACTTTTGAGTATTGAAAGAATTGTTGATTATTGATTACTGACGACATACGATTTACGAAGAATATAATTTGTAAGAACATATTGATGTATGTTATTTGGCTAGAGATTCGAACCACTACTTAATTTAAACCCCCCCTCGCACTACTTCACACTAGTTGGTCTTCGACGAGTAAGATCAACATAAAATTTTATTTAGAAACTTTTTTGAAAATTTTAAAGAACTGTTGATCGTTGAGTATTAATAGTAGTCATCAATTTACGAAGAATGCTGCGCTAATATTGAGAATATCGCGTTCATTTACAATAATTTAGTCAAATTACTAGGGAGTATCATGAACACAAATCCGACTTTTACTAGACATACGAGTATATCATACACCAGAATATTCAATGTTTTTGATTTAAAAGATATTGAACTATTTATAAAACGCTCTTTTATAGAACTTATATCATTGGAAATATATTGAATGTACTCGTATTTTCAAATTGGAATAACTTGAGGGTCAATAATGGATATCAGATTTTTACTGCATGTATGCATTTGAAGTGTTGTGTTGAAAAGAAAGAAGTCTCAAAGTTCGTCATTAAAATTTAAAGACTTTAATGATGAACTGTTCCATTGCATGAACTATTTTTTCGTTATCAAAACGCATTTGAAACAATGTTTGAGTAATGTTGTTGCTTGATTATTCACACCTGCATGCAATGTTATTTGTATGTGTGTGTATTTTTTCCCTTCCATGTGATGTATTTTTGGAGATAACGGGATATAAAATTTGAGGCAAATGTGGAGTTTAGAGAAAATATACATTGATTTCGTTTCGCATATCCATAATTACACCATTTGTAGGAATAACATATTTCTGCAAACGTTTGTACTTCACCGATAAATTTAGATAAATTAAGTCTATAAACATCTCAAAAACTAATGGTACATAAACAAATTCACCATCCACCAGACGATTGGCACCGGCAATATTGCCTTAGATGTTCCGCCAGACATCTTATTTTACCCTAATAATAAGAGAAGATGATACGTGCTTACGGGCTGTTATATAAATTCACGAAACAGTTTTACGAACGCCGCTCAAAATTTATAAATGATGAAATCTAAACATGATATTGATTTACTCGTATATTAGTTCATTATTTACACCCTTTTCCTTTATTTCTTTTCGTTCATTATTTACACCCTTTTCCTTTATTTCTTTTACACAATTATTCTGAATGCAATTATTATATTGTCGGAGTTAACCATGCACACACATACAACTTTGGAATAGTTATTTTCGTACATTCATTCATTCAGTTCGTATTTTTTACGATATCGCTACCGCACATAATCCACTAGTTAATGTAGGCAAATATTTTATTTTAAAAGTGCTACTTGGATACATTTATATGATAAAGTGTTAAATGAGCCTATAAATTATAGTTTAAATAATTAATCAATATTTCTTCTCACAAACTAATGGTTATGTATGTGGAAGATTCAATCTTCCGAGGAAGACACCCTAGTCAAATAATGTGAGGTGGTGCAGATAAGGCTAGAGATTAAAAAATTACTATATTTAAGATTAAACATATTTTTTGTTAGTATATTTTATGTACATAATAATAATTTCATATTTACAGGCTACTTATTATTTTACTCACAAATCGACACAACAAATTCTTAAGGATACGGACTTGACTGAAATATATATATGATTAATTTTATGATACTATTTATTATGTTACATGTAATCGAAACATTAAGGCATTCAGCTGAGACAACATTTATTTACAATCTATGACTAAGAAAACGAATTCTTTTATTCGATTTTCAGTACTAACATTCTACTTGTTTAAGAGCATTGTGAAGATGTAGACATTTCTAACCTAATTATTTAACGAGTTGAAAATATAAACTCGTACATTATAAGTGATTAACTTGTAGGCATAATTTCTATGAATAACTGTTGAATCCGAAAAAAATTAACCGATATTTATTCTGTATTTTAACCCCTTGGGACAGTCTGAAAGTATACCATATTTATCTTATTTTGTTAAATTTCGTTTTAGATCAATACTCGATTGTGCAAATATACTATAAAGTAGAGGCAAATATTTAGATTTATGTAACTGTCTTCTCCTTATCCAGAAATAACGTAATTATTTGGGTTTGTTGAAAACTATGGAATGCTGTGAGAAAGTTAAGTTCATTTTTTTGGTTTTAATACTACAAAATTTTTCCAGTTTCAAACATGAATGCATTAAGTTCAGTATATCTCTTACAGATAATAGAAAATACTCTCAAAGAGATTTGTTTTTTTTTTGACCAGGGATTCGAACCGCTACTCATTCTGCACCCAACCACCACCACACTGACCGAAAAAAAATTCTTGTCTCGTCAGTGAGATCAACACTTGATTGTTGTTGATTATTTACCTTTGTAAAATATGTGCTAAAATCTTGAAAACTGGATTAACACTAAAACTGTTCGAATTAGACCGGCAAAATGGATCGTTATGAAAAACCCCGGTTAAATTTATTTTCTAGTTTATAACTGCTTGTCAAAATAACGCTCATGACAATTACCCACCCAAATGGAGCCGTATATTTTTACCATAATTATTTCAATTGCTGTTTTCGTTGCATTACTAAATTCTTCATTTCATGTTTTCTGCATTTTTCATTCTTAAGATTATATTTTTTTTTACATATCTATGAACAAACTGCGTAAGTTCCAATGTTTATCGTTATCTTAAAAACTAGAAGAGGTTCAACGGATAACTCCATTATGACCTCTGTGGAGTGTTGGCCAGGGCCGCTAAGCCTACTTGGGGCCTGTCTTCAGAAGTCCTCAGGGCGCTTTATAAGGGAGCACTTGAGCCGGTGGCCTTGTATTGTTCCAGTGTATGGGGGGAGGCATGCAAGCGGAAGGCCATTCGTAGGAAGTTGAATCAGGCCCAAAGACCCATGTGCATTCGTATCTGCAAGGGGTACCGCACAATGTCCCTGAATTCGGCAATGGCTATCTCAGGCGTGCTTCTTCTCGCTCTTCGTGTGATGGAAATCGCTGAGGTCTACGGGGTGAAGCGGGGTGGACCGCTCTTCTCGCTGCCGGAGGACAGACTGTGTATGATATCCGGTCACCATGTCGGGTCACGGGGCCATGCGAAGCTACCTAACAAGATTTAAATTAGAGACGAATAGCTCATGTCTTTGCGAGGACCAGACGGGGCATTCGGTACAACACATCTTGTTTCACTGCCCATCAACTGAGCAGGAGAGGTTCCGGGCTGCAAAACGAATGCGCCAGAGCGGGATAAATCTGGACATCTTATCGGCCGCCTTCCTAGACACGGGGACTGCGATGCTGGCGAGGGACTTCGTAGCAGGCGTGGTGAACAGCACAAGATATATGAATATTAGACATAACGCGGCTGCGCTGGAGGTCCATGCGAACGCGGACAGGGGATAATGCCGAAGGAACAAACACCACATCGGAAGGCCAAAGAGTCAGCCATACCGACTGAGTTTACTGCGATTCCTCAGTCGTAAGGCGAATGCCGGGATGGGACCAACGTCGTGCGCAGACGCTTTCCTTCCTATCCCAAACACAAGCAAACACCGACACGTACACACAGACACACACTAAACACCGCAAACAGGGAACACAAAAACAGGAATAAATCCGTAGCGAATTGTGTCGCTACGGATAAACAAACCAAGAACCTAAAACCTTATACGTGATAAACAAGGTAGCTCACATCCGAACTCACTTCTAAAAAAAAACGGATAACTCCAGAAGCTGTATCATGGTAATCTAAATATTCGGCAGTGAAGAAAGACAAGAAAATAGTAGATAATATTTTTGACAAGTTTGCAAATATTTACCGTAAACTTAAGTAATAATTATTCTCGTTTACTGATTTTAATATATAAGGCCCATTTTTTTCAAATCGAAATTAGATTTATATCTTTTTGAACTCACAATAATAAAAAAATCTGATAAAATGATCAAATCGTAAATGTTATAAAGCATAAATATGATTTCAAATAAAACAAATATGATTTCAAATACAGGCAGTAACATTTCCATTCCGCAGAAAAAAACAGAAAATTGGCTTGGACAATCCCAGCGCGAATAGCTAAGACAAAATCAAAGTGTCTTTCTCTTAATCAAAAAGCTGGCGAATCAAACCGAAAGCACTGTTAAGCTAATTAGTATAAATCGTCAATTGAATGCGTATTATCGGTGTAGCCCTTGACGTTTGGCCATTCATTGTTTGTGATATGAAATATTTAAAAACTACATAGGAGAGTGATTTAAATTCGGGAACAAGTTTTATAAAACTACATTTAATAAACGGTTTAACATTTTATACATAATATGTATTTACAATCCCATCCAATATATTCGGGACAAAAAACTATACGACAGTCACAGACTAAATACTGGGAACATTAATTTTCTACATGGCATATAGTATGACACGAAAAATTAATATATAATATATGAATTAAATACGTACTGGGTAATAACAGTACATCACAATACGTTCCCTATAAAATATATATTTACAAACTACATTTTCCACGAATTTTCAATCAAATTCGAGCCCAAACATATCAATTCAGACTCTAAAAAGTAAAACAATGTTTCGTATAAATAAAATACACAAGTTGTAGTTAACAATGGCATCGCCGAGCTATCTACTCGAGACAATTAAATGTTTTAAGACAAATCCGAGAGCTCTTACTGAAACTGTTATTTGGCCAGGAATTCGAAAGAATGACCATAATTGTACCCACCACCGCCCCACACTGGCTGGCCTTCGTCCAGTGTTATCAACACTAAATTACATAATCACATTTTGAAAATTTAAAGAACTGTTGATTTTTTATTACTGACGACATAAAATTCATGAAAAATAATGCCAGAATCAAGAATATAATTTGTAAGAACATATAAAAACATGTTATTTGGCTAGGTATTCGAATCATTGACCATTTTTACACCCACCACCACCCCACACTGGCTAACTTTTCTCCAGTGAGATCAATACTAAATTATTTACACTTTTTTGAAACTGGAAATATCTGTTGATTATTGATTAGTGACTGCATACTATATACGTAGAATACTTGTAATATTGAGAATATCATTTGTAAGAACATATTAATATATGGTATTTGGTCAGGGATTCGAACCACGACCCATTTTTACACCCACCACTACCCCTACACTGGTTGGTCATTGCCCAGTAAGATCAACAAAAAAAATTGTTCAGATATTTTTTTGAAAATTTGAAAGATTTGTTAAGTGTTAATTAGCGTAACCATGCGATTTACGAAGAACGCTGCGAGTATTGAGAATATCATTTGTAAGAACATATTAAAATATGTTATTTGGCCCGGGATCCGAACCACTGACCATTTTTGCATCCACCACCACCCCTATACTAGCTGGTCTTTGTCCTGTGCGATCAAAACTAGATTTGAATTTATGACACTTTTTGTTGAGTAGGTTGCAATAAACATGTCTTCTTAACGGAGAAGTATATGAACAATTTTAAATATTTCTATTAAATCTGTGTTTCCAAACAATCCGGCGTAAATTCATTTGCCAAAATTTATATAGCGTGTAATTCTTTAATTAAGGCCTTTTTTTTTTAGTAAGGTCTCATTTCTCTTTATATTTTTATGATAACTTTCTTGCTCTTTAAATGCTCATTGCTTCATGTATTATATATTCATTGTGTTTGTGTGATCCAATTCAAAGCGTACTGGTAAACTCAGGACGTGGCAATGAAAGGTCGTTTTACAAACCCTGAGACTATTTTTAACCGTCGCTGTCTTATTTCATTTAGGTCTTAACATTCCAGTAATTGTAATACAACTCTTGTTTACATTAAGGAAATATTATTTTTTCTACTAATATTTTTCCAAAGCCAGAATGATATCAAAATGTCTTACCAAAGTGAATAAACCAGATTATTAGTTTATAAATCCTTTTTTGGCTTCCATAGGGAATTGAACCCATAAACCCCATATTGGAAGTTAAAAACTCTATCAGCCGAAAACGAAGATTATTATATTATGTATATTTTTTAAATGTATATTTATATTATTGATAATATTTACTAACTTTGCTGTTTCTGCAGGAATACACGAAGATGTTTATTCGGTGAATATCATATATTTCTATTTGCTGGGTAATGTACCAGATAAAAAAAACGAATTTTAATTTAAAAAACACAAACTACAATTCATCGTATATACAGGCTACTTAAATTTTGTAAGATCTGTTAAGCAGCATGTTCATAAATATACTCGATATGAAATTTGAAAATAAAGTTGGAATGTGAAATGAATATTTTATTTTCACTACTTAATTCACATCGTGGTGTGCTATACTTGTGGTTTATTTACAACTCCTTAAACGGTATTACGTTAATCTAACACGTTTATAAAATACTATGTATTCACAAAACTACTGTTTGTCCCCTTTTCTTTTCACTTTAATGTAAATTATATACAACAACTTTACACTTTAATGTAAACTTGACACTTTAATGTAAATTATATACAATACACGAAAAAAGTGAGATTTTCAAGTTTAATTTTGAACCACCTTTATTTGAACGAAAATAGACCATTTTTATTTTTTTATAACAAATTTCCGCTTTCATTGTTTGATTCAATGACTTGAATTAACACGCTTGCCCAGTCACACCCTTGTCCTCCCAATCACTCAAGAAATTGCGTATTTTATTATACCTTTTAAGTTCAGCTGATAAAAACTTGAAAATATCCGAGAATCGAAAATTGCACTAATTGCTTACCAAGAATTATATCCGCTAATTTAGTAGGACACAAATGGCCAATTTGGGATTATCACTATTTATGAATATACCGTATTCTTATCCATAAATTATTAATTGGACTACGAGATGATGTCTGGTGAACTCCATAACCAGGTTCTGTGGCTACCTTTACCTAAGAGCACATTTTTAAAAGTTTATATTCCATTATAATACGATAATATCAATATATGCGACAAAAACACGTAATGGCTGATATGTGGCTTCGCCTTTGTTAAACCTCAACCTAAGAGGACATTTTTCAAATTGAATTGGTTGACTAGTTTGAAAAAAAAACCTTCATTCAATGTTAATTACTTCATTTTCTGCAACGCTTAAACGGTTGTTTCAGTCAATGCAATATATATTAAATTCATTACTTTGAAAGTACAACTTTTCAAGAAGCTAACATTCCATTAAATTTTAAGTTATTGATTTTCTCAAGAGTTGATTTAAAAAATCCTTTCATAATAATTATATTAAAAAACTCTAAGTAGGTGCTGCGGTGCACTCAACTGAATTCTCACTTTTAACGTATATGGTACAATCATGACTTAATGCCTTAAATTATTAATGTTCAAAATTCTTAATTATTAATTTATTTGGATCAAGAAATATTATGAAACAAAAGAGGTGTGCAAATCTTCCAAAATAAACAAAAAACAAATTTTAAAATGATTCAAACACCTGCCCTAATTTTCCCCACCCAACTCATCACCTGTCTATGCGCAGAAAAACAAGTGGTTTTTATCCAGTGCGGCTATTATTCCTTTTATTTTATAAATCAGTTACCATTGGCTTAAAAAAATCAGTACGATATCTAAAAAATACCCAATTTTACTTCAATTCTCACCAAAATCTATCTGTCAATACGTTAATTTATTATCAATTAAAATCATGAATGCACTATTGTTTTTTTTTTTGCCTATTGATATGTAGTCGTTTTTATTTGTTTATTTTGCATTTAACGTTCAGACAAAACAAGTTTTCAAGTTTGTTTAAAAATGCATTTTGTGTTTGAGAACCGCTTATATAAACGAAAGTAAAGGAATGTGAATTTTTATTTGAATTACACTATAAATTCTTTTAAAATACCCAATAAACATAAAGACGAATTAAGAGATCTGGCCATTTAAATACTAGTAATATATAATTGATAATTATACTGAAATCTTTGATTTGTCAGAGGTGCTAACTTCGAGTTTGGAAAATGTACACGCCCCTAATCCTAAAATACAATATTAACAATGTTAAAGAAATGTGCATTTGAATTTGAATAATTAACACTAGAAAATCTTTTAAAAATATCCTATAGCTATAAAGACCGATTTGATGATCAGGCCATACTAATGCTATCTACTAATCCAGAAATTTTTTAAAAGAGCTTTCGCTTGGAAATGTACATCCTTAATCCTAAAATACATTTTATTTCATAAAAAAAATGTTCCTCAATTTTCTTGACCTCAATCTCTATACTACAAACACCGAAATCTCTGAAAAAAATATAATGCGAGTATAGCGTGTACAAGGCGGTAAGTAATACACACCGGGCTTAAGAAAGATACTGTGGGACATAATCGGCTAACATTCTGTCATTCATACACATGCTTTTGGCAAATACTGAAATAAAAAAATATGCCACAGATGAAAAGTGTATTTTGTCCATGAAAAACGGGTTAATATGAGGCTATCCCCGATTATGTTCGCTTTGTGTTTAAAATACGATCATTCATAAGATATCATACAGTATCAATGAGATTATTTTTCCTTCCCCAAAATTGTTTTAAAGAGCTACGATATTTCCGCCCTTTCCTAAAGTGAAGAGCTCCTTTCAAAATTATACTGTTTCTTTTACGTGATGTTATTTGATTATAAAATATTTATACGGGATGTTATTTGATTATAAGATATTTATGATACATTTTGATTTGATGCTCGATATTGAATATTAATAATAATGAATTGTTCATATAATTGTTGAGCAAGCATTGCTAAGAAAACTATACTCTGAGTTAAAAATAAAACATTTCAATATATGTTTAAGGCATTAAATAAAATAAGATATTCAATTTTTAATAGTTTCTGAAATGAGCTTGAAATTTATGAAATGAGTTTACGAAATGTCATTGAAATGAGCTGGTGAAGGAATGAAATAATGGTATATTATGGAATGAATATGGCCAAGTTTCACATTTTCCCTATAACAAAAAGAGAAACTTGCAATAAATGATATGTGAATGATGATGGATGAATGAGATCGATGTGAATAATGAAACACGTGAAAATGATAAACAAATATCACAGGAATGTTAGTGATGTGAATGGAAAAATGTTGATGACAAAATAATGAGACATAAAAAAAATTAAATCTATGAAATGCAACGAGTTATGAAAAATGAATGATAATATGTTAATGAATTGTATGTTTAAATTTTGCGACAAAGGGTGACATCGATTAGTATGATATATCGCTGAAAAGTTAAAAAAAACCTAAACCAATCAACCTGGTTGGTTGGAAGAGATTGACACATTTCAAAAAGCCCGCGAAATTATGTTGTACTCGTATATAACAGAAGTGTTATACAAAACAATAATAAATATTTTCATATAACCTTGAGAATTACATTTTTTTTTCTTTCACGAGACATTTTTATAACACGCGAGTATTTATCAAAACTCATATCATAATGATAAGCATGTTATCATAATGACGCTTAAACTTATTTATATTTTAATCCAGCATCATTTGAAAGTAAACTCTTCAAATATCAAGTACCAAATCATTGATTTTATAAATGTTTCTCGATTGACTCAAAACTTAAAAATTGAAAATAATATTGCATCAAGATTAACATAATATTGTATTGTAAAACTTCTTATGCAATTTATCCCCCACGAACAAAACGTTTGGTTAAACTTATTTTGAGGCTGCAAATAAAATTCCTGAATTCCTTCAACACACACTTCGCCGATTGAACAATATTCCAAAGCTTTTATTATAATTCAAGATATTTCTTTTTATGAAATAAAAACGTATGACTATATAAATCACATATCTATACTAATACCTCACTCTACAATGGTTCGCACTCTGCGATGATGCGTACGACATTCAAGAAATTCATATTCCAATACCCTTCTTTCGATCTTTATACGAGGGTCATCTAGAAAGTAAGGTTACAAGGGCTCCTGAGGCCGGGGGAAATTTTTGTTTCGAAGTTGGCGCACCTGGCGTGTAGGGGGGATCCCAACGGTCAGATTGTTTGATCCCGCGTGTTTGCCGGCCATTTTGTTCAGTCACAGTAAATTCTTCCGATGGAGAGGTCGTCGCGCGCTCCCGCCACAAATTGTACGTGCGAGATCCGCGCGGTAATCCGTTTTTTAACTTTGCAGAACAATACCGCCGCGAATATCCATCGGAAGCTCGTGGAAGTTTATGGTAGTGATGTGATGAGTCGACAACATGTCACGAAGTGGGTAAGGTTGTTCAGAGAAGGCCGTACTGATACGACGAGGCAAGGCAGTGATTTCTGACGAATTTGTGCAAAAAATTGAAGAACAAGTGCGAAATGACCGCCGTGTGACGCTTGACGACCTTCACGAAGAATTTCCTGACATTTCTCGAAGTCTCCTTGGTGATATTGTGTCGGAAAAACTTGGTTTCAAAAAGTTGTGTTTTAGATGGGTGCCCAGAATGCTCACACCGGAGCACTGTCAAAATCGCGTGACCGCCGCGCGTGAATTTTTGGATCGTTTTGCACAGGGGGGAGAAGCTTTTCTCGACTCTATCGTGACGGGGGATGAGACGTGGGTGTGTCACTACACCCTGACTATTTTCCAACGATCAGGAGGTCGAGGAAGCTGTGAAGAAGTGGCTGAAAGAGCTAGCGGCGGAGGTCTATGACACTGGCATACAAAAGCTGGTGCCCCGACTACAGAAATGTCTCGATCTCAACGGTGAATACGTTGAAAAATAGTTTTATATATTTGTGAAGTATCCTGTGAATTTCAATTAAATACAAGCATTTTTCGATCCTAAATAAATGTTGTAACCTTACTTTCTGGATGACCCTCGTACATATCACTTCCATTGCAAAGAAATAGAAATCGTTTTCGATTTCTCCGTATTAAATAACGACCAGTCGAAATAGATTAATCTAATCGTCCGACTCGATTTAGTCATGTACATAACTTTTTTTTATTTTTAAGATGTCAAATTCGAGTGTTCTACAATTCTGCATTCATCTAGAACCAGTTCTAATGGAGGTTGAGTAAATTTTCGACTCTTTCTTAAATCTAACACATAACTATTTATTTACAGTATCCTTGTAATTTCAATCAGTTTTTCATCTTATGTAACTTATAAACTCCGTATCACGTCGACTGAGGATCGGTTTATGTCCACATTTATGATTCCTTAAATTTGTACCCTAGAGGATAAACCACGAAAGTCACTCTGCACCCTAGAGGATAAACGTCATATGCGTCATACGTGAATTGTATGATGCAACGTCGTTTATACTCGGGGGTAAAATGTGACTCCCGTGGTTTATCCTCTAGATTACAGAAATGTGCGTATATGAATGGTTGAATTAAAATAGGGACCAAGTACCAAAAAAAAAAAAAAAACTAAGTATGCAGTTTCGTTCTATGTAATATATAATGACACTGCATACTTTTTTTTTTTTGTTTTTTTTTTTTGGTACTTAGTGCCTATTTTAATTCAACCATTCGTATATTGAAGATAGATTTATTATACGTGTATTTTGTCTTTGTATATTTTGAGTTTTTCCGTGTATTTAAAACATTTATAATATTTTTATCAGAAATTTCAAGAAACATGTTTGACCAGGGATTCGAAACACTGACGATTTTTGCATTCATCATCACCCATATTGGCTGGTCTTCGCATAGTGAGATAAACACACTGAACATTTTCAAGAACTGCTGATCATTGAATAGTGATGACATATGATTTACATGCGAAGAATAACATACTGTTATTATTAAGAGAATCATGTAGAAGAACTTATTGACGTGTGCTTTTTGACCAGGGATTTGATTACGAAGAAAACTTTGGGCATTTATTTTTGTTCCGTATGACTAGCACATTTATATATTTTTACTAGTAGAATCAAGGAGATTATATGTTTATTATCTTATTTCTCGAATGAATAAAATAAAATAAATTTCTAGAATATTTTGATTTAAACTTGGTTGATGTTCAAACAAGTATTAATATTTAAAAAATGGTGATCAATTAAACATTTTATTTTATCGTTATGCACACAGCATATGAAATATTCTACCACATTCATGAAAGCCTTTAATTAATCGAGATTGCGACGGATCAATAAAAACAATTAGTCCGGCGTTAATTTATCGATTTTTTTAGAGGCTTATTACTCCCTACAAAACTCCAAATCGTTACAAATGCAATAACTTTTAAGATGTCAGTGAATTGTGTTCAACACAAAACATTCCTCGAATAACGTTTTTACTAACGCTAATCTAAAGATTATCGCTCGATAGAATTTTATTTTATTACAACTTATGTCTATTGTATTCTTTAAAACATAGTGGTAATTAGTTATTCGGCATTTTCGTAGGTAAGCCATATTTTTGTTTTCTAAATGCTTTTATTATCGAACTGAAATAATCCGAAAAAGTTTTTTTTTAATTTTACAACATAAAACAAAAAAAACGCTTATCATTTGGTTTGTCAAGAAAAAAAATACGGAGTATGGATCTTGTGTAGATAACGGCTGTTCTGATTACTATATGAAGTGTCCCAAGATCAGAATGGGATTTATTAATCAAGAAAAAGAAAAATATATATAGTTGAAGTTAAGTCAGGTTACATACATAATGAACAAAATGCATTAATTCAAGCATCTTCTTGTTTATCTATATAAAATGCGATTTCGATGGACAAATACAAAGCTTTTTCTCTCACATGGCAGGTTTCGATTTATTCATTCATGGTTACTGATTTTAGGAAAACCTTAACACCAAACATGAGTCGAAATTGTTATAAAATACTTTTCATAACAATTTCGTCAATAATGTCCAAGGTTCCACACCGATTGAAAGGGACTACATATTTATGGTACTCCTTAATTTTCTTGAAAAACCAAAAGGTGTTGGCCGTATGTATATTTAAAACATAAGAATTTGTGAAAATGTCTTAAAAATAATATTTATAAAAATGTTTTAAAAGCACCACGAAAAAAATATATATCAATGAATGTAATAACAATATCGCACTATTTTTACAATATTGCGATTTACTTCTGATCTTCAATCTTCAATGAAGGCAAGCAGACAGTAATGAGTATTATTTATTTACTTTTGATCTTCGATGAAGGCAAGCAGACAGTAATGAGTATTATTTATTTTCTTCAGGTATCGGTTCATATTTTTTCAAAATCAGTTTTATTTAAAAAATTGAAAATAATGTTTAAACCATCAAGTGACAGGTATTTTAGTTTTCAATGTTCTTCAAAGTCATGTTGTCACTTGAAAAACATATAGTATATCTATGTATAAATGATAAATTAGGTGTTTGAATTAAATATATGAGGAAAAAACATATCTGAGTCTATCTATTTAAAATTATAAATTAGGTTTTTGAATTAAAGATATGAGGAGAAAACATATCTGAGTCTATGTATAAATGATAAATTAGGTTTTTGAATTAAAGATATGAGGATAAAACATATCTGAGTCTATCTATGTTTAAATGGTAAATTTGTTTTTTTAATTAAAGATATGAAGAGAAAACATATCTGAGTCTATCTATGTTTAAATGATAAATTTGTTATTTTAATTAAAGATATGAAGAGAAAACATATCTGAGTCTATCTATGTATAAATGATAAATTTGGTTTTTTAATTAAATATATGAGGAGAAAACATATCTGAGTCTAACTGTGCATAAATGATAAATTTGGTTTTTTAATTAAAGATATGAGGAGAAAACATATCTGACTCTATCTATGTTTGAATGATAAATTTGTTTTTTTTTTATTAAATATGAGGAGTAAACATATCTGAGTCTATCTGTGCATAAATGATATATTTGGTTTTTTAATGAAAGATATGAGGAGAAAACATATCTGAGTTTATCTATGTTTAAATGATAAATTTGGTTTTTTAATTAAATATATGAGGAGAAAACATATCTGAGTCTAACTGTGCATAAATGATAAATTTGGTTTTTTAATTAAAGATATGAGGAGAAAACATATCTGACTCTATCTATGTTTGAATGATAAATTTGTTTTTTTTTAATTAAATATGAGGAGTAAACATATCTGAGTCTATCTGTGCATAAATGATAAATTTGGTTTTTTAATGAAAGATATGAGGAGAAAACATATCTGAGTTTATCTATGTTTAAATGATAAATTTGGTTTTTTAATTAAATATATGAGGAGAAAACAAATAAAAAAAAAAAAATGTTCAAAAAATTTATTATCTCACTTATTATACAAACAAAACTTGAACAATGAAAATTATATACTCGTGTACAAAATGTGTTAATTATTTATATTATAATTTTGGAAGCAACTAAATAAAACAATAAATAAACTATAATCATTAATTAGGTGGATTTGGTCATACATTTAAAATAAAAAGTAATTCATATTATATATGTTATGAAAAAATAGCACTGAAAATATTGCTAAGGAATCTTGAACTATCTTTTAATTCAATTAATTTTAATCTTATAAGAAAATCGATCATAAAATAGAAAATAAAAAGGACGCCTTCACTGAAATTCGTATTGCCTTCAAATGTATTTAAAACGTTTCTCAGAAGTTTGCCTTCAAATGTATTAAAAATGTTTCTCAGAAGTTTGCCTTCAAATGTATTTAAAATGTTTCTTGGAAGTTTTTCTTTCCAAAGAAATGTCATCAACTAAAATTATTTATTATTATTATAAATAATTATTTATTTATATAGAGTTATTAAATATGTAAAATAATACATAAATATTTATATGCAAACAAATAACGAAAAAAAACTTATTGAAAAAGGAATGTTTTAGAATATATAAATTTGGGATTTCAATAACTGCGCGAAAAGTCGAAATTTTGGTACTTAAATATGTTAATCAGTTCATAAATGTTGTCTTCTTATTAAAAACAATTTCGTTTCAGTGCATTGAATGTGAAACATATTACATAAAAAGTATTTTTAAGACAATTTCGCATAAATGTTATCAAAATTTAAAATCATGAAAAATAAAGTACATTTGAAAATTGAAAACAAAAATGATCATAAAAAAAGAGAACCAACAAAATATCCTGCACTAAATTGGTTTATCATGTTTAGACTACTAATCCTAGTGCCTAACGGTATTTTGGGCCGCCCAGTATCTCATGAAATGTTTATATGGAATTATATATTAAATATATATTATCTTCGTAAAATCTATTGACTATAGTTCCTCCCCAAATCGGTATTCATCTGATCATACTATTTATTCATTTCACAGTTATTATACAATATATTAAATTTTTTACAACTACTTATTACAGAAAGATGATAATATTTACAATACGTGTATGTCAAACTTCTATATTATTTAATTGTTCAAAGAAAAAAATGACAATTGATTTTATTTAGAAAAAGTAGAAAACATACACGTTACCTTCATTTAAATAATCTATGATTACCGCGGAAAAATAATGTACTGAGAAGTCGTACCGTGTAATAAAAATCAGGGAATAAATATCAATCTACCCAAGAACCATCGGTTTGTGGTGTATCATAATTATAATAAATATCAAATTGAAATTGTCCAATATGAAAGTATATAACTTAGGTGAAATATTTTCGAAAACCATCTAACATACGAGTATTCCACCCTATTTAAGATTGAGATCTTTAATTAAGACACCAAAAAAAAAATACAATACGAGTATAAACTGGTCATTTTTTGCTTTGAACCCTAAACAATATTATTTAATATTAAGTATATGATTAAATGTGAAAATTGGATATATTACAAGTGCTTGAGTATTTTAAGTCCAATATTTCAATATATCTTATTCAAGCCATAGATTCTTCAGTGATTGCATAATCATGCAGTTATAAAATATAGCATGAAAATACAAATATTGTAAACAAATTCAAAAGAATCTATAAGGCAAGAATAAGTTAATTGTAAGTCAAATTGCCACAACTACTACAAAACAAACATACGAGTATATAATGTGCAACTACCACATAAGTTGCAACTGATGTTCTGGGTTACAAACTATTTGTGTGTATCCCCACTTGGCGGTGTGCGTAGAGCCTCAAATATTCAGTAGGAATCTTAAGTTGCTACTTAAAACTAGCGTTGAAAAAAATGGTTTGATAAAAACATTAAATTTCAAACGGTCCTACATGCAAAATAATGTTTCTATTAACTTGGTAGACCTCAATCTAGGTGGCAAAAACGAAATTCTTGAATAGTTTTACAAAGTTCCATGGCCATTTATACTTATAGTTAACACTTAACATCAATTCAATATATTCTTAATTTCTAATAGTAGATACACGTATATCTTTAAAGTCTTGGACAGAGTAAAATTACTATAACACATAGTTTTATTGAAACTAAGAAGCGATTATACAGGTATCTAAATACCTATATATACGAGTATATATATATAAATATTTATGTATACGAATATGTATATTTTTAAGATACCATATCTAAGTTTATTAATATAAAAAGCTTGTATTTATATTTTTCCCAACAAAATCAAAATTAATAGATTAAAAATAACTTTTTTATAGTGTATAACTTAGCTGATTTTCAAATAAAAACTAGTATTTGAATTAAATATATGAGGAAAAACCTATCTAGTGATGTATGGTAATGAATTAATTGCATAGTGAACAAAAAGATAAATATCGACTTGGAAAGTGATTGAACTTGATTACTATTATTAATAACAGTACCGAAAGATATTCAACAACATAAAAATGTTTATTTACCGAGGATTCATATTATTTGGAGCGTGTTTGGTGTTTTGGTGTTTTCATTACAAGGATAAGGATTATGCTTTAGAAATTAGATTTGTGTTTTTTTATTAATAAATTCTTTGTACGAATATATAATGATATTTATGAAGATATTTTTTATTTGGTTAATTATCATTCGTAATGGCTTTTTTTATAAAAGTCATTAGCTCTTATATCTGAATCGTAAAATTAGCATATTTCAATACATGATTGACATAGACATAGTTAAGTACCATGGCTGTTTTTACGATGCAATAACAAAACCGTTGAAAACATTTATAATTATTTCATTGGCTTGAATCTAATATTATATTGAGTCATAAAAACTTCTGTTTTAGTATAGTATATCAATTTTAATTTTAATAAAAAAACAGGAATATTTTAATAAACTATGAATTCGCCATTATTTGCAATAACTTGTTGCCATTTATCAGGTAGCTCTTGGATACCTTTTGAGTAGAATACCAATGGTTTTGACGTGAAAAAGTTTTTGACAAACTTTCGAACGTGATGCTCATAAGAGATTTTTCCCCCCATCAATATGTTTTGCAGCTATCGAAATACTATGATACTTGTTTACTCCAAAGAGGTAAAAACTTGTCAAGTTTGAGTCATCGGGATCGATAATGAATCATTACAATTTGTTCCCAATAACGAAAATGATTTATAACTCAATATATGCTAAATAAAAAATTATGCCCAGAAAATTTCATTTTGTAAGTTTAAAATTAAATTCCATAAATATCTCTCTTTCTTCAACTACATATCATATTATTTTCGTCATATATTTCTCAACCAGAAACATGTTAACTTGTGTTGAATCACTGTGTAGCATTTTAAAGATCTAAAGGGGCATAATGGTCAGTTGAAAGTCAACCCTGAGGTAATTTTAGACATCGATTCCTCTGGTTGAATGGAGATGTTGACATAAAATACAGAAAAATACAATGTATCAATCTGAAATTCCTTGTTATTGAGGAAGGTCACTAGATATATGTCACACATTCCTGAATTTTCAGTTGTGCAGGTTTTTTTCCTCACGCAGATAGATTTACAAGTATTATCATCCTATATTTATACCATCATGAATACTGGGACCTCTCGACATAGGGTCAGTCCTCAGCCCGATATATTTATATAATACATAACTGTTTTTGTTGCTACATAGTGCTCTTAGAATTTATGTCTAGAATATACTGATAACTGTAGAAAAACATCAATTTAGATGTCTGAAGGTAAAACTGGTCTGGAAGGGAATCGAACCCGGGATTTGAAAACTTTATTCGAGGAATCATAGAGTTAATCAGCTTCACTACAATTATTTCTGTCATTTGAATCAGTTGTAGAATTTAATCACAGTTATAACATTTATTAACTGGAAAAATCCATAGTTTATTTGATATTATCTGAAACATTGAATGGTTTCAACAAAAATTAGACACATCATTTCAGTAAATTCTTCACTTTGAGTGTGATCAATTTCTATTTTTGATACTATTGTTTGATAATTGTTGACATATTATGTTTTGAAAACCTACATATAATTTATGAAAATGGATACATTTCGTTATTTCTTCAAGCCGAAAAAAATTATGTTCAATATCATGAAGCCATTGTGTTTATCATTTCGAACTTTGATCCAAAGATATAAATAGCGCTTCTTAAAATGAGATCGAGATTTTTTTACTATTTTTCAATAATATTATTATTACTAGTTTTCAATAATATAATACTTTCAATAAGATGTTCGATCGATTTCCAAGTCAATATAGTGTAGAAAACCTAGTGAATTATTAGAGTACAAAATGAAAATAGCGTAGAAAATTGACGCTCAAAACTATGTACACAGTAGAACTTTTCTTCAATCACTAAATTGTACATCGTCAATCGACTTCTCTTAAAACAAACGATTTTAAAATACAATAAAAAACGTGGGCTTTGAATATCGGCCGATAAAATTATTTGTTATTTATCACCGGAAGGAAAACATTTTTTTTACAGAAACACAAATATGATTCAGTGTTTAAACTGGAATAGATCATACACGTATATATATAAATTGATTTGATTTTGATTGACAATTTTATAAGATCAAACACTAGATACGGTAAGTAACACATATTTCAAATTAAAATTGATACACTATACAAGATTAAAACATTAAATTCAACATCTGAGTAATGTAATGTAAGTGTACTAACGATTGTTAACTTTAAGTAAAGAATATGTGATATTTTAGTGAAAATGTTATTTTGTATATAACATATATTTAAAAAAACTGAAGATTTCTCTTATATTACCTATAATAAGGATTAATATACGAAAAATACTGTTTATTATATTTTTGAATAAGATATTTTCAATAATTATTTGAGGACACGTGGTTATATACTTGGAATAATATGCAATATAAACTGTACAACAAATCTACCTGAAAACCCGTAATATGAACCGTTTGAAACAAAAAAAATTCCACTGTACATAGTTATAAAATTCACCTTATTTTATATATACTTTATGGTTATTTAATACATCAATTAAACAAAAAAAAACATTAAATATTAAGAATACTGATAAGTCTCTTCTATATTTTATAATAATAGCTGTTAAATAAATGCAAAATTTTAAGTTAATAAAATTAATAAACAAAAACAAAGTAGATTAGATTAATGTAAGTGTATATAAAATTCAATTTGATTGACCAATAATTAAGTTTTTAAATATTAAAAAACTTTGGTTTAATCGAATCTTTACCGGCCCTAGTATATCGCCACATAAAGTGTAAACTTTAAAGATGCATAAAATTTACACAAGAGATCTGAACCGGATATGTTACTTTACTTTCTGCGTATTTTAAATACCGTTTATCTCGTATATTCGATATGTGAATAAGACTCGAAGCGAAGAGATATGCGGAATTTCTTTATTCTAAAATCAATGGTGCAATTATACCTTCTAAAACAATCTATTCAGATGGTAAAACATGAAACAAAAATATAAATTTACCGATATGAATTAGAATGCCAACCATAGTCATATTAAAACCATTCACAGATTATGTGAAACGAGAAATATTTAGTTCTGTGAACACTTCAATTAATATGTGAAATTCTTCATGAATCATCACCATTTTTATAAAAAATTTTATCTATTAAGAAAATACTAGGTGAGAATCAGTTAATATAGTATATGACTTTCTGAAATTCAGAAGTCCACGATTGAACATGCGATACCACTTTAGGAATCACTGAAAACATTTTTTTACAATAGGAATGCCTTTGATTTTCTCATAGTAAAATTTTATAAAAATACTTAAAAGCACCATTAATTTTCAAATCCTTACAAAAAATATCAGTTTGGATCTGGCTTTCGCAAAAAAAAAACAGTTGTAGATATATTTACAAAAAAATACTGCAAGATCAAGATCTCCGTTGAACGACATTTTCTTCATCAAACAAATAATGCATTTTCAATGCGTATATATAATTCAATTAAACTATTTGGCAAAAAGAATAAATCCACTTTTGATCAAACTTGAGGGACAGTCTTTATATGTAAGAATTCCAACAGCCAAACAAAAACGTTAATCTTTCTTTTGATTGCGTTGTTCTTGAAGTACCATTTAAAATAGAAATATATGACGCTTAACGTCAAACAAACGAGAGCGACCGAAGTCCAAGTGAACGAGCTGTCGGATGAATGCGTAGGTTGATAAAAATTGGCAGACTGTTTGTTCCTCCAAGACCATAGGGCGTCGTCGTCATTTTCAGCACCGTCTAATGGTTTAGCCGATGGTAAAGCTGCAGATAAAATTACTTTAATACAAATCAAAATAAAAAAAAAACAAATAATAATAAACAAAACAAATACTGATTTTAACTTTGTACGTTTTTTAAATTTCTTCATGTACAAACAATTTTTTTTAAATTTAAATAAAGTAGACAATATTTTTGTCTCTAAAAATTGCGTTCTTGTAATTGTTTCGATAAGAAATTATAAATTGGCAAGAAAAAAATTAAAAAATTTATTTCAAATCAGCCAAGTAATTTATAAATGAAGTTTAATTCGAAAATTTATACAGTACACGCTTAACGTAAAATTTTGTTGAGATACGAATAAAATGTTAAATGTGTCCATAAAATCCATTCACTGTTTCACTTTGTATTTCATTCTTAAATATAAACAGAATTTCTTTACTCAATGGAAATAATTGAAGGAAAAAAAAAGAAAAATCTTGAGTTCAGACTTTTGCAAACGTTTAATCAAATTGAACAACCCCATACGAACAACTGTTTACATCATTTAATTTTTAGCTGGTGTCAAGTATTGTATGAAATGGTTTTGAAGTTTGAATAAAAAAAAGAACTTTTTCATCTGAATAATTGAAACAAGCCTGTATTACGAGAAAACAATCAGTGCAAATATGTTTTTTTTTTCTCAAATAAGGATTATAAAATAAAACCTGACACGTTGAATAAGAAGGACTAACGATTAAACAGTAATAATGATTCGAATATTTATCAAATTAAAGATTCAAATTATCTTGATCACAAAGGAGGATATTATATTTCTTAAGAAGCAAAATCGGTCAAGATCACTATAAGAAATTCTAATAAACATATTTTTTATATTTCCTCAAACTAGAAGCTAAACTCGAATATGTTTTCAACAATGATGAATTAAAACATTATAAATTGTAGTACAATTTTACCCAAATTCAATAACTCATAGAACCCCTTTAGTAATTCCCAAGAAAGATGGATACAAAGTACCCATTAATACACATTGATAAGTTTCTTCTACTTGAAAAAAGTAGATACTTCAATATGACATTATAAATCATTTTTTATAGTACGATAATTTAGGTCACTGAAGTTTCAAACTGTCTTTCGAACAATGACGAACACTGGCGATATTGCCGAATAAGGGATAAAAAGTTGTGGCTGACAGCACATGTTATTTTATTTTTAAAAAGGGTATAATGCACAGCTATGAGTATAAGCGTTAAGAAGCAAAGTCGGAAGTGAAATCATAAATATGAAGTTCGCGAAGTGTCGTATTTTTAAATCAAACGAAAAATAAAACGTTAATAAATTGGAAGTAAATACACACAAAACTTTATAATATTCTATATTTCTATTGTAACATAAAGAAAACCTTCCAAGAATGTCTAAGAAAAAGCCGCCAGGAAGCAAAAAGATAATATATTTTAATGTTTAGAATTCTTATGATTTCATCATTCGAATAGGACAAAACTCCGCCAATGAACTACTCGTATTATGGATTTACGTTCTAAGATAAAATTTGTTCTTAAAAGATTTTAGATGTTAGAACGATGTGATGTTAGAACGATGTCAAGTGTATAATATACTCGTATATTGGTGAAGATATATTTGAGTATAATTGGTAGTTTGGACTAATGAGCCTTTCGAACCCTGAACTATATCACATAATATGTTTTGAACTATACCATAAAAGTATGAACTATACCATAAAAATCTATATCCATTGGTGAACCCAACGAAATAACTTGATATTTAACTTCTGAAGTGTTCCTGTCGCGGTGTTTTTTTTTAAGTTTAGAACGATAGAACATAAAAGGTTTTATCAATTGATAAATATATCATTTGAGCCCAATTTCCAGTTAGGTTTATTGAATCCATCAAATTCTAAACTATATAAAAAACGTTATATTTTGCTTCAGAACTAGTCCTGGCAATGTTTTCTTGAAAGATCTTTTTTACGCTAGAACGATATACCATAATAAAGAATATGTATCATTCGAATCGTGGATCGTATCAAATAACATGATATTTTGTTTTAGTTTTCAATATGAGAAAGACAGACCATAAAAACTATCTGTTATTGAAGATATAATTTGCGTTCAATTTATAGTTTGGCCATTTAAACCACTCGAACATTAAGCACCTAAACAGTTCCTATCGAATGATCCTTGAAAGTTTTTATGTTGGAAAGATAGGCCATAAAAGGCTCTATCCATTGATGAAGATATTTTATCGGTCCAATTTCTAGATTAGTCCATTAAATCATTCAAATCAAGATCCGTCGCAATAAGGGCCTAATTCCCTTCAGAACGGTTTCTGCCAGAGCGTTCTTAATATTTTTATCTTAGAACGATAGATCATAATTTAGATCACAATTTTTGTTTTTTGCTGTGATCTAAGTAGGAAAAAATATTTTGAAACATAATACTTCTAACTGCATTCTAAGTCTCGAATTGAATGTCAAAAATAAAATTGAATTTGTTTGGATGGCTAAACCGCGTAGACAACACCTTCTTGATGGGGATGTTTTCTAAAGATGGCATCAAATTTCTTGGCAATCATAAATATTGTCATATTGGCCCGCTTCTAAAATGTCTACACTGACTTAAATGTCGCGAATGGATTGACTTCAAGCTTTGTCTCTTTGTATTCAAGTCCATTAATGGGATGTATCCATTGTATCTTTCCAATCTGTGTCTGAGGGATGTTCTTTAGGATAGAAGTAGAACTTAAAGGTCGATTCCTTCTTTATCTAATAAATTGGTTGTTCCAAATCAATCTCATAAAGCGGGGTATTATAATCGAATTTTTGCCGCGACTGTTCCTGTAGCGTGGAATGGTCTGCCTTATTGTGTCAGAGACATGGATGGTGTGATCAGCTTTAGGAAGAACTTACAGACAAACCTTTTTTGGGAGAGCTTATTAAAATTTATAAATGGGTTCGAATCCTGAGTTAGAGCGCCCTTGACGAGAGTTTGCTCACTAAACGGTGTTATAAAAATTGTCCTCTTATAATATTGTTATTATTAATAGTGTCTACCCGATAGTGAAATTATTATTTGAGTTGAATTTCTGATTTGTTCTATTAAATCTTTTTTCATAATTTGCTTCTGAGCTGTTCTTGCCACAGCGTCCTTCAAAAATATTTTCATGATAGAGCAATTAACAATAAAAGTCCACTGGTGAAGATTGAATTCAAGTAAAATGTTGGGTATAGCTATTGAATCACTCAAAATTTAAACTACAATAAATCAAAGAACGTCATATTTTGCTCCTTCAAGTTTCTGCTGCAGCGGTCTTGAAAGATATTTTATTTTAGATAGAGCATACTGTGCTCCATCCGTTGGTGAAGATATTATTGGCAAAAGTCTAGTTCGGACTAATGAATCATTCAAATCTTGAATCGTATCAAATAATCGTATCAAATAATGCTTTTGCACGGTTCCTGCCGCAGCGATCTTGAAAACAAATTATGTTATTATTCCATAATCGTCTTCGATGGTGCCATACGTCGTCATATGAGGAGGACCAAATAAAAATATGAGTTCAATTTCTAATAGTCCAATTCATATTGGAATATTGTTTGTGTTAAATATACCAAAATATAGTTTCTCCATTGGTGAAAATATAATTTGAGTCAACTTTGGTCTATTGAATCAGTCAAATCCTGAACCGTATCAAAAGTCATATCTTGCTTCTAAACGCTCCATATTGCAGCGATCATAAGAGTGATTTTTGTGTCAGAATTTTAATTTTTTTTTTAATTGGTGACATAATTTAAATCAATTTCTAGTTTGGTCTATTGAACCATTCAAATCCTGTCCAGTTTTCAAAAAAACGTCATATTTTGTTTCAGAACAGATCCTGCCACTGCGTTTATGAGAGATCTTCAGAGAGTAGAGATATTCAGAGAGTACGAGTATGATAGCTCAATTAGATCATTCAAATCTTGAATCGTGTCGATTAGCGTTAAACTTCGCTTTTGAACGGTCCCTGTCGCAGCGTTCTTGAAATATATTTCCTGTTTGAGTGATTGACAAGAAAAATCCATTGGCGAAGTTGTAATTCGAGACAATTATTCAGTATGAACTATTAAGTCATTCGAATTCTGAAGTGGATCAAATAATGTCAAATTTTACTTCTGAAAGGTTCCCGTTGCTGAATTCTTGAGAGATCTCTATGTAAGAAATATACACCATAAGAGTCTCAATCCATTGGTGAAGGGTAAGTTGAGTGCAATATCCAATGTGGCATGTTGAAACATTCGAATCCAGAGCCGATCAAATAACATCGTATTATATTTTGCTTCTGAACGATTCGAGTCGTAGCGTTCTTGAAAGTTTTTTTCATATTAGAATGACAAACCATAATATTCTCCGTTAGTGAAGTTGTACGAGTTCAATTTTTGATTTGGTATTGTCACAGCGTTCGTGAAAGATGTACCATAATAGGCTCGATCTTCCTAAGAAAATATCATTTGGTATATCTTTTGGTTTGATGTACTCAATCATTCGAATCCTATACTGTCGATCAACGTCATACTCAGCTTATGAACAGTTTTAGTCGAAGAGTTCTTGAAAGATTTTTACGTCACAACGATATACCATAATAGTCTCTATCCATTGAAGATATCCTTTGAGTCCAATTTCTAGGTTTTACTATTGAATCATTCGAATGCGAAACCGTAACAAATATTACTTTTAAACGGATCCTGACTCAGCGTTGTTGAAATATATTTTATGGTATATCAGAACAATAAACCATAATAGTGTTACTTGCTGAAAATTTACTTTTCGTAAATTTTCAGCAAGTAACACTATTGAATTATTCTAATTCTTAATACCAATGTGCTGCCGAACGATTCCTGCCGTAGCGTTCTTGAAATATGTTTTATGAAAGAACTGTCGACCATAATAGTTTCTATCGGTGAAGATGTCACATGAGTCCAATGTCTATTTTGACCCAGCCACAGCGTTTTTTTTACGATTATTTTTTTATGTAAAAAAGATATACCATAAAAAGCTCTATTCATTGATGAAGATATTACTTCGGTCCAATTTTTAGGTTGGTCTATTAAATCATTCGAATGTGGTTCATACATCGATAAATGTCATACTTTGCTTCTAAACAGTTTCTGTTGCAGCAGTCTTGAAATATTTTTCTGTTGGACATTTCGATAGTGA
Source organism: Odontocerum albicorne (assembly GCA_949825065.1). Taxonomy (NCBI): domain Eukaryota; kingdom Metazoa; phylum Arthropoda; class Insecta; order Trichoptera; family Odontoceridae; genus Odontocerum; species Odontocerum albicorne. The sequence continues at coordinate 30,087,541 of OX463843.1, read as the reverse complement.
AAATACTATTTGAGAGTAATTTTTAGTCTTGTCGCAGCTGTCTCGAGTGTTTTTGTCTGTGAGAGCAATTGACAATAATTGTCCATTGGTGAATATTTTTAGTACGGACTGTTGAATTATTCGAATTTCAAACCATATATTTTATAATAACATTATACTCGTATTTTGCTACTGAACGGATCCTGTCGCTGCGTTTATGAAAGTTTTTTTGTGTTAGAACGATATATCACAATAGTCGATTGATGAAGATATCATAAAAGTCCTATTTCTAGTTTGGTCCTGCCGCAACTTTCTTGAAAGGTTTTTGATGGAAGATAGATATACCATAATAGGCTCTATACATTGAAAAAGTTATTATTTAAGTCCATTTTCTAGTTCGGTCTATTAAATCATTCGACTCCTGAACCCAATTGACTAACGTCATAATTGGCTCATGAACGGTTCTTGTCGCAACGATATTGAAAATGTTTGTGTGTTAAATCAATTGACAATAATAATCCGTTGGTGAAGATTTAATTCGAGTTAAACTTTAAGTATGGACTACTGAATCATTCAAATTCTGAACCGTATTAACGATATATTTTGCTACCCGTATTAACGGGTTTCCTGCAATGTTTTGAAAATAGAATTTACATGAGAACAATTTTTAGTATGGACTTTTCAATCATTCTTATTCTGAACGTCATAATATGCTTCTGAAAAGTTCCCGCCGCAGCACTCATGTTTTTTTATGTTAGAAAGGTAAACCATAAAAGTCTCTTTTGGTGAAAATGTCATTCGAATTCAATCACTCGTTTGCCCCTGCTGTAGAATTCTTGAAAGATTGTTTATGTGAGAAAGTTAGATCATAATTCGTTGTATTGGTGAAGATGTCATATAAGTTCAGATCGGTTTTCTACTTTACCGTACTTTATCGTTACCTATCGAAAAAAAATACTTCTACTTATATTAACTCTCATATGACTTTAAATAAACTAATTTCAAGTAAACAATCTGCATATAGAAAATATCACTCTACGGAGACCGTTGTTTTAAGCTCTTTTTCGAGACAAATTGATAATACAGTTGCTTCAGGTTTCTACAGTTTCAGAGTTAGAATTTGTACGTGGATTGTATCTTTATAATCTGTGTCTCTGAGATATTCTTTCGGAGAGAAGTAGAATTTATTATATCTCCATCTAATAAAATGGCTGTCCCAAATCAATCCAATAGGGCGGGGTATTGTGATCGAGCTTTGCCGTTGCTGGTCCTGTGGCGTGGAATGGTCTGACTCTTAGTGTCAGAGATATGGGTGGCGTGTGCAGTTTTAAGGAGCACCAATCCTTTTTAGGAGATCTATCAAAATCTACGAGTGTGTTCGAATCCTGAGTTAAAGCACCCTTGAAGAGTTTTCTTTCTAAACGGCGCTATATAAATTATACCGTTTTTTTATTACTTGTTTGGTCCTGCCACAGAATTTTCGAAAAAAAAAAATCATGTTAGAAAGATAGCCCATAATAGTCTCTATCTATTAGTGAAGACTTTATTCCAGTCCAATTTCTAGTCTGGTCTGTTATATTTTGAACCGCATCGATTAACGACATAATTTACTTCTGAACTGTTTTTGCTGTAGCATTCTTATAATATTTTTTTATGTAAGGACATTCCGTTGGTGAAAACACTATTTGAGACTTTCTAATTTGGTCTATTAAATCATTCGAATTCTGGACAGAATCGATTAACGTCATAATTTTGTTCTGAACATTTCCTGTCGCGGCGTTTTGCCTGTTAGAGCAATTGACAATAATAGTCAATTGATGAAGATTTAATTCGAATTAAATTTTGAATACGGACTATTGAATAATTAAAATTTTGAACCAATAATATGTCATATTTTGCTACTGAACGTATAATATAATATGCCATATTTTGCTACTGAACGTATTTTGTCATAAAATGTTTTTTTATGTTATAATCTTCTTCTTCAGTTTCAATCCTGAGGATTGGTTAGCAGCAAAGCTCTGCATCTCCTCCTCCACTCCGCTCGGTCCTCAGCAATCCTCTTGAGCTCTGTATAGGAGGTGCAGTCCATGTCGTGGCATATTTGCTCCAGATACTCTCGGCGAGGACGCCCTCTGCCAATCGATCCCTTAATCATTCCCTCCAGTATATTGTGCAGGAGATTTTCATGTCGCAGCATATGACCCATCCATTCTGCACGCCTTTTCGATATGTTTGACAGGTGCCTGGTTTCTTCGATCCTGCTGAGAACCTCGTCATTTGTAATGTGGTCTCTCCAGGAATTCCTTAGGATTCGTCTATAGGTCCACATCTCGAAAACCTCTAATCTTTTTCGATCTCTTTCGCCTATGTACCATTGTTCGTAACCATACATTAAAATACTCCACACATTTGTTTTGACCAATTGCTTGCGGAACTTTAGGTCCATGTTGTTGGATTCGAAAATCTTTGATTTCTTATTAAAAGCGAGTTTTGCTTACGAGTTTTGCTTATTGGATGCGAATGTCAACCTCTCTTTTTGTACGGCCATCCCATGTGATCTTGCTTCAAAGATAGACAAACCCTTTTGCGTTCTTAAGTGCAGTTCCTGACATTAGTCCGTTCATTTGGTGTTCGTCTCTGCCTACGGTTATCACTTTTGTTTTGTCCTTGTTTATTTTCATGTTGAACGTATGTTATAACGATATACCATAATAGTGTATATCGGTAGAGATGCCAAATAAGTCCTATTTCTAGTTTGTCCCTAACGTTGCATTTTTAACGATGTTTTATATTAGAAAGATAGACTCTATTCATTGGCGAAGATATTATTTCTGTCCAATTTCTAGTTCAAATCATTCAAATCGTGGAACGAACCGATTAACGTCATAATTTGCTTCTGAACTGTTCATGCCGCAGAGATCTTGAAAGTTTTTACTTGTTAGAGCAAACGATAATTTATAGCCCATTGGTGAAAATTTAATTCGAATCCAATTTGAAGTGCGAAGTTTTCAATCATTCGAATTTCAAACCATATCAATTAACACCATGTTTTGTTATTGAACGGACCATGTCGCGGCATTCTTGAAAGATTTTTATGTTAGTACGATTAACCGTAATAGTTTTTACCCATTAATGAAGATATTATCTGAGTTAAATTTCTAGCTTAGTCCATTAAATCATTCGAAACCAGAACCGTATCAAATAACGTCATATTTTGGTTCTGTGCGGTTCCTGATGCAGCGTTCTTGATATATTTTTTGATTTTAGAATATTTCTATTCGTAAGTAAAATAATATTTTTTGTTCACTTAGGATTATTAAATCATTTGAACCCTTAATCTTAAAAAATGGTCTTATTATGCTTCTGAATGGATCCTACTTTAAAAAAGGCTTCTTTTATGAATAAATAATAGACTTTATAAACGCTTTCTAGAGGTGTTATTTACTTCCGGTTATTAAATGTTTGGATATTGTTTTTTTTTCGTTTGATTTAAAATAAATGTGAGTTTTTACGAAATTCATAATATTTATCATTTAATTTACGACTTTTTCCTTCTAAATACTCAAGTTGTTCATAAACTCATATTTTATGAATTATATATGATAAATCTATTTTTGTCTATCTACAATTTTCATATCTTGTTCGGCAATGTTCGCCAGTGTCCGTCGTTGTTCTGAAAACCGTTCGAAACCTCGTCGACATGAATAATTTTTGAATTATTATATAATTCAACAAGAATATCCTGAAGGTACTAATAAACTATAAAAAAGGAATAAATCAAAAATATGCTCATGTTTCTCGAGTCGGTGCAGTTACAATGAATCGAATTTGATGGATGACATTTCAAGGAACTAGGGTATTTTATATTTTTAGAAGTACTGGACGAACTTTTAAATTAAACCTCAACCCTCAAAACAAATAGTATTTTTAAAAAGTTAAAATAATTGCGAACCAAAAACTCTATTAAAAAGTAATAAATCAAAATGGCATAATATATGGGTGTACAAATAAGTCACCGCCGTTTGACAAAAGTTGGCGCCACCAGTAAGTTATGGTTAAAATTGTCAGATGTAAAATGTCATTATCGTAAAGTTGGACATCTGTCAACAACATGACCTTGAAATATTAGTGAATTTTTATCAGTATAACATATTTTTTTGTGTTCGAAAATGTCAAGTTTTGAGCCGAATAAGCGTCATTTGCGGGAACTTTTGATTTACTTCTTCAATTTGAAGAAATCTGCAGCTGAGGCGCATCGATTGCTTGTAGAAGCATATGGTGAGGCTGCCTTAAGTGAGAGAAGTTGTCGTGAGTGGTTTCAAAAGTTTAAGAACGGTGAATTTGACATCGAAGACAAAGAACGTAGCGGAAGGCCGAAAGTGTACGAAGACGCGGAATTGGAAGTATTATTGGATCAAGATTCGTGCCAAACGCAAGAAGAACTTGCACTTACATTAGGAGTGACTCAACAAGCAATTTCACATGGGTTAAAATCATTGGGAATGATTCAAAAACAAAGAAATTGGGATTCATATGAACTGACACGGAGAAACTTTGAATGCCAATTTTCCACATGTGAAATGCTGCTTGCCAGGCATAAACGAAAGGGTTTTCTGCACCATATAGTCACTGGTGATGAAAAATGCATCCATTATGATAATCCAAAAAGGAAGAAATCATGGGGATCCCCTGGTCATGCTTCAACATCTACGGCTAAGCCAAATATTCATGGAAAAAAACTCTTGTTGTGTATTTGGTGGGATCAGCTTGGTGTCGTGTATTATGAGTTGCTCAAACCGAATGAAACCATTGCTGGGGCTGTCTACCGAACATAATTGATGAGATTGAGTCGAGCACTCGAGGAAAAGCGCGCCCACTACTACGCCAGACACGACAAAATTATTCTCCTGCATGATAATGCTAGTCCACATGTTGCGGCACCGGTCAAAACCTATTTGGAAACACTCAATTGAGAAGTTTTACCCCACCCGCTGTATTCACCAGACATTGCTCCTTCTGATTACCACTTGTTTTGATCGATGACGCATGGCCTGTCTGAGCAGCACTTCACATCATATGAAGATACCAAAAATTGAGTCGATTCGTGGATAGCCTCAAAAGATGATGATGATGACTGACGCGGTATTCGTATGCTGACAGAAAGATGGGGAAAAGTAGTGGCAAGCGATGGGTACTACTTCGAATAAAACATGAGGTTCCGTTCTTTCACAATAAATGCCCATTTTTTTTATAAAAAACGGCGGAAACTTATTTGTACACCTAATATAAATTAAATAAGGCCATTAAAATGGCATAATACTCGTATTATATATAATATAAATTCAAATTGCTGAAGAAATTAAAATAAATATATATTTTGAAATATGAATATAACTTCCGTTGAAAGAACTGAAATTCCTGGTTATTTATTCATTTCGGTTTATCCAAAGAAAAAATGTGTTTCGAAGAAAAATTAAGGGAGGAACATGCCCAATAAGAAACATAGTAACATTGAATTGGCTGGATCTCAAAATATGAATTACTTTATTAAAATGAAATGTGCACATATACTCAGTGACATGGACCAGTCTCTGAGGTTGGTTGAATCTAATGAATGCACAACCTCTAAGTTTCAGAAAACTGACAGTGTTGAAATTTTTAAGAGGCTTCTTGAGTTGATGTTACATGATAAAAAGGGGTTTTTCAGGTGGCTTGACTGATCCAAAACTGGGAATTTTTCCCTTATGTTAACTTCTCAAATACCAGAGAAAAAGACCCCGGAGGCGATCACGTCGGGAGGGAGGAAAATGTGAGAAATTACGTGGTGTGTCTGAATGCAACTGAGTTCAGTACTCAGGCTGTGCTCAAGGAGTGCACTGAGAGAATATAGTGAAATCGGCCCGATAGGGCAGGATGGTGAGTAGCACCCCAGAAGGTAAAATAATTATATTTCAATCAGATGAAGCCACTGAAGACAAGCACAAGTCAGGTGGGAGAATATTGTAAGGAATAACGCAATATTTGCAAATGTTGCTAAGTATTACGTCAATACTCCGAATAGGGGATCTTCTAGAAGAATAATTAAAACGTCCCTTTGACTTCGATGGTCTGTAGTACCACAAGAAGTAGGAGAGTTAAATATTCCACTCCGAGTTTGTAGGTTTGATAGACAACCTTAGCTTTTCATACATGTATTAAGGTTGAACGGATAAATATAATTATTATTCACATGATTCTTAATCTCCATGAGTCGCCCTGATAAAACAAGGTTTTTTATGTCAAAAAATTAACTTAGCGATTATTTTAATTTACAAAATCTGTGATCAAGTTTATTGAAATTCCTTTTTTTTCCAGTCGAATCGGACAATTTTCTTCAAACAAAATATAGTACCGAAATGAATAGTCAGTTAATTTTTTTTTAAAAGTATATTTAAAATAATTATACTACACTTTTTTATTATTAATCATTATAAACCCCCTAAATTATAATGGAATTGTCAAAAGACAGAATTTTAATGATAAATAAATAATGTAACAATTTTTTCGAAGAATAGTTCAAGGTGTGATCAAAAAATATGGGAACTTGTCCGACTCGTATGCAACAAGCATAAAACTAGAAATTGGAGCATGTTTCTTAGAAATGAAATGTCCAAATAATATTGATGTAAACTTACATGCTTATAAAAATCATTTGTCATGAGGATCGCAAATTAGTAAGAATGCTAACAAATCTCAAAAGTGAGTCGAATTTGAGGAGGAATAGTAGGGGACTATATTTTTTTTCATTTCAAGAAAATTTTGAGAACGTACGATGTTTGACCGGCTCTTTATCTCCGCAACTAATTGACATTGCAATGGAATTTGGGAGCCTATCGAAAGGAACCTTAGTGTTAATTCGTGCCAAGCCGCGTCATCTCAGTCAACCGTAGTTAACAGTCAGTCAACCGTAATAGGCAATGGAGTGAGGTACTAAACCTCACGATGACCAAGTATGTTGAGTAAGGAGTTAGCACCAAAACTCGGGCATTTGTGTGCAGAAACTATGCTTTTAAGGATGATTATACGAGCAACACAGAAATCAAAGTGTTTCAGTTGAAAGCGATTCCCGTTCTGGCAGATCAGAATGCTCAAAAATGTGGATCGTGTACACAATGCAATTTATGAAAATCATCGTTTGACTATGCGAAAGTTGGAAGAAGATGTTGGCTTTCCAAAAACCCATTGTTGTAGAAATTTTAACTCAAGATCTGGGGATAAATTACGTGGTTCTATATAGTTCTATAAAGGACTTTGAAGTGGAAACCACACAGGAAATGTTGAAAAAAGTCAACAACCCTGATTTTTTAAAAAAGGTCCTCACGACAATCAAACATGGGTCAAAGGCTACGACTCTAAGACAAAAGTCACCTTCTGTGAAGATTGAGAGATACTGTGAGAAGGAAACCGTCTCACTAGAGAAAACAGTTTCCACTACAATAATTCATCCGCCCACTGATTTTATCTCTTCCAGTTTTTTTTAACACCCCATTACACGGACCTTCGTCGAGCACTGATATGATTTTTGATTTTTGGCTGTTCCGAAAATTGAAAGGAAAGGATATTTGAGGATAAGGAGCTGATCAAGTAGAATTTGACCAAACAGCTACAGGCTATTATAAAAGCCGAGCTGTAAAATAACTTCGGGAAATGCTAGCTGAGAGCGCCAGAACAAAGTTGTGGCTTCCTTAAGGAAACACTTTGAAGAGGATTGAGACGCCGTTGTTCTAAGATAGCTACTATGTAGCCTTTGTAGCATAAGGTCGAATAATTACGGGAAAATCCGTACAATTTTTTTTAAATTTATACCATGGTCGTATGTTGGGAAAACGATCAAAACGAAGGCATTTTAAGTATTCCGCATAGACAATGATCTAATCATTTGGTGTCAAAAACTAATGACAATGTTACAAAGAGAAAAAATCGAATATTTAGGATTAAGAACCTTAAATGAAACTGTGAAACGAAATTTGGTTTTAAAATATTAAAAGACTATATCAGTTGAATATCAGGAAATGAAATAAATGTATTTCGAAACCACTAGATATTATCTACAAATTACTTCCAAATTTCTAAAAATGAAAACTTCCTTTATTGAAATTTGAGGAATAAACTCTTTAAATCAAAACAGGAGAAAATCACCGTATTTATTGATCACACCCATATAAAATAGGTCAAAAATAAAAGTTTGACCTATTTCAGTAAAAGTTTCGCATTTTTTAAATAAATTAGTAACCACCGAATTTTTATCAATAAACGATCAAAATCCTGAAAATAAAAACAATTTCACTGAAAAATTCAACAAATAAATGCTGTCGAAGTACGTAATAGAACAATTGATAATCCGCAGATTCCGATGCTCATTTAATACATGACAACAAATACAATAATCAAATTCAATCTGTACTCCAGTGTTAAATGCAAAGAAGTGTACTACATTTTTTTGTATAGTACAACCTGGTAGGCTTATAACCAATTCGCATTAATAAATCAATATTATCTGTACATGAAAAAAGAAACAGATCAGGAAAGTTTTTTATTTTTTTTACCACTAGGCCATTTTTTTTTAATTGAATATAAAAAAAGTTGAGATTGAGGAAATTGAAAAAATATATTATTTTCATATTAATTCAATTAAATAATGATTTACATAGTTTTGCTTCATGAGTGAACACTTTCTGGGTAGCATCCAAGTGTTACAACAAACATGAATTCAAAAAATTTGTCCAGAGCTTGCGGGGAATTGAACCCATGGTGACAGAATGCTTAGCTTTCTGTCACTAAAAGCTTATATTAAAAGTTTTCAAAACGCTTTCAGCGAATTTTTACCGCAGAGTTGAAAAAAAATAATGAAAATTTATAAGATTGCACTCTACACTAGAGTACATATTAAACCAACAAAATGAAGGGGGAAATTAAGGAAATTTACAAAAGGATTGTTTTTGAAGTGACAATATGAATCGGCAAACAAAAGATTCAGAAAATAAAGCTTTATTTTTATGTGTAAATGAAATTGATGAATTTATGTTTATGTAAAAGTTAATAGTGTTTACGTGTGAATTAATTTCTGTTTTTTTGGTTTTGGAATGAAGAATTTTGAGGAGTGCATGGAAAGGGATGTGGATAGTAATCGTAAAGCGCTCACCCTTTGATGTCTCGAACTGCGACAGCAAATGATGCGGCCTGTAGAGTGATGATGAGACGGGTGAGACTATGTTGAGCGGAATCCCCTTGATGATATCCAACGATGGGCAGGAAGGCAGAGGTCGTGTTCCACCTCCCATGGTGTTGTCGCAGACTCTTGAATACAGATGCAGGCGATTTCCTTCCATTCGGTGAGGCAGTTCTGTGAACAAAAGATACAATTTCAATTAGTCAAAAAACAATTTTATGATTATTCCATGTCATAAAATATTCCAATTGAAATTTTACTCACCAGAAGGAATAATGTTGACTTCTCGATGAGGAACATTGTTGTCGAGGAACAGCTTCGGTAGATGACCTGTTGATGTGTAGCCCAAGATCGCATTTAGCATCCAGAAACACGGTTTTTCTATATGGTTGCTATCCAGACAGTTTGAGTCTCCGTAAATTGCAATCCGTCCAGAAGTCTTGATCATATTCATTGACACTGTTTGATTGTTGTACAAAGTGACATTCTCCACTGATTGTATTTGATTAGGATCACTGTGGGAGTTGGTTTGTAGTAGTCCGAGTATAGGCACTGGAATCGTTTCTTCTTCATTTCCATTAGTTTTGGCTTCCTGGGAATCCGAGAGAAACATCTGGAAAGAAAATTTCATATTAGTACAGGAAAAATATTAATATTTTCATTTCTGTCTCAAACTATTATATTTACCTGCTGTCCTTGATCCTTCAGCGGGATTGAAACAAGAATTCCTTCCAACGGGAATGTGTGAATATGAGTTCCACTTGCATAGTACATGGAATGGTCTCCCAGTTGAAAATGTCCTTCAAAGACTCTGTCGCCCAATGCAATTTGAAACACACTTAGTAAGTCATTCAATGCTGGTACATTTGCTCCACCGGTCTCAGGCATCCACCTAAAGCAAAATAAAATAATTAGTAAATATATTCTACAAGGATAACCTCATATCACAATAAATGTCTAAAACAATAATATTTACCATTGACGAGTATTCTCATCATAGAACTTCACTTTCCTCATGACTGATGTGTTGTACCAATCGGCGAAGATGACAACTGATAACCCATTGTCCACATCTCTCTTCAACTTTGCGATTTCTTCTGGAAAATATTCATCTTCTGGATCAACTAACAAAAGTGTACCATATTGTGAGGCATCCACACAGGTCAGTGGTGTTCCTAAAATAAAAAGAAACTATGTTAGTCAAAGGCACAATATAACACAAAAGTAATATTCTAAATTGAAAAACAATACTTACCAAGAACTTCTACATAGTATCCAGCATCCCGAAGATTTTGAAACATATCTTTAAAATTTGTATGAATATGGTCAGCATTCCAATCCAATGGATTATTTTTAACTTTCAAATTGTCACGAGGGAAATAGCCAGGAGGATAGCGGAGACTGTGGAATTGATCCCAAATAATTCTACGATGACGAGGAGGTTGAGGTATTATCTTGGCTCTGAAACAGAATAAACAATAGATTATAAAAAAAGAAAACAGGAGTTGAAAACAAGTTTGCATTTCAATAAAACACAAATATGAAACCTGTTTGTAAAAGAGAGAGGGTGTACGTCCATCCCCTTTGAAGGCAAGCTTCATTCTGCCAAGCGGCTCCCCACGTCTATGCCAGCCCACTCTCCTCCCCACTCTATCCCAGCCAACTCCTCTCCCCTGACACAGCCCACACCCACCCTAGCGGCTCTCCCCCATTCTCCTCCCACCTCCTGACACAGCCCACACCCCCCCTACAGCCCTCCCCCATTCTCATCCCACCTCCTGACTCACCTTTGGAAACAACCAGACACTCCCTCCATGTTGCAATCTCCCCCCCTCCCTTGACTGTGTACAGCTTCCGTTCCCGGGCAAGCTCCTTTCACATAATTATTTCAACAAGTAAAAAATGTCAACCAGGTGCTGAAAAAAATATGTTAGTTTAACTTGATGCAAAATATATATTTACCTAATTGGGAGTTGAAGGGTTGCATTGTTCTTCACTCCGCTGGTGCTCTCCACTGTTATGTTCAGGTGGCCCTGTGCCGTCCCCTCGAAGTTCTGAGCTGACGCTTCGACTGTCAGGCTCACTGCGATCCATCCGGACCATGGCCATAGAGTCTGGCTGTAGGATACGGCGACCTGTAGTTTCATACCATTCTGTCCATGATATGGATGCCAATGAACGCTCACCTGAAACAAAGTAAAAGGGATTATAAAAGTCGCATTGTAATAAAATATTACAAATATTGCATTAGCTAAGTCCAAACTTGACTCACCACATTTCCGGAGACTCCAAGACCATTCAAAATTGTGATGTTTACGATAGTTGCCATTCCTCCGACGTACATGGGTTGGGCGCAGTACGGCCACATGTACTGGCATTCTGTCAGATCAATGTATGGCGGGCTCAGAGTAACTTGTGGCTCGTACCCTTTGAGAATCTACAAACAACGGAAAAGCACCACTTTCACAAACCAAAAATTTAAAAAAACTTTTCAAAAGTATTTTTAAAAGTGTTTTAATAAAACCCGAATAAAAGTAGATATTGTTCCAATATGAACAAAGAAACTCAAAGAGAATCAGGAGCTACGCGAAAAGTGAACTGTACTGAACGATGTCCCGGACCCGAATGACGGGAGCAGCTAGCCGGCCCGGGAACCTCAGCTCAACCCCTCTCCGCCCCTCTTCACCAACCCCTCTCCGTTCCCCCTCTTCACCCCCCTCTACTCTCCATCAAGTCCATCCCTGCCCACCCACCTGCTCCCGGGCCAGCTGCATGGGGGAGCATTTATCTGCATCCCTCACCTGCTCTCCTCACAACCCTACCCCGGTCCAGAGTTGTAAAATTTCATCTGCATAGCAACCTCTTTCCTTCTCCCTCCTGTCCGCACTGCGGTACTCTGTCTACATAAGTAGATTGGGTGATGCAGGGACCCCAGTCAAATCAATAGAGCTCAGCAATTATGCGATGAGCCCTGGGCAACAGGGAAGTATGGAGAGTTGCAGGTATTTGGGGAGGAAAAATGGTGGGAATGCCGCATTGCGGATAGTGGGGTAGGGTGACCTGCATAAAGGAGAGGTCAGGGGTATCATCAGCTTGGGAAAGGGTGATTAAGCCTGGAGATGGGTGGTTTTGAAATGGGAAAGGGTGGCTTTTGCCCGGGAACGGGCGATGCTAGCATATGAAAGGGTAGCCCAACACTCGGAGCTAAAAATAAAATTGCAGTACGCCATTTTGAAGCATTGAAAATCAATAGCTAATGGTGGTGGTGCTCCGGGCAAGGTTGAAATTTGCCCAAGGCAGGGTGGCAAAAATGCGCAAGGAGCTCAACATACTGAGCCAAAAATAAAATTACAGGCCATTTTGAAGCATTGGAAATCAATAGCTAATGGAGTTGTCCCGGGCAAGGCTGAAATTTGCCCAAGTAAGGGTGGCAAACATGGGTATGAAACACTTTGACCCAAAAATTAAATTGCAGTACGCCATTTTGAATAATTAAAATTAATAGCTAATGAAAGTGTCGACCTGGACAAGTTTGAAATTCGCCCAAGAAAGAGTGGCAAACATGTGCATCTAGCTCAACACTCTGAATAAAGAATAAAATAACAGTATGCCATTTTGAAGCATTAAAAATCAGTAGCTAATGGAGATTTCAAAGAAAAAATTGCTGGTTGTTTGAAAATTTTGCATAAACAAGAAATCAAGGTATTGCAAAAAAATTGCAAGACAAAAGATTTGTGAGAATAGTTTTTACATTTGAGATGAGAATATCCAAGTATTATAATGTTTGTGAATAATTGCAGATACAATGCTGTAAAAAGCTAATTTTAGAAGCAAACAAAAGAAACAAGTGCAAATATTAAAATTGGAAAAATTGCAAACAATGCGGTTAAAACATTTGCTAAGAAATATTTGCCAATATTGAGAGTATTATAGAAGACTTGCAATGTACAAATATGTGGTTTAAAACAAAAGAAAAATTGTCAATATTGTGGAACTATAGAAAATTAGCGCTAAGCTCAAACTTGGAAAGGACAATAGTAGTAAAGAAATAGAAAGAGGAAAGGAAAGCTGAAAATATAAAAAGATTATTCAAAAAGATATAGATTAAAAAATCAAAAACATTATCCTTTATACAGTACAATAATAAAAATCCAAAACAGGAGAAAAAATTTTAAACTCTTATTTCCAAATGCATTTAAAAAGTTTTTCCACCTTTAGTGAATAATTTAACAGAAAAGTATATAATGAGGAATAAATTATTCTATGAGAACAAAATAATTATTACAATCTTCCAAAGACGAAAAATACATAAAAGTAAAAATTTCAATTCAAATCCACCAAAATACACAATATAAAACTCACCAATTTATTCAGCAACAATTCTAAACTTGTTTAACATAAAATCAACTCAAACTTCAAGGAGCACTTCTTAACAGACAACCTCTTCCAACGAGAGACAGACAGCAACTGACCCAACCCTAGACAACAAGCTATTTCTGCCCCTAGCCCGGCAACTCATAAAATCAATAAACTAATCTGGGGGTTGCAGTGTTTTCTTTATGCACCTGACATCTATATGCATTTAATTAAAATTCACCTTAGCAAAGACTCAAACCATTTTAGCAACATGAAATCTGTTTGATAAAATGTATTTTTAAATGTTTTTGTTTTTGTCATACAGGTAAAATATACATGTTAAAAAATACTAGTTTTTATTTAACAAAAACCTCCTCTCCCTTAATTTCAATAATAGAGTGAAAATAAAGACAAACCATATTATCTTTTTACGGAATACTAATTTTTGTTTTTTTTATTAAAAGATTTAATGTTTATTTGTATTATTTTTATTTATTAATATTTTAACAGTTTTTAACTATTTTATATCTTTAATTACTTGTAATAAAAACAGGACATCATAAATTTGAAATAATTAAAAATATATAAGCAATTTATTTAACTTAATGTATGCCTTAGTGTTGTTTATATTTATTTTAACTCACGTGTGAAATTTGAAATTCTCATTGTTTGAATCGATTTTATCCCCCTTTTCATTCTCTTATTCTTATCCCATGCTAAATGATAGCAAATAAATTATTTGTTTTCAAGAGTAAAACATTCAAACAAACATTCAATTAATTACAACTTGTATCATATAAGGTAGCTGAATTAATTGCTGTAAAGTTAAAACTACATACTTTAGCTGTCTCTTATTTTACCAGCATGTTGTGAAGTAGTAAAAATAATGTTTGGCGATGAAGAAAAAAAGGAAATGATGAAAATTCCTCATTCAGACGATACAATAAAAATTTGAATAAAAAATTTGTCACATGATATTGATAAAACAGTGACATCAGATGTATAGCTCATATACTAGGATTAGTACGTTTCATTAATGATAACCAAATAGTGAATCAATTTCTATGCTGCAGAGAACTTACTGAACATAAAACAGTACAAGATATTTTTGACTCCATTATGCCGTAATTAAAAAAACATATTTAGAAAACTTTATCTCGGGAGCTGTGTGAAGGAATCTGTACGGATGGTGATCCATCAATGATAGGCTCTATTAAAGAATTTGCTACCCGCAAAAAGAAAAAAATTAAATATTATATCTACGCTTTGTTTTTGCATAAAGAATTCCTTATTTCAAAAACATTATTGGAAAATTAAACAAACTGTATCTTATAATAAATATAGTGCTAATCCCCATAGAAACCGTTTTACTCTATGTAGAAGCCGAGATATTTAAATTTAGGCACGGTATCAGGTAAATGATCTTCAAATGTCAAAGGTTTTTCTATTTACCATAAATTTCCACCATCTTAGTTAATCCGCTAAGATTTTTCTCTGTATATTTTCACCTCAAAGGCGTAGATAAGGCAGGGATATGTCAAGTGGGAGTATTCAAATGTATTACACGTGGGTGACAAATCCTTAAAAAACAGTTTGTAAAAAAACCAGTTCATTTATATTCATGGTACATTGTAAACAGTATATTTTTAATGGAACATTGGTTTACAATGTATAAGCAGGCAATTTTTTATTTATTTTATTATGATCATCATCTCTCTAAATCTCTATTGGAGTAGGCATGGATAATAAATCTCTACTTCATTCTATTCTAGCTCACATTTTTCACTTTTGCCAAGTCCATACCCAATAAACTTTATTAATGAAGATGCTGCGCAGGGATGTGAACTCTTCAACTTTTTAGTAGCATCCCCTTTCAAAATGACCGGTGGTTTGTAGGATGGCCTTCTGAAACAGTTCAACTTCGAAGGGTGGGAATATATAAATGAACTGTTGCATGCTAATGCCATGGTAATTTTAATGGATAAAGGAAATTAACGACACCTTGTGATAGTGAACTATGCGTGAAGTACGAATTAGCAGACTTGAGAAAGATTTTTGCAAACCCAGAGCCATAGTACCTTAAAAGGATGAAATGACTCATCGATTGCAATTGATATTGCAGAAGTTAGCTTAATGTCTTCGACATTTTGGCAGTTCTGATGCCAACACGCAGGTAGAGAATATGCATTGCGATTGTGCCGTTTGTGTTCAGTTGGCGGCTGTGTTCATGCTCATCTAATGAGGCTGCGGAGTGGAGGTGAAGATGGAGTTGAAGAGTCGCTAATGCCTAAGAATAGAGTCGCATGCGGCTCGCGAGCCGCGGTTTGCCGACTCTATGCAATCGTACAAGGAGTGAGAAAAATTCATAATTTGTGAAATGAACCCCCTTCCTGAATACCCTATTACATGTAACAATTTGTAAGGAACATTGGGAGATATATTTTACATGAGTTACCCATAGACAACCTGATTTCTCAGGAGTCCCTATAGAAATATTGCACTAAACATTACCCGCCTCTCTTTTAGATGACCCAGTTTTAGTATTCAGCAAACGGCTTCATAATTACTATGTTGTATTTCAATGGCTATTTAATTTATGGAAGTTCAGTATGAATCTTTGCATTTGCATACTGAAGTAAGATGGGGTACCCAGGAATAAAGTGCTATGCCAAATTTAAGAACTTAAGAAAGAATTGGTGGCATTTTTCTAAACTGAAGGAACAGATACTTTTGAAAAATGTCTCAAAAATGATATTTGGTATGCTAAATGGCATATTTAGCTGATATTTTTAATATTTAAATAGCGCGAATACAAGTATATAAGGAAGAAATAAAAATATTTTGACATCCATTGATAAACTGTCAGCATTCCAAAAAAAAAATATCTCTTTTGAAAAAGTGTACATTAGAAAAAAATACAGTAGAAATGTTTCCTTCGCTTCAGAATGAAAATGTTGAGGGAATTATTTCTGTTATAATGGAACATTTATCAATATTTGAAAAAAAAAATATCACAAGTTACTTTCCTTCTTTTAATATAGAAAATTATTACTGGATATGAAATCCATTTGGTACAGTTAATACATCAAGTTGTGAATTATCGTTACTAGAAGAACAACTGGTTACCTTGTCAACGGATTGTACTAAATGAAATTCTCTGAAATAACTTTTGAGGAATTTTAGATTTCTGTCCAAGTCGAATATCCAGCTCTTTCCACAATGGCATTGAAAATTTTCCTACAGTTTTTAAAATCATATTTATGTGAGCTCGGATTTTCGACATTAAACAATATAAAAACTAAAAAAAATGCAAAATACTTATTAATATGGAAGAAGAAATTAGGGTAGCTATACCACATATTAGACCTGATATTGCTGAAATCTGCAAAAGCCGACAAGTTCAGGTATCGCATTAAAATTTATTTAAAAACATTTCTTTTCTATAAAAGAGTGAAACTATTAACTCAAACCTCTACTGTTAACAACTGCATTAGTTGAATAAGACTAGTATTCGTGGGTGTAGGGATTTTTATGATTTCAATCATATCTATTCTGTCAAAAAAATGGAAAAAAACATGCTGGTGTGCTTTGATCACCTTAATTTAGGTGTGCCATTGGATCCAGTACAGCGGTGAGCCAGTGAGTTTGCTAGTATGCAACAGTTCAGTCACTTAAAGAAGATAAGAAAGAGAAAAACTTCACAGGACAGCTTCGCTTTCCAACTGAATTGATGATGGAATGGCGAAGGGATCTTCATCTTCGACTACGAGGCCCAGCAACGACGACGACACAATAAAAAAATAATATAAACAAAAAGCTATGACATACATCCTCATGACGCAGTCTCTATATTTACTAATCCATTCATTTGAAACTCAAGGGACCAAAATATCACAAAAAATTTCAAATTACAAATAATGTGATCATTAAAAAAATTTGAATTTGTACAGCACTTCCCAATGGCAATATCACAGAATAATGGGGCTATTTCTTTTACTATAAAAATAATGTATGTCAAGCAAAGTTTTGTCAACATATTTCCGCAATATTGAGATATAATAACATATTTAACGGAAAAATAAATAAAAAACATATTATTTTTGATGGGCAACCAACACAACCAAATTTAAAAAAAAAAAACACTAATTGTCACTAATTTGATTGACATTGTCACTTGTTTGCATGCATACATAAATATGATGATGTAGCTGGTTTTTATTTGGTCATGAACTAAATTACGATATAGTTGTGAAAGTAGAAAGGTAAAATAAAAAGACTTAAAAATACGTAATAATTTATATGAAAAGAATACTCAAAACTATACCTATTAATGTCACTTATTGGGAATTCACTTTAAGTATTTTAGATTCTTTCTGTTTGGGTATGCACTTGACTGCGATGTGATCTTCCACAAAATCAACATTTTGACAAACATTCAAAAGTGTTTTGGTTTACTAAACAAGTATTATTTGCACCTCTCCATAAGTCTTCCGAAATATCTTCTCCTCTTCATCATCATCATCGGCTATTGTTTTATTGGTTACATCGGGATTGTGGTCAGATGTAATGAACCCACTATCAAATGTGACGCCACTCATTAAAGAACACTGACTATCTAAAGGATAAAAAAACTTTTCGATTTCTACCGTCTCCTGTATTGTGTCAATCAACTCTTCTGGACCAAGAAATATTTTACTCTTATGGAAATACTCGTAGTTGGTGATCATTGTGGGTGTTATCTTGGCCCAGGATGTCGCATTTGCCTGACAGGCATCCAATATGTGCCGCTTTTTAACCCTTCCTTCCCGGTGATGTGTAACTAGTACACATTGCTTCTAAAAACTTTAATATCTCTATAAATATAATAAATACTGGCTTCAGATTTTAGGTATTCCTCCGTAATACATTTACGCATTGAATGAAAAAATAATATTAACAATAATTAGCACTTATCGGCCACATCAGAGATATTTTGTGAAAATTGGGAATAAATTTTCACAAAAATCTCTGATGTGGCCGATAAGTGCTAATTATTGTTAATATTAGTGCCAGTGTGTGACGTAGGTATATTCATTCTAAAAACCGTTATGGGTGAGGAAGCGACGCTATTTACGTCTCACTTTCATTCTACTTCGGTATATGGGAACGCAAGAAATAGAATCTCAGTTCGCAGTTGTTTCTTCCTTCGAGGTATAACATACAATGTTAGTGTTCCGAGTCCCGTCTCAGTAGCTCGCGGGCGGATGCCCGAGGATATACGAGGTGGATATACGAGGAGGTCTTTGTATGGATATACGAGGTGGTCTTTATGCCTGTTTTGTGAACGTCGGCCGATGTTTTTTCATGTTTTCAGCAATAAAATTTCAATTATTATCACTTTTGACTTAAAGTTGAATTAATTTAAGCGATTGGCTATGAATATTCTTATTTTTCCTATTTTAAATCGCTCATTTTTACATGTGTATTGAATACACAGCACCGGAATACGCAATTCTTTTTAGCACTGGAAGGGAAAGGTTAATATCACTCAACTGATCACCGTCACTAACATCTAACATGAAAGAAGATAATGATGATTTTGGGATGTCGTATTTTTACATGTGTATTGAATACACAGCACCGGAATACGCAATTCTTTTTAGCACTGGAAGGGAAAGGTTAATATCACTCAACTGATCACCGTCACTAACATCTATAATGAAAGAAGATAATGATGATTTTGGGATGTCGTATTTTTACATGTGTATTGAATACACAGCACCGGAATACGCAATTCTTTTTAGCACTGGAAGGGAAAGGTTAATATCACTCAACTGATCACCGTCACTAACATCTAACATGAAAGAAGATAATGATGATTTTGGGATGTCGTATTTTTCAGCCAATTTGCCTTTTGGCAGTATCTTCTTTTCCACACCTTCAAACAATTTTATTTTCTTGCCGATGGTTCAAGACTTGTAGGAGTCTCGAACAGGTGCCATTTTAGAGTGTTACTAGTTTTTTACTAAGTACAAATATGTCATAATTTTTTATTATTAAACACGCAAACATTTAAGAACAAAAAAATATAATTTCAAATAATAAAAAAAAAATACTTCGTAAGATTAATAATGTGATACGTAACCTATATTGAGATTTATTAACTAAAATATGTGAAATCAGAGTACTGTTTTATCTCATCATATCATGGAGTCCACGCTACAGGTGTGACTTTTTTGCTCATCATATGATGGGAATAGGTTACAGAATGCCGCACTTGGGCTCACATAGGTTGATAACGAAGTGAATCAGTTAAGTTATAGACGGCATCTACTTAGAGAGAAGCAAGTTTGCTTGCAGTTAGATAGAAATCATGGCCTCCGTATGCTTCATGTGGGGAGTATCGTTGATACTAGTATAAAATGCATATTTTCTCAAAAATAATTACGATCATAAGCAGACTTATTCTGAGAGTCATATTTGCTAATTTTTATATAATTTAATTTTGAATTTGCTAATAAATAACTCATAAAAAATATTTGCGAAATTTATTACTTTTAGTTCGCTCAAGCTTAAAAATCAACAACTAAAAACACTCAGCACTTTTTAAGTATTTATATTTGACGTACCTCAAAAGCTTTTAGAAGATCAAGTTTCCCATGACCCTGCTCAAACATATTGACACCTGGGAGACGCCTTGCTGAAGACATCAATGCCTGCTTCATGGATGCTGGGGTAACTTTAGAAATGCCTACTCCACTTGCTAACAAAGCCACAACACCAGCAACTACAGGAGAGGCAACACTTGTACCTGAAAAAAAAAAATTATCAGTGAAAATATTTGCATTATTAATTCAAAGACTTTATTGACCTAACAAATGTCAAGTGTTTATTTTTTTAATCAGAAAAGTCAGCTCATAAACCCCAGTAAATAAATTGAGGTGAAATGAAGTCTGAAATTGAATATTAAGCTAATGTCAACAGCGATTCAGTCTCAGCCCTAGTGGTGTGGAAGAAGATAAGTTTTATAGATCTGATATGAAAATGGCTTGAATAGTTTTAGTACACAATGTCTTTAGTGCGAAACTAGTATGTGTCGATTTGGTAATTTTTCACAGTTTGTACAGGCTGATAAATTATTTAACAATAGTATTAATTCACTGAAAAACTGAAATGTTTGAATAATAGAAGAGTTAACCAAGGATTGATTGAAATTATTGTTATTTTACTATCATAAAAATATAATTATATTTTTCTATACCTGAGAGAGATCGGCAGCCGCCTTTCATACTAGAGCCTCTGACATTGTTGCCATAAGTAACAATATCTGGTTTCACACGTCCATATCCCTAGAATAAAAATTATAGATTATATATATCAGACGAGGGCAAATGCGGCTCTTCGTTGGGTTAAGTGCGGCTCCCAATGTCTCTTATAAAAATATAGATACTTTCTTTCCCCATTATACCTGTATTTTCGCTATTTTCCTTTCTAAATGTTGTAAGTGACAAGATGCGTATGTATGAATGCAACTGTCAAAGACGCAAGTATTGGTGTATACTAGGTTAGTCAAAACGTTTTGAAAGCGGAAATGAAAATACATTTTTTTTGGGGGGAAATCACTTTTATTGCTCAGTATAGTCTCCCATAAGATCAATACACTTGGTCCAACGATCTTCCAACTTTGTTGTCCCATCACGGAAGTGACTTTCTGGAAGGCCAGCAAAATACTCCTCTACGACAGCTATAACCTCTTAGTTTGATGAAAAATGCTTTCCACGAAGGAATTTTTTGAGGTGTGAGAACAGCCAGAAGTCAGAGGGAGCTAAATTTGGCGAATAGGGTGGATGCTGCAACAATTCGTACCCCAATTCACTGATTTTCGCGATGGTTTTTTGAGCTGTGTGAGCAGGTGCATTGTCTTGATGAAAAATGATTTTTTTCTTCTGCAAATTTTTTCATCCAACTGGTCCAAAAGGTCACAATAATAATCAGAGTTGATTGTCTTACCAGTTTGGAGATAATCTATCAATAAAATTCCTTTTGCATCCCAAAAAACTGACGCTAACACCTTCTTGGCCGATTTCTGGACACGAACTCGCTTCGGAGCCAAAGTGTCCGGTTCACACCACTCCTTAGCCTCTTGTTTTGATTCAGGATCATGGTGTTAGACCCAAGTCTCATCCATAATGATGAATCGACGCAGAAAATCCTTTTTATCCTTTCGAAATTGCTCCAAATGTTGCTCAGAAAGTCGCATTCGAACGTGTTTTTGTTGCATTGTTAGCAAATGCGGCACCCATTGTGCACACAGTTTTTTGAAACCCAAAATTTCAGCCAAAATATGCCATGTTGTTCCATGTGAGATGCCTATGGTGTCAGCTATCACATCCACAGTCGATCGATGATCTTCCAAAACCATATCCTGTATTTTCGCTATGATTTCTGGTGTTGATGCACTTTTTGGACGTCCTGAGCGTGGATCGTCTTCAACGCTTGTACGGCCACGCTTAAACTCCAAAACCCATCGGTGAACGGTTGAAAATGAAGGAGAAGACTCCTTTAATACTTTCACCATCTTTGCATGGATCTCAGCAGCCGATAAACCTTCCAAAACAAAGAATTTAATCACTGCACAATATTCGGATTTTTCCATTGTTAAAAAATACACTGACACGTCAACTTCAAATGGCTTGTAAACAAAGAATGAATTGACAGATCAAAATGAAATTTTGAGTACGTTCTTATGAAAGATGAAATATTAAAATGGCGTAGAAATTTTGGTTTTCTACTGCTCCATAGATGTCGCTTTCAAAACTTTTTGACTAACCTAGTACATGTGTGCTGTGATTTCAATGTTTAGTGTGCGCACGCATCTCCTGCCTCTTTATGTGTGCATTTTTATATTTTCTTATATGTGTATTTTTTATACTTTATATATTGGGTGTACAAATTAGTTGGGTCCGTTTTTTTGTGTTCAAAAATGCATTTATTAGGTGTACAAATAAGTTTCCGCCGTTTTTTATCAAAAATTGGGCATTTATTGTGAAAGAACGGAACCTCATGTTTTATTCGAAGTATTGCCCATCGCTTGCCACTACCTTTTCCCATCTTTCTGGCAGCATACGGATACAGCGTCGGAAGAATGCTTCATCTTTTGAGGCTATCCACGAATCGACCCAATTTTTGGTATCTTCATATGATGTGAAGTGCTGCTCAGACAGGTCATGCGTCATCGATCGAAACAAGTGAAAATCAGAAGGAGCAATGTCTGGTGAATACAGCGGGTGGGGTAAAACTTCCCAATTGATTGTTTCCAAAAAGGTTTTGACCGGCGCCGCAACATGTGGACGAGCATTATCATGCAGGAGAATAATTTTGTCGTGTCTGGAGTAGCAGTGGGCGCGCTTTTCCTCGAGTGCTCGACTCAATCTCATCAATTGTGCTCGGTAGACAGCCCCAGCAATGGTTTCGTTCGGTTTGAGCAACTCATAATACACGACACCAAGCTGATCCCACCAAATACACAACAAGAGTTTTTTTCCATGAATATTTGGCTTAGCTGTAGATGTTGAAGCATGGCCAGGGGTTCCCCATGATTTCTTCCTTTTTGGATTATCATAGTGGATCCATTTTTCATCACCGGTAGTCATACGGTGCAGAAAACTCTTTCGTTTATGCCTGGCAAGCAGCATTTCACATGTGGAAAATCGGCGTTCAACGTTTCTCGGTGTCAGTTCATATGGAACCCAATTTCCTTGTTTTTGAATCATTCCCAATGATTTCAACCTATGTGAAATTGCTTGTTGAGTCACTCCTAATGTAAGTGCAAGTTCTTCTTGCGTTTGGCACGAATCTTGATCCAATAATACTTCCAATTCCGCATCTTCGTACACTTTCGGCCTTCCGCTACGTTCTTTGTCTTCGATGTCAAATTCACCGTTCTTAAACTTTTGAAACCACTCACGACAACTTCTCTCACTTAAGGCAGCCTCACCATATGCTTCTACAAGCAATCGATGCGCCTCAGCAGCAGATTTCTTCAAATTGAAGAAGTAAATCAAAAGTTCCCGCAAATGACGCTTATTCGGCTCAAAACTTGACATTTTCGAACAAAAAAAAATATGTTATACTGATAAAAATTCACTAATATTTCAAGGTCATGTTGTTGACAGATGTCCAACCTTACGATAATGACATTTTACATCTGACAATTTTAACCATAACTTACTGGTGGCGCCAACTTTTGTCAAACGGCGGTGACTTATTTGTACACCCAATATTTCTAAACAAAATGAATGAACAGATCAATTAAAGTATTGTCCATCGCTGGCTACTATTTTTTCCCATCTCTCAGGCAATTTTCGAATTCTATCTCGAAAAAATGACTTGTATTTTGAGGCGATCCAAGTTTGGAGCCAATTTTCGGTTTCTACGAAAGAAGTGAACCGGTGATCTGCCAAATCGTGCTGCATCCTTCGGAACAACCAGTAATCAGAATGAACAATGTCCGGGGAATACGGCGGGTGCGGTAAAACATCTCGTTTGAGCGTTTCCAAATATTTTTTTACGACTTTTGCGACATGAGGCCGAGCGTTGTCATGAAGAAGAATAACTTTATCATGTCTTTGCTTGTATTCCGGCCGTTTTTCTCGCAATGCACGGCTCAAACAAATTAATTGTAGCCGATACCGATCGCCCGTAATGGAATCGCCAGGTTTCAGCACCAGATACAGAGCATGATCTTCGAACCATGTATGTTCGGTTTTGGTGTTGATGTTGAGGTCGATGGCAACGATTGACCGGGCTTAGCGTAGTATTTTTTCTTCTTGGGGTTGTCGTAGAATATCCACTTCTCATCTCCAGTTACAATCCGATGCAAAAAACCTTTTCTTTGTTGCATTTGAATCAACTGCTCGCAAGTAAAAAATAGCCTTTCAACGTCTCTCGGTTTCAGTTCATAAGGCACCCAATTTCCTTGTTTTTTAATCATTCCCATGGCTCTCTATCGTACGGAAACGGCTTGTTGACTCACTGCCAATGATTCTGCAAGCTCCTCTTGCGTTTGACTCTGATCTTCTTCGAGTAATGCCTCTAATTCTTTGTCCTCGAATTTTTTTGGTTGTCCAGAGCGAGGCTTGTCTTCGACGCTGAAATCTCCATCCTTGAAACGTCGAAACCATTCCCTACATGATTTATCAGTTGGAACAGCGTCACCATAAACTTCGACAAGCATTCGATGGGCTTCAGCTGCACTTTTCTTCCAATTAAAGCAGAAAATTAAAACCTCCCGCAAATGCTGCTTGGTTAACACAAAATTCAACATTTTCAACACTACAAAACAAGGTTTTTGCATGAAACTCAAAGCGATATAAACTGAATATTATTGGCAGATGTCTAACCTCTCTGAAACCGCCAAAATCGGCTGTCACTATGAACTATTCATAACAGCCAGAGCCATCTTTTGAAAACGGACCGAACTAATTTGTACTCCCAATAGATTTGTGCAATAAATCAGAATAATACTCATAATTTTATTTGGTTTAAATTGTGTTCATTGGACCTTTGTGTTGATACATCATTTAATTTTAGATTTTTTAAATTTTTGGTAGATAACATTTCTTTTGATAAGTTGACTAAAAGTTTAATTGGTGTAAAAATAGATGTGAATATACTTAAATTTGAATAATGTTAATTTATGTATTATTTATTGTACCGATTATCTGTTGGAGTATCTTTTTACTTTAAAAAAAATAAGATTACCTGAGGCAATTCCCAAGTTGTCATTCCACGGGAAGAAAACTTGGATATTTGGTCATCAAAATTAATGCCTCCCACACCAATGACATCCATCTGGTCTGCAGGATTATTCAATGTTCCATACAATGGCCCATCGTTTCCGATCGCTGACACCATTATAACCTGCAAACAAAACATGATGATATTTTATGTGAATTTCGACAAGAATGGTAATTTTTGTATTGACTTTAATTTTGATTGAGAATGTTTTGTCATTTAATGATTCCTAATGTTGATTCTTGTCTCCAAAAATATAGTATAATCCGGATTTAACACTTTCCTGGGGACCAGGCTGAAATGTTGTAAAATAGGGGAAAGTGTAAATTGTGGGAATTGATATTTTAGAATAGTATTCACGTGGTTTTTGTTTCAATGAAAGTAAAGGCATATAACGATATTCATTAATTGCTAATATATTGTGTAGGAACAGATTTAATTTAGTGTTTTATAGTAGGGAAGTAAGATGAGAAACAAGTCAAAAAAAAAGTTAATTTTCATTTGATTTTTTTGTTTCCTCACCATGAACCTTTCTCTCAATAATAAATTACCGTAAAAATCAGGGCAGTACGAAGGGGGAGGCGAAGAGGCCCAGGGTACCACATTCGAAAGAGTGCAAATGGGGGGGTGGAGACAGATTTTTTCTCTTAGACAGATGGGTGGAGGGGAGAATTTTTTATATACAGGTGAATCTGAACCAAATGACAGGGCGGTAGATTTTTTTCTCTCAGACAGATAATAGTAAATACATGGATTCAACTGCCTAAACGCAGACTGTATACATGAAAATCGGCACAGGACGTACCGAACATATGTCCAGTAAGAAACCAAATTGACTATGTCTTGATTGGAGGTTTTTGGTGTATTCTCTCTTGAATGTATTTTTTTTTTATTTTTGTCATCTACTATATTTATTTTCTGTGTTTATTTTTTTGTATATATTCCTGTTTCTACGTGTCTAAGGGTGTGGGCTGAAAAACATCTGGTGTCCCCGTGGCTGGGTTCGCCCTATATTGGTGGGGTGTATTTTGGCCGAGGGGATGCTATTAGATGAGCCCAGACCTTTTGATAGCTTCTGTGTTTGATGTATTGTCTGCAATTTATGTGTTTTAGAAGTGTTATTCAGGTGTGATCTTGTACATACTATGTTGCTGTCAATAAACCTAATATTTATTTATTTATATTTATTTATTTAACGGATGAGTTTGATAATTTAATTTTGAATGACTCTGATATTGCAAAGACATGGGAGAATTTTATAAGTCCGCTTTTAAATGACAACAGACCTGACATTTGTTTACATTCAGGCTTTGCTTCAGGCGTAACTTTTCTTCACAGGGCTTTACAAAAATATATTATTTTATCAATCGTCTTTTATTCAATTATGATAAAAAAAACTGACAATTATTTGCCATTTAAAAAAATAAAGATTTTACAAAAAACAATATTCATAATTTAAAAATCTTATAATGTTTTGTGAAACGATACACAGCAAAACTGACAAATCTAACGGGTTTCTCGTTGTTTCTTTTCTTGGTCTCCTTTCACACGCCATCAACTCACATCTGTACCGTATATTTGTTTTGTTGTTCTTTCTTGATTCATTTGTTCCACATGCCCAAACCCTCTCAACATACTCTCCTTCATCTTACTTAACACATTAGCCTTAAGTTAACATTCATCCCTTATCACTTCATTCCATATTGTGTCCCACATTGTCACTCCATGCTGCCATGAATTTCTCATCTTGCTGCAATCTTTAATTTTTCACCCATAGGTCGAATTTATTTTTTCTTTCACACATTCCGATCATCATTACTTTGGATTTTTCAACATTCATTCTAAGATCTTTCTCTTTCCATTTCCCATACAATTTACTTATCAAATTCTGCAATTCACCTTCATTCTCCGCCAACACTACCATTTCATTTGCATACAGCAATCCACATACATTCCCATTTGACATTTGTATGACACCAATTATTTTGATTATTTTTATCGCATGTTGTAAATTGGGGGAAAACGTTGTTCATAATGTATGGAATTGAAACAGGACTGACAAAAAATGGCGTAAATTGCAAGAAAACATAAAATCCGGGCTTGACTATATTTATAACAGATAATAAAACAAGTGCTATTTTGTGCTTTGTCAATCCATATAAATAAAATAAGAGAATCCTGTACTCCGTTACAAATAAAACATTAACAAAAATCAAAAGCTAAAGAAATTTTAGTTATTAATAAAAATAATATTTTTATATCTTAACACTAATTCTTGTTATAAACTTATCAATAGCAAATAATAAATTAGTTTGCTTAAAACAAGGACTTTTTTCTTCCTTGTCGATCAATATTCTAGCCTAAGGGATTATGGGTTCGATTCCCATTAGAACCCAATTAATTCATTTTAAAAAGGATTAGTCTAATTTTTACCTAAGGCCTCTTTAGCACCTTTCTGGTTGTTTGGAAGACATTTTCGCATGGCAAGAAACCCATCAGGTTATATTGTATACGACAGTGTAATAAAATAAACAAAAGTATTGGGTATTTCATTACAAAGAAAAATTAAGAAAAAGCAAATAGAAATTTAGCCTCGCTATGCATTATTACTATAAAGGAGTTTTCAATTTAAGTCCCATAGGCTAATCATCCAGCCCCTTCAAAGAGTAGAAATGTTTCTCAAGCCATTACACCAATAAAGACAAAACTTTTATGCAGTTGGAACAAATCTAAATTGTCACACGGCTCAACGCTAGAACATTTTGTTTATAAAGTTCCAGATATTCACTTCAATAGAGATTTATATTCATTGCTTCCTAATTTTATAGAAATACACTGCTGAAACTTACAACAATTTATTTTACTAAAAAATTTCTTTACACATTCAGGGTAGAAAACGTCAATAGGTGTTTATAAAGTTGAGTTTGATCCCACAACCACCTACGCTGGTATATGCAACAAAATATGTCCCCATTCAGCGTGATCTACACTAATTGAAATATTTTGATTTTTTATGAGCTTGACATCACTTAGTGACAAAAGAACTCCACCTCCAGGGGTGACACATCTGAATATGAAAAGAATAGTAGCAGCGACGGACTTAAGATTTATAAAGCGACTTAAGGCCTGGAGTTCAAACAGCCTAGCAAGTTGCCAATACTTTCACAGGAAACTTGGAATGCAGCAAAACTATCATTTGACGTCACTAAATCGGAATAGTTAATCGGTCTGAAGATGTATCAATTTTAGGTTGAATGGAGATCCCTTTGGAAATTATTGACTCAATTAGTATCACAATACCACAAAATGTGATCTGCAGATTGATTCAGATAGCCGCAAAAATTAAATAAAGGTGTTTATATACACTTAAGTAGGTACTCCATTCTAAATTTCTTTATATAAATTCAAAAACAAGTGAGAATGGAGTGATCTTACAGTACTGATAGGGTTTGGAAGGGTACGAGTACATGACAGTTAATTAATTATACTTGCTCTCACCTTTACTATTCTTATGAATTTTACATACGGGATAATTTATTTTAACACTCGTTATTTTAAAAGAAATGATTTAAGAGTCAATATGTTAAAGTTTATTTAATAAAAGTACTCAAAATATTAGGACCTCATCCATGAATTTATTAGTAATATCAATTATTAGAAAGTACCAGAAAAGGCAAACCAATCTGTTTCTTTCTGACGATTAACTAAATTTGTTGTTATTTTGGGAAATAACAACAAATTTAGTTAATATACTATACTGTATTGAAAATATGAAAGAAAAAAAAAACATTTTTGAATGTAGAAATAGTGTATTTCTATAAAATAAGGATATAATTAGAATAAATCACTATAAAAAAATTAATTTGTTGGCTTTGTACACAATTTTCCTTTTCAAAATAATGTTAAAATCTCCTAACATTGAACAGTGTGGCAGTTCATACCACATTTGAGTTTTACTATGACCGCTTGAAACATTTCCCTTCATTGTCCCAATTTTAGATTTTTCCTAAGAAAATCGTAGTGGAGCCAGCTCAATCAGCATATTACTAGCATTTATGTTCTGAATAGAGAGAGGTCTTGCTTATTTTTGACTTCCAGTTTGAACATCACATTTAGATCCTATTCATCCATATTCATTTAGTCATTCTCAAAAGCAACCATAAATCTCTTTTAATATGCTGTCTTAATAGTGAATCATAAAAATAATGCTACAAAAGTTATATTTTTATTATTATTTTAATAAAAATACCCATTTTATGAACTATTGGTCTGAATGTAAGGTATTTATTTACAAATTATGACAAATATATTTATTTTAATTAGAATAATGAATGCCGTTCTTTTATCATTCAAGACTTTGTTTTTATATAAATGATATTTACAGAACCTACAGCTGTACTGTGTGTTCAACACTGCATGAATTACAATGTATACAATACAAAATAAACACAAATACAAAATTCAACTTGTTTAACTGGATTTTTGCAGATTCTGTTTTATGTCAAATACACCACTTCTAGCTAAAACCAGCAAAAATGGCCTCAGGGTTGAGTATCTGTAATTGCCCGATAGAACTATCAACAGATTAAACTAACTTCAAGACTAAACCTAATTTCTTTATAGATATCTGCCTGACCATTTGTGAATGTGGTATAGTGGCAACGGTCTGGTGAACATTGTATATTTCATACATTACTGAAGTCCCAAATTGAATCACGCTCTCAGACCTTATTCATTATGAAATTATTTAGTGATGCTAATAAATAAAATTTACTATAGTGAAATGTTAGTAACTAAAGTAAAAGTCAATTAATTCAAAATTCGAGGGACCTCATTACACAAAAAAAATTGAATTACAAATTAAGAGATCACTATAAAAAATGATTTGCACAGTATTTCCCAACGACCCATATTGCGGAATAGTGTGGCTATTTTTTCACTATAAATATTATTTAAGTCAAGTAAAGTTTTATTGACATCTTTTCGCAATATTGAGATATGTTAACATATTTCATGGTAAAATAAATTTAAAAAATATGTAAAACTTTTCATTGTCTACCAACGCGAACAAATAAAAAAAAACACTAATTGTCACTTATTTGATTCTGACATGGTCACTTGTTTACACATATTAAATTGTTTACATTTGGGCACATAATATATATGATGATATAACTGGTTATATTTGGTCGTCCACTTGATTACGGTATTATAACTTCAATTTCACAGTTGTGAAATTATAAAAGTTAAAATAAAAGTCAAAAATAACCTTCAAAACTACATAGGTTGCTACTTAAGTGTTGAGATATGGCAATACCAACACCATATGTCAAATCTGACATCAGCATCATAAAGTTTGACGTTTTTTATGGTATACGTGCTCAGAAAGTTTTGTCATACGATGCTATTTGTGTTGTTTACAGTGACTTGAAAAATTAATCTCTGCCAAAAATGGAATTAAATTGTGAACGTTTTTGGGCGATGATTTTTTATGATTTTCGACGTGGACTAACTCAACAACAGTGTGCCGATCAACTCGCTTTGACTTTTGGTGATGAAGCACCATCCCGGGCCCACTGTGTTTCGCTGGTTTTCCTAATTCAATCGTGGTCGTAGTTTGCTCCAGGATGACATCCGCCGTACAGCCCTGTTTGGCACCCAATGACTTCTTTTTATTCCCAAACATCAAAAATAAATTGCAGGTCAACGTTTTTCGACGCCTGAAGAAGCGGTTGATGCGTTCAAAACGCATGTTTTGAAGTTATCTCATTCGGAGTGGAAAAAGTGCTTCAAAAATTGGTTCAAACGCATGCAAAAGTGTATTGATCTTTATGGAGAGTATTTTGAAAAACAATAAAACCATTTTCAATGATAAATATTTGTTTTTACTTGTCTGTCTCAACACTTAAGTAGCAACCTTCGTATACCTATTAATGTCACATATTGGGGTTCAAAAAGTCAATTATTTTAGATTGTTTTTGTCTAAGTGCGCACTTAACTGTGATCTATCACAAAATCAAAATTTTGACAAACATTCAACGTACAACATAATTTCTGGATGGTATATCTTCCTTTACTTCCGAAATACTTTCTTCCTCTTCGTCACCATTTTTGGCTATTGTTTCATTAGTTATATTGGCATTGACGTCAGACATAATGAGCTCATTATCAAATGTGACACCACTCATTAAAGGACATTAATCTTATCTAAGGATCATAAACCTCTTCAATTTCCGCCATCTCCTTTATTGTGCCAATCAACTTTTCCAGACAACGAATTATTTTACTCTTACGGAAATAGTTGGTGATTGTTGTGGGTGTTATCTTGACCCAGGATATTGATCGTGCTAATTGAGTTTCATCTCAGAAATTAAAATTTGTAATAAAAAAAATTTGCTTACAAATTAAAAAGAGAAAATTAAAAACCTATAAGCAAATTATTTTGAAGTCTTTTATTTTAACTTTTATAATTTCACAACTGTGACACTGAAATTAAAATACCGTAATTAAGTGCGCAACCAAATAAAAACCAGTAACATCATCATATATCTTATGCGCCCAAATGTAAACAAGTTAATCTGTGTAAACAAGTGACCATGTCAGAATTAAATAAGTGACAATTAGTGGGTTTTTTTAATTCGTACGCGTTGATAGACTATGAAAAGTAGTACGTATTTTTAAAATTTATTTTACTATAAAATATGTTATTTTATTTCAATATTACGGAAATACGTCAAAAAAGTTTTAACTTTTAAATTATTTTAACAGTAAAAGAAATGGCTGAATTATTCCGTGAAATAGTCGTCGGGAAGTACTGCACAAATTCATTTTTTTTTAGTGATCCCATAATTCGTAATTCATTTTTTTTGTGAATTTTGGTCTCTTGAATTTCGAATTAATGGACTTTTACTGTATTCACTATACTTACTTTTTATTATTTCATAATTTAATCAAAATAAGGAGAAGAATACTTCAACATAATGTAACATTTTTTCTCACCCTATTTGCTGTAAGCTCCCAAACTTTATCAACAAATGGATAGTCCATGAAGTCAGGTCCCCCAATGCTTAAATTTAAAACATTAATTTTCTTCATGATCGCGTAATTAAATGCATCTAAGAACCATGATGTATATGAAACCTGAAATGTAAAAACACATAAAACAAATTTTTGCATACGATATTGTGTGTATGAATAGGAAGATGCAGAAATTGTCTTTACTACCTACTTCATAAGGGACATGGTATGATGGGGTGTATATGTTTTATATTTAATACCAACAGCTCTTTTAAAGGAATCAAAAACAATATTAACAAGATCAATGGTGCCCTTAGTACAAAATTTTGAAAATTATTTTGCACTTTAGTATGTAATGTGCAATGTATGAAAACGGAGCATGAACAATGAAAAATAATTATGAGTAAAATAAACCTACTGGAAATCTATGCCTTATGAATATCTGGTATTACAATGTAGGATAAAGTAAGGAATGATTCTATAAAAAATAATTGAGTTGGATATTGCGAGTATAAGTAGAAATAACAAAGGAATCTTGATATCATTTGTCCTCATCGAGAGAGAAATTTGTGAAGAAGTCACAATACACAGGACACATGTGGATGTGAACAAGGCAAAAACTGTGTACATGGATATAAAAAAGTCGAAATCTGTTCTCTCTGTCGACCACAAACAGTTTGATGTAATCTATGTTTGAATGCATGAAAATAATATTGATATAATCTCCATATTGGCAAAAAAAATTGATCAACAATATTCTGTTGAATATTTTTATAAATATAACTATCGGTATCATAAATGACAGGAGTATGAGGGTTAATTAAGAGGTTAAAAGCTGAAAATATAATAAACTCGAGTATCTTATAGGAATTTGTAAAATAAAGTAAAACTTGTAATGTATTGTATTACGCCAGATTGTACATTATACAATTTTGTTGTATATCGTACAACTTGGCGGTATTATTATCACATGGTAATTCTTCCAACTAACCAGAAAAATGTTCAAGAAGTCTTTAAGGAAAACTAGACTGGAGCCCTTTTTAAAAATCTGGATTTTAACGGGAATTGAATCCGCAACCCCTAGGTTAAAAGACAGATGTATTACTAACTAGGTAATGGTGGTCGTCTTCTTGACGTAATTTTTAATTAAGACTGGATTTTGATTCGAATTTTTAAGAGATTAATGAATTTTTAACATGTAGTTCTCCTTTCTTTAATAAATACTTTTCATAATTTATTCCTGTAGATATTTGTCATCTGTGGTGTACATAGTTTTATATATATGCCGTCTAAGGCAGCAGTTGTTGAAAAGCGCCATGGAGTTTCTTAATTTACCTTACAAGACTTATAATCCTACATATTAATTAGATCGTAATCTAGATGACTAACCAAACTTTAGAGGCGGTGCAAATGGTTTGGTGGATGGGTGATTTGTTGTTATATATTAATAACATAACAGAGATTATTCCAATTGAATTTCTTTAGTGATGCTTAAGACGAATGAATAAGTTTACTGCTTTCAAAATAAAAATAAAACATGCTTGAAATTTCCTTGCACTATTGGATTACTTTAATGTGTGAAATATCTAATTATTTATTTCAAATCAGACATCTCTTGATAGGTATGCTCCAATAATGCACAATTTAACAAAGATTTCAGTTGGTACTTTTCATATAATATTTTTCATCTATGAATCATATTGTTTCTACTTTGAAATGTCATTAATAGTTTCTATTTGCTTAAGTACTAAAAATGTAACAATTATTCCATATTGAGTGCAAGTAAATTACACAATATCAGAATTATTTTATGGTAATTATGGGAAAAATGTTAAAATGGTTTAAGTTCTCCCTAATATTGAAAATTTAAATGAGACCTCATAAATGGGATAAAATGCAAATTTCAAATATGCCATTACAGGGATAATCTATAATTATTTACCTGATTATTAGTGAATACTCTGAAAATATGTAAGTCTGCATCAGGGGCGAAACCAAGACATTCCTTTCCGGAGGCGATGACCCCTGCTACAAATGTTCCATGGCCCAAGCCATCATCTAATGTTTTCTCATTAGTCCAGTTAGTTCTCTCCTTAATCTTTTTAAAATGAGGATGACTTTTTGCGAGACCAGTGTCAAACACGGCAACTTTGATCCCCTTTCCTGAAATTTTATATTGAAATTAATTAATTTCTATAATTTTGCAACAAATTAGAGGAAGTGTATTGAAACCTGGTGAACCTGTTACCTCAATATTGTGAACAACTGGGTCACTTGAATCAGGCATTAATCAAGAAATGCCCAGAAACTGTAAATAGAGGTGAAATTGTTCTTCAGCACCACAATTTTGCTGAAGCTTTTTTTATTCATTTTGATTTTGGTTGGCAAGTCCTCCAAAGATCTCTGTAGCCTTGTTGGTAAGATGCTTGTTTCCCAACTCGGAGGTTGTATATTCAATTCCCTTTGGAACCCAGATTTTTATTATAAAGGATTCTAGTCTGGTTTTCACTTAAGGCCTCTTTAACATCTTTCTGGTTGGTTGGAAGATATTGCCACATGGCAATAAGCCCGCCAGGTTGTACTGTATACAATGAAAGTGTACTACATACATACAAGTCCTATCTCACCCCCTATACTCACCAGATATTGCACCACCTGACTATCACCTGTTCCAGTCTTTGAAACATTTTTCAAGAAATAACTCTTCGAGATGTTAACCATGTTAAAATAACACTTTTTTCCCCAAAACAAAATACCATAAATAATGATGGATTTTTTGTTCACTATTAAGTAATACAGAAACTTTCCAGTACACCTAATATTAATTGACAAATTAGTAATAAGCAGTGATAAAAAACAGGAAATATGCTGGTCCAGTCCCAACAGAATGATGCATCGATAAATTGCAATACAAAAATGACAGATGATAGATTTTCTGTTACATTATAAAATACTTAGCATCATATTAACCTATTTCCATAAGGACAAGATTTATGACTAGATACTGTGATAAATTTAGTTGTGTAAGAATCAATTGTATACCTGTGATGCCCATACTCCAGAGTTTGTCAGCCTGTAATACGGCAGTTATTTGACGAGGTAATGCTCGAAGCAACTTTCTGCCATATGGATTCTGTTGACCCTATAAATACAGATTATAATTTTTGACATATCTCGTTAATAAAGTCTTACTTCAGGAGTGGTAGTAGGATGGACATAGTGAATAAATCAATTCGCAATATGTTATTTTTTGTATCCACATATTATCATATTAAATTTATATATTATTTATAATTAAGGAGGCATTAACGTTGTGGGGGTTTAAAGACATTGTAATTTGTTTAATCAAGAAATGGCCAGAAACTGCCAAATAAGACTCTTATTTGTGCTCCCCTGATAATGAGGTGAAATCCTTGAAAGCGGTAGGGTTATACCGTTACAAAAAGTGGAATACACAGTGTTTGATAAAACAAATTACAAAATAATAAATTTGATATTCAAATCACATTTGAAAAAATGTTACAGTAAAAGATACAATTTAAAAAAAAAATACTTGACCATATAAAACAGGTTCTTCAATAGGTGTTAATATTCAAATTATAAAGTGTTTCATAAGAAATGCATATTTTTTTATTAGTGAAACGAAATGTGTTATCAATTCTTATACTTTAAGGGTATGGATAAATATAGTCATAATCAACTTGAATTTTTTACAAAAAAAAATACTCCAATGTTATTTCAAAACTAGCTTTTGACATAAAGAAAAGAATAAAATAGTTTGAAATTACCCTTTAAATCTACTCCTAATAATGTTTAATTGATCTTTTAAGTATCACGTCATTTAGCCAGTTGAAGTTAACTCATCTTTTCAAAAAAAAAACTGTCACGCTTCTTAACCTCGAAGCGAGTGAGATTTTGTAAGTAAAATAAAAAATTGATTTAGTAAGTAATATAAAAAACGTAATTGCGGTCGCCATATACAAAATAATTGAATAGATAAAAACATTTGAACCATGTCCATTTTATGGATAAATTCATGTATTCGAAATAAAAACATTGGATGTACCGTGTACGTCCATACTCTCTTGAGGTAAAAATTTGTTCGCCGTACACCGAACGGTCATACTTTTTTAGAGGTTAAGTAATAAATTTTTATACATATTTTGACAACCTAATCTTAACTGTATAAAACATTTATAATTGTAATATCTGCAATTTTAAGGATAGCTACATTGATTTAAAATTAAGACAGTGGTTCGAAAAGACCACAGCAAATATTTTCTGACATCTTTTGAAAAATTTATAATAATTTGTAATGTTTTATGGACAATAATGGCATTCGAAAGATACACAAAAAAGAAACAGTTGTACTCGTAGCAGTCAACCTAATAAATAATTTTTCCCCATCAATCTCCTACTTCCTTTCTTTTTTCCATTATTATAAAACAACAAATTTATTGTGTATGACTAGAGGAAAACATAAGTGATACACTCCTATGCAAAACACCCTCAATTGTGGTGAACAAGTTGATTTGATAGCAAAATCAATTGAATCCAAAATTATGGAATCCACTAACCATGTGGCCCTTAATCATATACCGTATTTTACAGACTATAAGACGCACCTTAATTTTTAGGCAATTTAAAAAAAAAATGTTTAAAAAATTACATTTTTACCATAGTCTAGACAATGTTCTGGGTCTGTGATGGCAGGGCGGGAGGGAGACAGTGTTAGCAAGCTTGTGAATCCCCGCAACTCATGTTCGTCGCATCATTTTTAAGACTGGTGGGAATTTTAAATCAAACACTGGACATTTTTATATTAATTTCGAGTATAAGACGCACCTGAATTTTGGAGCCAATTTTCTTAAGAAAAAAGTGAGTCTTATAGTCCATAAAAACCGGTAGTTAAGTAAACAAACTCGTTTTTTTAATATATGTAACACACTTTTCTGGCTCGGCTGTACCTTCAAGTTCAGACTTAGTGCATAAACTATTATTCCAAAAAAATATTACCTGCTGATAACTGGCTGTGTGGGACCTTATAACCCTTCCATGATAAGTTCTCCAATTATTGAATAAGCATTCACCATCTTTACAATCTGTATTCTCGTAAGATTCTTTGGTATCATTCTTTGAATCAGTTTCTGCTTCTTGTACATTTTCAGGGTCGAAATCAGTGTCTTCATATTCAAAATTATCTTCATCTAATTTTACCTCCTTCATTGTTCTATGAACCATTTGTTGGGAAGTTACTCTTTTTATAGCTGGATGATCTTCTAATGCAATAACACCATATTCTTTATCAGTCTCATTAAGAGAAATTACATCAAAATCACTGGGATAATCTTGAGCTGGATTGTCCCTAGGGAGTATTCTAAAATTTTCTATCTGTAAAAAAATATATAATTTGTTGGTCACATATATTATTTTGCATTAGAATTACAAAACTGAGAATGGTGTTAATGGCTAAGAAGATAAATATAATCCAACAGGAATTGTACAATCAAACTTTATTTGAATTCTAAATCAAAAGTTGTGAATAATTAATACCATAACTTTTTTTCGCTAAAATAATGAATTAAAAGTTATGCTCCTAGAAAAACTGTCTGTGTTTAAGTGATATGTTTCACTTTCATTTGTGTAAAAACTTGCAATTGTCTAACAATGTGTAGTTAACAAAGTTGCTAAATGCATATTTTTAGCTTATACATTTGAATTAATTTTTTTGGAGAAAGGCAATGGATAAAATATGGTTAATCTG
The DNA here is from genome assembly GCA_949825065.1 of Odontocerum albicorne. NCBI lineage: Eukaryota > Metazoa > Arthropoda > Insecta > Trichoptera > Odontoceridae > Odontocerum > Odontocerum albicorne. The sequence goes on along the minus strand of OX463843.1, from coordinate 30,049,439 downwards.
GTAATTTAATAAAGTAAGAAGATAAAATTGAAAAAAAAAAACATAAATTTATGTTTACTTACTCCGGAATTTTTCAACGCAGACCCAATAAAGTTGGCGCGGGACTGTGACTTATAATAATCTTTAAATGCAACAATATATTCATTGTGGACTACTTTAGAATTAAATCCGATGTCTAAATATGTCCCAACGGTCCTATTATAAGTTCTGTCATCGGAATAGTTGCCTGGTACAACTTTAACAGTATAAGCAAAGTGAAATAAAACTAATGATAAAAACAAAAATAAGCGCATATTTCTCATTTTTTTTTAATTGAAGAGTAATTTATTTAGACTAATTACATGTTTTTACGTTTTAAAAATTATATATTTACACTTATCGACTACATAAGAATATTTACTTCGTGAGATGCCAACTTATCTCGATATCTGACAAATTCTACTTAAAAAATCTACGACGACAGGAGACAAACATTTGACCATAGACAAATTAGAAAAACTGTTTTCTTCTTCTTTTATTTTAGTGACAAATATGTGTTCATGATTTAATAAGTAAGTTCTAGAGAAAATAACAAAATCGTCACGGTTCTTATTATTTTAAGTTCTTGGAGGAATTTTACAAAACATTTTGACTGGATGGGCCAAAAACCAATTTTAACCCATTTAGACCTTAAACTATTTTTGTCAGAATTTTATGTAGTTTTTATAATTAATGGAATTAAAGAGGTTCGAAAATCATCTGCAAAATACAAAAACAAATCATTCGTGTAAGGCTTGCTGGGGATCACCCGTATCATATATGGTACAGTAGGCTCATGCGTATTGAAAAGTCCAAGTATGGCAATTTAATTTTATTTAAATTATTACAATACTAGAAACTTATATCATACGCTTATGATTTTTGTATATATCTTCAAATATATGTATACAAAAACATATAGTCAGACATTGCATTTTATGCATCTGGTGGGGCACTGTCTATGGCAAAGCTTACATCTTGTTCGGTTACTTTGATTACGATAAAAACTACTTAATTCTTGAGCGATTTGAGCTTTTGATTTCCATATAGTATCTTTAAGGGAATCATTTTGTTTTCTGCTTGTTTATTTTTCGGAAAGGCTCAATACATTCACCTTCTCCGTCAGACTCTTCAACCCTAGGCAAATGTTGTTTAGTTTCAGTCCTTATAGCATACTTGGTGGAAAATTATTGATGTCGACATTATTTTCATATCTTGAGTCTCCACCTGTCACTTGATTATTAGCATTATCAGGTGGTACTCGTAGAAGAAAATACCGCCTTCTGAATTGTATTGCTCAAATCATCCTCTTCCAAAAAGGTTAACAATCTCATTCAATCGTATAGGTCTTAAATAGCAAAATATACTGTACTAGATAGGCAAATACAAAATGACCATACCATATTTCAAAGTAAAAAAATAATACAAAAATATTAAAAACACTAATAATATTGAACTAGCACGACCAGACGTTTTATTTGTGAGTTTATTCCAAAATAAAATAAATAGTTACTAAAAGAACACTTTTTTTTACCTTTTTGGCGACGTCATAGAAAGAAAACAATTAACCACTGATTTCACCGTGTTTGTATTCACTCTCTCAACAAATTCCAGCACAATTAACTATTTTTATAGTATTGTTTATCCTTCTACTTGAGTGGATATTTCAGTACTTTTTTTACCGAACTGTATATGGTACGGTAGGTCTACATGCGTTAATTTTTTTTTTTTTTATAAAATCAACAGTGTAATGCCGTGTATCGATTACGCGCAGCTGCCGTGCGAGCCATGTTCGACCGCGGCAAACCCATTTATTTGCCGCGCGAGCCAAATTTGTCACGACTCAGCACGGTAGCCGCGCGCGGCAATAGTGCTCCCATATGCTGTTACAGTGCCGTATGTAATTCTGGGTGACAAGGCTTTCGCACTCAATGAATACACAATGAAACCATTTCAAAGAGAGACAGAAAGAGGTTCTCAGGAAAGAATCTTCAATTACCGGCTATCTCGAGCTCAGCTCAGTTTTTTAAAGTATTATGGCAGCCTGTGTTGTTGGAATCAAAACAGCCACTAAAATTGTTCTAGCCACTATACGTTTGCATAACTCTTTGAGAAAAAAAACCACGTACATCATTACTTTATATGCCGCCTGGATCTTTGGATAGTGAGAGTAAGGGGAAACTTATACCAGGAGCTTGGAGAAATGAACCTGAACCTAACTCTACTGTATGACGCGAGAAGCGTGGTCATTTTCTTCTTCAAGTCGGGAATAGGTAAGCTTAATACGGAGCTTATATCCCTCCACGCATCTTGCCTCAGCGATTTGTTGTGGTAATCTTTTATTTTACTATTCCACAGAAGCTCCTTGGAGCCGTGCAACTGAAACAAATTGCGCCACTTTTCACTATCCATCTTGTCGCTTTGCCGCGCGAGCCAACTCAAATAACTAAACGCCCGTCTCAACTGAGCACGAGCAGTGAACTGACTCTCCTTTGCCGCGCACTCAAAAACCGACAGCGATCGGATCGCCGCGCGGCACGTTTGAGCGCGCCAATGTTTGATTTGGCTCATGCGGCAACTCAGTATCCATTAAGAGCGGCTGCCGCGCGAGCCAATGTTCGATGGATTACCGCGCGTAATCGATACACGGCTTAAGTCGAATCGGTATGGTGTGATCAATATTTTGTAAAAATGTAACTGTCGCAACCAATATTAAGTGCTTGAGAGATAACAAGAAAAGGATGTTAGTCCAAAAAAGTGAGAGGAATGTTAGGTATGTGGTACAATACTGTTCAAATTAATGGAATCGCAGACATATATTTCATTTTTCCCATAATGCAAAATTATTATGCTGGTTGAAAATTAAATTTTTCATTGTCATTTAATTTTTTTTATTTAGCAATTGAAAAATGCAATCATTGAATGAGGAGACTGAGTTTAGAGAGGAAAACAAGAAAAGGAAAAATATACTTGAAGAAATAGATGATGTCATTTACAAAGCATTTTACAAATCTGGATACAAAGACGTATTTCCATAAAACACTAGTTGAAAAGAGTTTGTAGTCAATGTACAGAGCACAAACTGCTACCTTATTAGGAATAAAAATCCAATATTTCTCATAAAACTATTAAATAGGTCAATTAAAGGAATAAAACAATTTAAACTAATAGGAGGAAACAGAATTGCAGTTATTTTAAATCAAATAAATTATGTAAACGATCTGCTTAAAAATTATAAATTTTTGACCTAAAATTTATAAATTTATAATTTATATTATAAAGCCTAGAAATATCTGTATTCAAAAGCTAATTGGGAAAAATATAAAGAAAGTCTTAAGAAGTATTTGAAAATTTTACTATCCACTATGATTTGCTTATGCCCACTTTATCTCTAATCTATTGTACTCGTATAATAACTTCAAACTGAATTTTTTCCGAAATTCGAAGAAGTAGTCAATTGCTGTGAGAGGAAATCAGTAACTTGGTGGAACGATACATGCAATTTAGCAGTTAAAAGAGCTAAATTAGCATTAAAATGCTATCATATATGCACTGAAAAAGAGAATATTTCAAGAACAAAGGAAATTGGGTTGCGAATATTTGTGTTCCACTTTTAATACATCTACTTCGATACAGAAAATTGGGAACTTATTCGTAAATTTAAATGAATGTTTAGTAAATGATAGCTGGGTACTTAGATTTTTAGATAAGATTGCTCCAAATACTACGAACACATGTAACATCAATGTTTTGAATTAAATAATGATAAAACATTAAATTCCCCATTTATAATTGATGAATTTCTCATGTCCATCAATTCTAGAAAAGATACAACTCCTGGTATGGAAGACATTCCTTATATCTTAATTAAGAAATTTCACCCATGCATACAAATCATTCGATAGCAAATTTTAATAATTTATGGAACTCTTGATTAATTCCACAGCTATGGAAAACAAAATGTGTTATTCCAGTATTAAAACCCAATAATGAAATGAAAAGTCCTATAGACCAGATAATGAAAACTTCTATAGACCAATCTTCTGGCATTGGAAAGATATTTGAACTAATGATTAAGGGGGTATTCTACTCTAGAAATTTGAAAAAAAATTGCATTTTTGTTTGTGTTTTGCATAGGTATTCTTAAAGTTTAGACCTTTAAGAATATGTTCTCAAAAGAAAATTAAAAAATTCTCAATATTTACGAAGTTCTAGCTATAAATGAGGCAACAATTACGCCGCACCGGTATGACTCATACAATAATCTCAAAACTTTAAACGTGTTTCTCTCGAAACTACTTTTTTCGACCTGGTCTACATAAAATCTCAAGTTATATTCAACCGATTGTCTTCAAATTTGTTATGAAACTTTGATTAATTTTTTTATATCGTCCCTACCTTGGAAAATTAAAAACAATTTTTGACTATTTTTTAAAATTTGAAAAAATGAAAAAAAGGGTAAAAATAATATTTTTTTCAGACAGCCGCCATTTTACAATTTTTAATTTTTTCTTCTCTTTGGTACCAACTATAACAAGGTTATTTTTTTATCAAATAGTTGTGTATAATTTTTGTTTCAAATTTACAAAAGGGTTCCAATCATGTCGACCAGTTCTCCCCCTTTTTTTTTTTAACAAGATATAACAACTGATAACATCTTGAATTTTCAATTTTTCTTTTATCCATTCTCAAATCATCAATAAACAAACTGTAAAAAAATGTATTGGAAAAATATTTTTTGTTTTTTTTATTTAGTCTGAAAAAAAACGCCCGGAATTCACGCCTCTAGAATAGAAAACCCCCTTAAATATATATTAGAGTGGTTTATGGAGTCCAATAACCTATGTTACTACCATACAATTAATTTGATTTTCGATGAGGCTAGAGTGTATTAGACCGTATTACTTATTTGATTGCCAGTATAAAAAAATATATTTTAACATTCCCATTCAGTATCCGCATAAAATGCATTTGATAATATAGACTTAACCTAACTAATCAACAGACTTAGTGAGTTGGGAATACCAGATAAATTTTTAAAATGCATGTTTAGCTTTTTACATGTTAGAACTTTATTTTTAAAATTCATAATATATTTAATTTATATGAACCTAGATCAGTATATAAAGACACAATACTAGGAGATTTATTTTCAGTTATTATACGAGGCATATCCAGAAAGTAAGTGAGCTGAATTTTTGTAGATTACAATTTTTTTTATTTAAACAAAAAAATTACGTGGTTACCGTAGTACATATGTAAGCTATTTTTCGACATAGTCGCCATTCCTCTCAATGCAGGTGGTGAAGCGGGGTATCAGCTTTTTGATGCCTTCCTCGAAGTAGTTTCCCGCCAACCCCTCCGTTCACTTCTCCACCTCCTCCTTTACCTCCTCGTCGGTTGAAAGCCTTTTTACACCCATGTGCAGCTTCAGGGAGGTAAAGAGATATTAATCTGAATGTGCTAGGTCAGGGAAATGCGCGGGATGGTTCAGGACATCCCATTTAAACGAGGCGAGCAGTTCCTTCGTGGCGTTGGCCGTGTGTGATCTGTCATTGTCGTGCAGCAGGCAGACTCCCTTTGTCAGCATGCCTCTCCTATTGTTCTGAATCGCCCTCCGCAATTTTTTTAGGGTCTCACAGTATCTTGCAAAGTTGATGGTCTCCCCTTGAGGCATATATTCAATTAAAATTATGCCTTGACAGTCCCAAAACACGGATGCCATGATTTTCTTGGCTGAAATTGTGGTTTTGAACTTTTTGGCAGAGGGTGAAGAGGTGTGATGCCACTGTTGAGACTGCCTTTTGGTTTCATAGTGTGCAACCCAAGTTTCATCTCCAGTAATGATGGAGCGGAGAAATTCATCTCCATGGAGTTTGCAGCGCCTCAAAAACTCTTGCCCGGCATTATTTATTTCACACTTGGCGGGAGATTGGATTGACATTTTTCACGAAACGTGTTGTCGCGTCGACACTTCTCAACGTACTGACCTCGAACCGGTCTCGTTGCGGAGGGGAAGGGTCAGGCTACACGGAAGTGTAGCCAACATCTCGAAAATAAAATACATCCGGTCGTGAGAGCCTCAGTACACTTACTTTCTGGATACGCATAGTATATTATATTTTTATATGATTCACAAATCAACAATCGTCTGATTAATATTTTGTGCTTTGCTAATGACTTGGTAATTTGTACTAAAAACAGTAATTAAGATGGAACTGAGGTTGTTGTAAATAAGGCTTTAAAAAATTTATATAGCTATTTCAAAAGAAAATTAAAGTTTAATATATTCCCTGAGAAAAGTTCTGTATTAGTTTTTAGTAAAAAAGCAGTCCAGTTTGCTAATTAATATAATTATGAATGATAAAAAAATCCCACTATTCTAGAAAATAAAATTCTAGTGGTTATTCTACTCGTAGATGAGAAATTAAATTATATTTCACACATTTCACTTATCTTTACAAACACACAAAATGCTATTAATATCTCATGATGCCTCGTTGGCGTTTACTGGGGCGTTGAAACTTTTGTACTGAGTATCCTGTCAAAATCTCTAGTGAGAAGTCATTTTGACTATGGATGTACGGCGTATTTAAATGCCACTTTTGATGCTAAAACTGCAAAAAGTTAATGATATGGCACCAAAGGTGAATAAAAAACTTTATTAATATATTATTTCACTTTTAAATTTATTTTTATAATTTGTACTCTATAGAACTCCATATTATGAATTAATTATACACTGTTTTTACAAATAATAATAAGTACAATAGGTATCTATATATTTCATAGAATAATAATCTAAAACTGATGTAGGTATACTCGTATAAAAGTAATTTAATTTCTAAATTAGAATTAAAACGAAAATAGCTCACCCATATTTAAAAAAAAACATAAAGTTAAATTAGAGATTAGGGCAGTATTTTTTTGGTTTTTGTACATAGGCGGCTCTACCTCTCGCGAATGCCCTGTCTGGAACTAAGCAGATAATTTGCATCCACTCCCCCCCAGTCCTGAGCCGTGATGAGTGCAGCACTTATTTACATTTCCAGTCACCGCTAGCTTCTTTAAATTGTCTTCATCTCTTCTACTAACATGTCTGAAGTATTACAATAATCTCTCCATTCGTATCATTGTCTGTCAACCTTATCCTGAAGGATCCTGGAGGATGGACCATTAGTGCGTCTTGTAGTCCACGAGATGCAAAGTACTCGGCGTTAACACCACGTTTTGAAAACATCCAGCCTATATATTTCTTTTTTTTTCTCACCACCCATGTTTCCACCCCATGAAAACGGGCACTCAGCTCTTTTTTCCATAAATTTGTCCAAGTTTCTATGTTCAGTTGACATAATGAATAAATAGTTTCATCGTGTGCAAAGATTAAAAAAAATATCAATTTCAATTATCATCAAAATAATAAAAAGGCAGACAGAATTTAGCGTGGAATATTTTTAGAGGAATAGAAAAAAGACAAATGAACTATGTTATGTAATATTTTTAGAGGAATAATTATAGATTTCTTGGACATATTATTTTTAAGCGAGACAAAACGAAAGGGATATGTAACAATGGATCTGCATGATATGAGAATTATGCGGTCAAATGTAGAAGAAAGTAACAAAGTATGTCAAGGTGTATGATTTTTATCAAAATGTGTATTATGATAACAGTATGATAGAATATAAATTTGTCAGTCCTAGATTCATGTCGTACCCCTACTCATTACCCTAAATTCTTATCTAACGACAAGATGTTTTTAAGTTGGTAGAACCGAAGTATTTGAAGACAAACAGATGTTTCATATTGATAGTTAAGCGATATGTTACGTTATGCTTGAAATAAAAGAAGGGCAAATCATTGTCGATGTCACTATAATATCAATATGTATGGTAAATATTAGATCGTGTCACCTTCACCTCGATTAAGCTACAGTTTCCTAAGAAAGCGGTCCTGTTATGTAGCGGCCGTAACAAAACATTGTATATGCAAACCAATGGCGTTGGTTTCCTAGAGAGCGTTGGTTGTGAGCGTAACGTCAAATAGCAATGCCGCCATTTGCATGACGCCATAGCGGAGCAAATAGTCGTGGAACTTTTTTAACCGAATTAAAAAAAACATGAGTGCAAACGTAATTTGGACCAGCGAAGATGACGAAATATTGATTGATTTTGTAAGAAATAATGAAGCTTTATATAATGTGAAGATCAAAAACTATAGAAAAGCCCAGTTGAAACAAAATATGTGGAATAATATCGGGACTACACTTGAAAAACCAGGAATGTATGTATATTGTAAATTGATAAGGTTGTATTCCTGCCTTGCTGGGGGTTTATACTCGTATGATTAATTATTCTCACCAAATTTAAAAGAACCTAATGTTAACTCTTCCTTTAAAAAATAAAAGCCAAACTAATACTTCATAAATTCGTTCACGAAGCTGTCAGATTTGATGTTTCTAATTGACAGTGATGGGTTTTCATTTCTGCCGTTTGGCGGCGCGTCAGGCGGATGTGACGTAAAGTACTTGCGTACACGTTCATTCTCCACCGCAATACGTTCACTGACCGTTTCCGTAGTTTTTAAGTTTACATATCTGGTTCGGCCGTTTTCTTACGTCTGCCGCATCACGTCATGTTACGGCCGCTACATAACGGCACCACTTTCTTAGGAAACCGTAGCTTTAGGCTTCAGTCAACCTTAAGTCAGATGTGAAATTAGTTTTAGTCGAATTCGAGCTTTCTAAAACTGCCAGGTAAACTGTAATTAATATTTTTAGAGTTATTGTTCTCATCAGATCCTTTTCCATTCGAAGAATAAAGAAATTTGTCACTCAGAATTTCCATTTTTTCGAGCGATTTAACAATGTCGCGGTAGAAAAATAATTCCTTTTTCCATTCGGCCATCATCTCTTTCATGGGGATTTGGCCTCCATACTCTTTGGGAAGAGAGGATGGGTCAAAAACAGCGTGCAGAGACGGCAAAGTTGTGTGAACCTGAAAAAAACAAAAGAGATTTCTTTTAAATATGTTTATCAGGGATATGTCTAAAATGAATATCCATCGCAATTCTCTTTCTTATTTGTTTAATAATAATTTTGTTTTTCGTAGAAATATACTAAGATAAAGAGGTAAAACGTGTGCCAGAATGGTCATATCTGACGAAAAATATTAGGTCCTTACATATGAAATTGGCGTTTTGTTTGGGAGGAACCTAAAGTTGATTTTTTTTTAATATAATATATTTATTTAATCAAAGTATGTACCATTGCTATCTATGCACTTTTGCCATCTCATAGGTAGTTCATCGATCCCTTTACTAAAAAAACCATTCGGACGGGAATCAATAAAATCTTTGAAGTCGGTTTGGACTGCCCCATCGGAGTTGAATTTTTTCCCCTGCAAGAAGTTATCCAAATTTCGAAAAAAATAGTAATCTGTTGGGGCAAGGTCCGGAGAGTACGGTGGATGTCTTAGACATTCCAATTGAAGCTCTTCTAATTTGGTAGCCGTCTGTTGTGCAGTGTGTGGTCTAGCGTTATCATGAAGCAGCAGTGGCCTAGAGCGATTAACCAGCCTCGGTTGTTTAGCAGCTAGCTTTTCCATCATGGTTTGCAGTTGCTGACAATAGACATCTGCCGTAATCGTCTGGCCAGATTTAAGAAAGCTGTAGTGAACGACACCAGCACTAGTCCACCAAACGCTCACAAGTAACTTTTTTGGAGTCAATTTTCGCTTGGGGCATGGTTTGGCTGGTTCGGCAGGGTTCAGCCATTGCGATGAGCGCTTCCGATAATCATACAGGATCCACTTTTCATCACAGGTAATGATTCGATTCAAAATCCCTTCATTATTGTGCCGGTTGAGTAATGCAACGCAGCAGTCAACGCGCGTTTGTTGATTTGCTTCACTCAATTCGTGAGGTACCCACCTTTCAAGCTTTTTCACCTTCCCAATTTGCTTCAAGTGGATTAAAGCAGTTTTATCACTAACACCGCAGCCTGCAGCTAACTCGGACGTGGTTTGCGATGGATCCGCTTCCACAATAGCCTTCAATTCTTCATTATCAACTTTGGTCTCCGGCCGTCCACGGGGCTTTTTCTGCAGGTCGAAATTTCCAGAACGAAAACGTTGGAACCAAAAACGCACTGTGTTTTCTTTTGCGGCACCGTCGCCATACACATCATTAATCCTTCGAGCCGTTTCTGCAGCACTGGTGCCACGGTGGAACTCGTACTCGTAAATAACGCGATATTTCAAGTTTTCCATTTTGTAAACTGAGTGACGCAAAGAAAAAAAACAATTGAGGAAAAAACAAATAAATTATAATTTTCGAAACACAAATACTTGAGTAAATAGCTGTATAAATTTTAATTTGGAATTCCTAACCAAAGAGAAGATATTTGAGATCAAAGTTGCCAGTACGGCAAAACGCCAATTTCATATGTAAGGACCTAATATAAGAGAGAGATATCGGCGGAATATTGCGTTTATAGTTAGCTATTAGTTCAAAAGTTTTAGCCCATATCTTATCCAATGAAATAAAACTTAAGTATCATCATTCAAATTTTAACATAAAACTTCAGGGCAGAATAATCAAGTGTGTATTGTCGTACATATAATACAATTTCAAGAATAACACCGACTGAGTCTACTGCTGAGATAGAGAATTATTTGGAAATTTCTTAGCGATTTTCTCCTCTCTGTTCCTTCCGTCTTCTGCTGCTTTCTGGGCCATGTTTTCTTTACCAAGCTTTGTATCATTATCAATTTTAAATATCCAACCTCTTTAGTTGTAGCTATAATGGTCTCAAGTTATCTCTGATTTATCGAAGTTAACTTTTTTTAACATTCTTTGTACCGTTACAACTATACAACGTGCAAACACATTTTTTAACTAGCTATTATACTGTACTGTATTAAACTTTTTTGTATATAGTATAACCTAGCAGGTTTGTTGACACATATCAAGAGACTTGTTTAAAACACAAGCGTTAAGTGAAAACTAGACTGGAACTCTTTATAAGAAATCTGGGTACCTACAAGAACTAACCCACATCCCCGGGCTGGATGATAAACATCTTAACTAGCCCACGGAGATTGTCGAGATTATAACTATGTACAATAATATGGACATGTATGAATACAATCCCTATGTACGAGTAAATCAGTCGATAAACTACAGAAAAATGTATAAATTGAAATGTTAAAAATCCAAATGTAAAACCAGCCTAGAAGTGATCAAACCAGAAAAGCGCTTGCTTAAGAATAAATAACTTAGTTGTATAACAATTTTGAGAATACGAAAATTGGGTAGCACTTATCTGGTTAAAATCACATATCTGGTTTGCTGAATATTTTCAATGTAAATGTTGTCGAGCTCAGGAGGGTCCTTCTCCAGCATTCCCTCAGTCTAAGCTCCTGACTGTGGGACTGCTATTAAATTATTTACAATATTAATATAAACATGATCTGTAATGTGTCCTATAATATCCACGTGAGAGATATTCTATTTTTTAGTTTTGTTTTGTTGTATTTTACTATTCATTCATTTTTTGTGCATTGGTATCTTTAAGCATCATATTTTGAAAGATATACGAGTATATATCGCAGATTGTAAGATTGTTTTGGAGGGTATTGATATGTTATCAACTTGATTTTTAAGTTTTACTGTATTACGTGAACGACACTTTAAGTGTAATTTACTATATTGATAAATAGATACATAAGTAGGTAACGTTTCTTAGTAAAAAAACTTGTTTTTGACTTATGAAAAAATAACTCAAAAGCAACACTACATGGATTTAGATGCAAAGATGTCAGAAAGTAAGTTAAAACCGGAATATCAATAATGAATCAGTACATTTATTACCCACCTAAATATTGGCATTTTATTTCGGAAATTCTAGGATGAGTCCTGTGACATTTCACAAATTTGCCCCAATACAACCTTGTAACGACGTTCAGTAATTTTAATTATTTTATTAACTTTAATATAAGCCTCGATTCTAATAAATAGCAAATTATTTAGGTAAATACACAGGTGACAAATGAATATATCTTGTTACAAATTAGCGAAAATGTGGTGGTTTGTTAAAATCAAATAATATTTGGTGACGTTTGTCAAAAGTCACTACGTTAGTATGCATTGGCTAGGGATGGGGTTCGATAATTGGATTTTCGATTTTTTATACCTAAAATGAAATGTTCGTAATTAGTATTAATTCATTGTGGATTTTGGCCTATTTAAATATAGATACAAATCATACCATACATTAGAAAGTCAGTATAATGAAAATTAGGAATTAAAACGTCAGTTTAGAGAAAAACAATTTTTCGATTTACAAAAAAACTATTCGATTTGTAAAAAAAAACGATTTAACCCCATCCCTTTGAGACATGACGTTTAAAACGCGACAGGACCCATCCTAGAGTTTCTGAACTATAGTAATTCTGCCTCTAGTGTTTGTGTAAAGTTCTAGAACATAATTAAGATTGAATAAAACATTTCGATAGATTGGGTTTAATGTAAATATGCCAAGGTTTTGGGGTTTTCAATGAAATAAGGCTAATTAGTTTTATGCTCAAATTTTGTCGGATTGTTATGTGTGAATTTCGTCGTAGAAAGCCAATGAGCTTAGTGAGAGGGCCGTTTGTCTTGTTTCTTTCGTTTTATGTAAACATTTATCCCGGTCACCCGACGGACCTGTTGCAGACCGTCGGGTGTAAAAGTTCCTGACTCGAAGAGGTTCGATCTTATTTCAGATGATTGACGAAGGTTCATTGTTTAAGTTGTGTCGGCTCTGGTTTAAATGCTATAATTCATTATCAACCTAATAGAGGTTTTACAAATTCGAAGTTATCTTCGCAAAATTTAATGGGTTTAAAACGAAATCATTACACATGCTTACCGTCATTCTTTCATTTATCTTTGGAGATATTCTTGTTTTTGCGAAGTCATACACATATTTCACTGTTTTTGGAATATTCAGAAGATGTATCTCTTTGTGTCGCATTGGAACTGCTTGCTGAAAACAAAATTGTATTTTTTTTATTATTAGTAACATCATCACAATCACGCCATGTCCGTATTGGGATAGGCAGAGAGAAGAAACGAAGAAACGAAGAAAAGAAAGATATAGCACGAACGCAGCGAATGCTTAGAAATCAGAAACGAAGGTCTTGCGGTGTATTGGTAAAAAAAATCAGGAATAAAATACATAGTACAGAAATAAGAATAATGTGCAAAACCAAAGAGTAACTGCAAAAGAACTAACTCACTCAACGCAGATTTCAATGAGAATCGATAAAGGTCAACGAGATGTTCCAATTTTAACTAATTTATTTAAACTATTGTAAATCACAGGATAGAGATCCTTGATAATATGATGACATTGATTTAAATTAAACATTTACCAATTTCTAAATGTGATTTTTTATATATTGACACTCGAAGCAAATTTAAATTGAGTAAGTAGAAGACAATGATCAGACAATCTTACATCTATTATATCACAAGGCACACACAGGTTTATTTTTTTCCTGAACAAGAAATATATCGAGAATACCCCCAGCTACGAGTATATGAATGCGAGACAGTATTATCTATGATAATGCAAAATCTTTTAATATTTTATTCGAGTTTGACAAAAATCAAATCTGTCATTCTATCAAACCGAACATTGAGATCTCTAGTTATGACAACGGAATACAAATATCTTGCTGTCTATTACAACGTAAAAATCAACTTCCTGAAAACCCCAAAGGTGGGTGACAATGATCTTGGCCTATATATTGTAAGGAGAACCATGAACGAATCAGACGAAGATGACAACCACACGTTCAAAAGTCTGAAAAATCAGTTTACACGTAATTTTTTGAGACGAAACCCCAGATTTTACAACAATAACCACACCTCCATGATTGATAAAGTCTACAGATTCAGTTCTATTAGACAACTCTCTAGCAACTTCATGAACAACATAACTTTAGTCCTGGATGTATTTATATAGAGAGAAGAGCCGTTCTCATTCCACGTGTCTCATTTAATCCAAGAACATCAGTGATGTAAACCCGTAGCATGATATTTATACTATCGATATAATATAGAGAGAAGAGCCGTTCTCATTCCACGTGTCTCATTTAATCCAAGAACATCAGTGATGTAAACCCGTAGCATGATATTTATACTATCGATATTATATAGAGAGAAGAGCCGTTCTCATTCCACGTGTCTCATTTAAACCAAGAACATCAGTGATGTAAACCCGTAGCATGATATTTATACTATCGATATTATATAGAGAGAAGAGCCGTTCTCATTCCACGTGTCTCATTTAATCCAAGAACATCAGTGATGTAAACCCGTAGCATGATATTTATACTATCGATATTATATAGAGAGAAGAGCCGTTCTCATTCCACGTGTCTCATTTAATCCAAGAACATCAGTGATGTAAACCCGTAGCATGATATTTATACTATCGATATTATATAGAGAGAAGAGCCGTTCTCATTCCACGTGTCTCATTTAATCCAAGAACATCAGTGATGTAAACCCGTAGCATGATATTTATACTATCGATATAATATAGAGAGAAGAGCCGTACTCATTCCACGTGTCTCATTTAATCCAAGAACATCAGTGATGTAAACCCGTAGCATGATATTTATACTATCGATATTATATAGAGAGAAGAGCCGTTCTCATTCCACGTGTCTCATTTAAACCAAGAACATCAGTGATGTAAACCTGTAGCTTGATATTTATACTATCGATATTATTATTGAACTACAACTCTACCGTAATTCGCTTTTATTGCGGTAAATACCTAGAAGATTCAACAGCATCATTATTCCTTTCTCTTCTTTAAGTGAGTGAGCCATTACACACCAGTAAACTCACCAGCCACAGCGCTGTAATGGATCCGATGGCACACCGAAATGCCGCGGATCTTAGGCGGATAATCCTTATACCCCATAATCCTAATTTTCAAATATCAGAGATTCTCTGCCTAATTCAATTTTTAAACAAAATCTACTTATTCTCTCCTATTAATTAATTTTCAATCATAATCCAAATAAAACCAAATCTCTTTACTTTCAACCTCTTGCGTTTCGCATTAAAATACTACAAGGTGTCAAGTTTGTGGGATCCCACTGCACGGGTATTTATTTATCAACACATTGGCATGACGTTACAGATCAGGCTCCAACACTCCTATTGTTAATTGTCCCAAATTATGAAATAATAACAATATACGAGGGGCGATCAAATATAAACGAGACTTTTTTTGTTTCATTTGTATGATATAAAGAAAAATACCAAGTACACATAATTTTTATACTTAAGCTCCTGCTTTAGAAATGAATTTTTCCCAGCGGATTGGTAGTTTTTTTTATCCCGTCATCGTAAAGAGAGGTGGGCTGTGTCAGCAGCCAATTGCGCACAAACCTCTCTTCTTCATCGTCGTCGTTGAATCGTTGGCCTCCAAGAGCTTCTTTCAGTGGCCCAAAGATATAAAAGTCGCAGAACGATAGATCAGGGCTATAGGGAGGATGTTCCAGTCGTGTCCTACTCATTTCCTTAAATTGTTTGCATGTTACAGTTGCAGTATGGGGACCTCGCGTTGCCATGGAGAAGAATTACTTCTCGTATCAATTGGTCACGTCTTTTATATCGATAAGTAAGTTTAACTTCACTCAAAAGCTCGCAGTAGTACGCCGCATTGATGGTGCGACGATCGTGCAAAAAAACGATGCAAAAATGCTGTGCCGGTCCCAAAAAAACGGTCACAAGCACCTTACCAGCTGAGAGCCTAGTCTTGGGTTTCACAGAGGCTGCCTCATCATTCTTTCTCCCCTCCATGCTGGCTTGTATCGATTCAGGCGTTTAGTGGTTTACCCAAGTTTCATCGCAGTTAATGATGCGACCTTTCATGAACTCCTTATATCAAGCAATCACACGGCTTTGATGTTTGATTAATCCCTGAACTGTGCCGTCAGTCTCCGCAGAATTTCAGCCGGTTTTACGTCCTCACGAGCGAGAAACTTGATAATTATGCGTTACGTAATCGACGGGTGCACGTCTTTCTCAGACATCGTGTGCCATACTAATGAGGGAATCTGTCGAGGCCGGCCGATCGCTCTCCTCACTTCTGATATCCCCATCCAACACTCCTGGAGACGACCGCGCGCTCCGTTTAAAATTACACGCTCTAAAACAAAAGTCTCGTTTATATTTGATCCACCTTCGTATATTAACCTAAATATAAAACTAAATGTGTGACATTCTTAAACAATTCAGTGAGACGCTAATTTATAATTGATGGCAAACCTATTGAACAAGTGATGAAATTACATTATCTATGTGTCACATTCAGTCCTAGATCGGTACATCTTCGAACCGATTTGCTACTCCGATCTAGTGACGTGAAAGGATAATTTAGCAGCATTCGAAGTTTTCTGTGAAAGTATTGGAAATTTACTCCAGACCTTAAGTCATTTTATAAGTATTTTACTCCGTTGCGAGTTATTTTCCTCTCTCCCGTGACGTTGGATCTTAAGTCCGTCGCCACAGCTATTCTTTTCACACTCAGGTATGTCAACCCTGGAGGTGGAGTCCTTTTGGTCGTTAATTTTTAGTCACTACGTGAGATAAGGTAGAAACCGAAGAAGACACTGAAGAGGGTACTTAGAAAGGATGGATAACACAAAAGGTCCCTTCTTGGTAATGCATTAAATACCCGCTGGCAGTCGTCCCTAGGAGACCTTAAAAATATGGGATCTGAGAGCTTACATCTATCTCAAGAGATACAATCCTGATGATATTACACAACAGGTCTTACTTAAGAGAAAGAAGATGAAGAGTATTTAACGTGTGTTCTTTATTTTAAAACTAATTAAGAAAATTCCTTATTGTTTACCTCTCCAAATCGAACTATGCGTGCGAAGACACTTGGAGACCAGCACATTATATGGTTCGAAGAAAGACCTTCGATGTCTGCGATGTGAGTGAACCCTAACACCTGGTCTTCCTGGTTTTCCAATAGGGTCTCATATGTCATCAGGTGAACATGGGCCATTTCAACTGATCCATATTTCACTGCATCGAATTTTTCTGAAAGGTAAGATAAAATATTGATAGTTCACGCAAATTTTAATAACCCGATAAAGTTTACATCATAAACTGACTCAAGTACACAAGTAATTAGATGACATGACGAATATTTGCAAAAAAGATCCAACCCATATCATACCTATTTTGGGATATTCGAGGAAAAAAAACATGATTTTCCATAGGTCTTTATCATTGAACATCTATATATACGTGTTGTTGGTTGAATATTCTTTGCATATATATATAGACGTACTAAAGACCCAACCCATATTTTATGTGTTATGTGATAACTGAAGACAAGACACAACCGCCTTGAATGGATTAATTATTTTTAAAGGCGGAATTTAACAATGAAGACCCCATTTATATCATATTTCTGAACATTCAGGATTTATCAATGATTTTTAAGGTTAGGTCTTTTTTGCAAATATACATTTATATTTTCAAATACGTGTATTTGAAATGCTAAATATAATACATATTTTATTACAAAAAAAAGGATCATATTTTTATACAACTTTTGCACTAGTTCTTTTAAATTTCGCTTTTATGTAAGTTAGAAATTTGTATGTGATCTGCAAAGAACTCAAATAATTATTTGAGTATATTTATTAACTATTATTTGAGTATATTTATTACCAAATAATAAATTGCTATTGAGTATATTTATTACCAAATATAATTATAATAATAGCCATTTATTACTTGGTAATAAATATACTCAAATAATAGCAACCATAATGACCATTTATTATTTGATGCCATTAAGAAATAAAAAAAGTAATGTAAATGCACCTTTATAACTTTTCGCTACAAACGAATTAGTTTATACACATTCTTAAAGTATTCAAATTAGATTTTTTTAATATAGGTCAATGGATACTTGGCTTTATTCCGTATCGTGAATGATGCAACCATACCCATAAAAAAAAGATCCGTGGATGTAATACTTTTTATAATAAATTATGTTTTCGTTGAATAAAATGGCAATCTCCGTAGCCCTGTTGGAAATATGTCAATCTTTCAACCCAGGTTGCGAGTTCGATTACCGTTAGGGTTTAGATTTCATAACAAATTATTCTTGTCTGGTTTTCACTTAAAGTCTCTTAAACATCTTTCTAGTTGGTTGGAAGAAATTGCCACATTACAATAGGTCTCGTCAGGTTGTGCTAGGATGTAATGAAAGTGTAATAGAATAAAAAGCTTATCAGCACCTTTAGAAAATGAAAGGCCTGAAAGAACAAAATTCTCTGAGCACGATTATTTTTATCTCGTTTTTTAATTAAACTTACTATTTGTTTTACCTTGCATCATTGAAATATGTGAATATCTCAATAGAAAAGACAAACTCTCAAAGAATATCTGGATAACCTGTGAAATGTAAGACGTAAGCTAATATAATAGGTTAGTCAAAAAGTTCTGAAAGCGACATCTATGGAGCAGTAGAAAACCAAAATTTCTACGCCATTTTAATATTTCATCTTTCATAAGAACGTACTCAAAATTTCATTTCGATCTGTCAATTCATTCTTTGTTTACAAGCCATTTGAAGTTGACGTGTCAGTGTATTTTTTAAGAATGGAAAAATCCGAATATCGTGCAGTGATTAAATTCTTTGTTTTGGATGGTTTATCGGCTACTGAGATCCATGCAAAGATGGTGAAAGTATTACAGGAGTCTTCTCCTTCATTTCCAGCCGTTCACCGATGGGTTTTGGAGTTAAAGCGTAGCCGTACAAGCGTTGAAGACGATCCACGCTCAGGACGTCCAAAAAGTGCATCAACACCAGAAATCATAGCGAAAATACAGGATATGGTTTTGTAAGATCATCGATCGACTGTGGATGTGATAGCTGACACCATAGGCATCTCACATGGAACAACATGCCATATTTTGTCTGAAGTTTTGTGTTTCAAAAAACTGTGTGCACAATGGGTGCCGCATTTGCTAACAATGCAACAAAAACACGTTCGAATGCGACTTTCTGAGCAACATTTGGAGCAATTTCGAAAAGATAAAAAGGATTTTCTGCGTCGATCACTATGGATGAGAATTGGGTCTACACCATGATCCTGAATCAAAACAAGAGGCTAAGGAATGGTGTGAACCAGGCACTTTGGCTCCGAAGCGAGTTCGTGTCCAGAAATCGGCCAAGAAGGTGTTAGCGTCAGTGTTTTGGGATGCAAAAGGAATTTTATTGATAGATTATCTCCAAACTGGTAAGACAATCCACTCTGATTATTATTGTGACCTTTTGGACCAGTTGGATGAAAAAAATTGTGAAAAAAGACCCGGTTTGCAGAAGAAAAAAATAATTTTTCATCAAGACAATGCACCTGCTCACACAGCTCAAAAAACCATCGCGAAAATCAGTGAATTGGGGTACGAATTGTTTCAGCATCCACCCTATTCGCCAGATTTAGCTCTCTCTGACTTCTGGCTGTTCTCACACCTCAAAAAATTCCTTCGTGGAAAGCATTTTTCATCAAACGAAGAGGTTATAGCCGTCGTAGAGGAGTATTTTGCGGGCCTTCCAGAAAGTCACTTCCGTGATGGGACAACAAAGTTGGAAGATCGTTGGACCAAGTGTATTGATCTTATGGGAGACTATACTGAGCAATAAAAGTTATTTCTCCCCAAAAAAAATGTATTTTCATTTCCGCTTTCAAAACTTTTTGACTAACCTGTATGTACAAAGATGATTGAGCAAGTGATGTATTTTAAATATCTTCGAGTGAATATTAATAGCCACAATGACTTGTAAATTTAAAACAATATATAACTTTGTGAACTTTGTAATATCCATATGCCGTAAATATATAACAGTAAATGGATAAATAAGTACAAGACAACATAAATTAATAATAGTAAAATGACAGTTTATATAGCGCCATTTAGAGAGCAAACTCTTTTCAAGGGTGCTCCAACTCGGGACTCGAACCCACTATTATTGGCAGAAAAGTAAAATGAGGATTTATAAAACATGTGTAAGACCTATAATGACATATGCTATTAATGCTAGAGCTAAAACCATCCTAATGAAGGCGTAGTGCCTAGAACATCTTATGAAGTGTTAGCAATAAAACACTCAGATATAGAATAAGGAAAAACAGAAATAAGAACAATGTGTGAAACCGAAGACACCATACGATGAGGAAGGCAGTAAAGACATTATTGGCGGGATCACGTGCAAAGATTGGATAAAATCCAGATTCCTCGAAGAGTTTCAATGGCTACCCCATGGGAAGCCGACCATTAAAAAGATCTCCTTGAGGAATAGCTGGTAGCCCAAAATTGTGTTGTATTAATTTTTCTTTGTAAACAGCACAACCTGGCGCACTTATTGTCAAGTAGCAATTTCTTCCATCTAACCAAAAATATGTTTTAGAGGTCTTAAGTGAAAGCCAAACTGGAATCTTTAAAAAAAAAAGAGTTCCAGCCTCAAGTTGGAAAACAAGTGGCTTACCAAATAGGATACAGAGATCGTCAGTTATAAGTATTTTACTCGCATATATTAATTTATTCGTTTTCTTAGATTTGTAAATTTTTCATATTTTTATACCTACTTATTTTTAATTCTGTAACAAGAATGAGGCTACCTATTTAATTTCTAGAGGCATATCACAAGGTGCAGTACATTTCTAGAGGCATATCACAAGGTGCAGTACATTTATGAAAAACAAGAAAATTCATAGTTTATTCGTACACATATCTATACCAATTAGGCGTTGCGTATGGACTTGCATACTTTAAATCAACTTGTGGCATACGTAACTTTTAGTAACCCACTTTTATATTACACAATATTACGCGGCATCGTTTCCGAATACAAAGATATACCCACTTATATACTTGACATAAAAGTGAAAGGTCAAATATTGTTCGGTTTAATTTATCTAATCTTAGAAGGGCCTAATCTTTTGGGA
The DNA here is from genome assembly GCA_949825065.1 of Odontocerum albicorne. Lineage (NCBI taxonomy): Eukaryota > Metazoa > Arthropoda > Insecta > Trichoptera > Odontoceridae > Odontocerum > Odontocerum albicorne. The sequence continues at coordinate 30,028,377 of OX463843.1, read as the reverse complement.
TCAATTCAAGGTCATTTTTTGACTATTTTACATATACTCGTATAATCTATTCTATGATACGAGTTTAGTAGTATTGGATTATAAAAGAATGCATCATAATATTATACAATACTAACACATCTTCGTAAGTATCTGTGAGATTAATCTGGGGCTCTAAATAATTATATAAATTTAATTTAATTTAAGAAGCCCTTCCAAGTCTTCAAAATTAGGTTCTACGTAGAATAGTAGAACCCGTGATTACGTAACTAAGCAACCCAATTTGGTCTCTGTGCCGAAAGTCAAGAAGATTATTTTGAGCATCGTCAAATTCAACGAATTCAGAACATCCAGATATAATCTTCGAGGGTTTACCAACGAAAAGAAGGTAACGAGGGTTCTAAGAAAGAAAAAAAAGCGAAATCTTAATAATATATTGTATAATACATTCCTTCATTTATTTGCAGGGCTGTGGAGTCGGAGTCGGAGTCGCGGAGTCGGAGTCGCGGTGTTTGGGCCGGAGTCGGATCGGAGTCGGAGTCGTAAAAAACGAGCGACTCCGACTACTTTTTCGTTAAAATTTAAAAAACATTTTTTTTTAATTATTATAATGAATGTGTATTGTGCGCGAATATTAAACTTGCAGGCGCAAGTCGCGCCGATATGGTGAATCACCGAGATCCATTTAATGCATAAAGTCTACAAAAATGTGTTTGTCTCCTTCTTTCTCACGTCGAAAGAAAAGGAGCATTTGTTTCTCCTTTTGTTTGCACGCAATTTGCGCGCATTTTTTTGCCAGTCATCGTTCTGCATTGGTCACGTCCACGTGTTGATATCATTGCGTTACAGAAACAAAATTCTCTCCATTTCTCTATTAATTTTTGTAATAGCAGGGATCAGATGTACGTTCCCTTTGTAATAACATATTTAATTTTTTATTTAAATTATCATATATAATAGGTTAATTTTTTTAAAGTTTGATCTTGTTTTATTTATATCCCTATAACATGAAAAAAAATGGCTATATGCAAAGGTAGGAAACAACCTGCTAAAATTGAGCTTTTTTGAGTTGGAGTTGTGGAGTCGGAGTCGTGGAGTCGGAGTTGTGGAGTCGGAGTCGTATTGTTGGTAAATATAGGAATCGGAGTCGGAGTCGTGTTTTTTTTTAAGCGACTCCACAGCCCTGTTTATTTGTGTTTATGCAAATAGTTGGCCTCAAGTTCGAAAATGTTATTAATATATAGCAATTTTAAAAATTCATCCGGTTTATATTGCATTATAGTTTCGATATGTACATAACTATCTGGGTGATTTATTTCTATATGGCAATCCTTTTAGCCAACCTAAAATATGCTATAGAGATCCTATATGAAATATAGAGTAGAATCCGTTTAAAAAAAATAACAGGTACTAACGGAAATCGAAACCACAATCTCCGAGTTGAAAGACAAACGTCTTACAAATTAGACCACAGAGGATGATATGGTTTTCTAACATTTTTTTAACCGATATATTTTTGGCTTGATTTTATCGATATCATCGGGTATCTAATAATTTTTAACAAAAACTCATCAACCTTTGAACACTTTTATCAAGATAATATAAAAAAATATTTTCAATATCTAAAAATGGATTTACCAAACCTTTTTTCGCAACACGCGCTATACGAGTATTATATTTATAATTAGTTTTAAATTTCTCTTACTCGTGTTCTAATTACAATGGATAATTAATTATTCTGAATATAAAAGGGTGTTATAATTTTACGTCTCGAATCTCGTAAATCAAAAGTCAATACATACACAATATGGGCGTATGTATTAAAAGAAACACATATTGTCTGTTCCGAGATAATTGAGGAAACGTAATACCAACTATTATATATTATAAAACGAGAAATACACATTTTTGTTTTGCAAAAAATAAATACTATACAAATATCAAACAAATTCATAAATTTATGTTTGTGGGTTGGATTTTTTTCGCCTATATATTTTCGTATATAAATTTAATAGTTAAATTAAACGTAACGGATTACTTAAAGGGTTTTATTGCATAACAATCACACACACCGTTTTGCAATTTACTGTTCAAGTGGGTTATCGATCTAATTCGAAAACTTTGATTATTGGTTTTACGTTAAGAAATATTCGTATGTGCCCGGGGCCGTCTTAACAGCATACTCGTAGTAGGCTCTGAATAAAGCAATGCACTAACTGCATGCATGCCCTACCCCCCACGGAATTACTCGTAAAAATGTGAACGATCAATAAAATTAAATCAATGTATTTATTAGTGCTATCAATAAGATAATTGTTTAATCAACAAAATCAGCGAGAGATCGAGTAATTATTCACTATCCCAAGAGATCTCCCCTGAATGGGGCGCTTGGGTATCATGCAAATGCTCACTACCTAGCGAGCATTTGCTTTTAGATGACACTGCATTTACCTATGTACTTTATTGATTCTTCCAATATATAATCTATCGCACCTTTCTCACAACTAAGAAGCGGAAGTAAACACTTCTTAAAAAACACATTTTATTTTGATTGAAAAGCTGACAGCGATCAACTGGTTCACACATGTCATCTCGTAAATCGGGATTATATCACGATGATGGAAAATACGCACTTTAAACATTTTATTCAGGTGATTTATAAACTGAAGTATATTGAAAAAATTTGTCACCTGGCAATAAGCTCGCCAGATTGTTATAAATGAAGTGTTAAATAAATATATTTAGATATATTTACGGGATGGAACGCCATAGTGACCTCATTCCTCCCCAGTGCAAATTTACCCCAAGGAATTTGGGCTGATGAACCCTTAATACGTGTATACCCATTTTGATTAAAGAGATGTCTTCATCTTTTTTCAATTGAGAGTGTAGGAGCAAAAGGCACATGTGGTCAGATGACATATATTTCGGATAAAGAAACATAAATTACTTTTCTCGCGCTCCACTTATCTAAGGCTAAGAACGTTTCCAAGAACATATTAAGAAAACGATGAATTATTTAGTTTTTGAAATCTCAAATGACTCAATGTATTGGGTGTTAACATAAGTTGTGTCCGTTTTTTTCTAAATTTAAAAATTAGCACCAAAAGTAAAGCAAAATGGAAAAGGTTATACGTCATTTGAAAGAAAATTTTCTGCTCTGCAAGATATTGTGTTTGCTTTTAAGTTACATATATTATTTTATTTGATTACAAGCCTTCAAAAATGGAATGTAAAGTAGACGAAATCGAGCATTTTCGACACCTCCTTCTGTTCGCGTTCAATCGAGGGAACAAAGCTGCCAAAGTTGCTCGCGATATTTGCGAAGTGTACGGTGAAGATGCTATGAATGAAAGGATAGCTCGTCGATGGTTTTTGCGTTTCAAAGACGGTAATTTCGACCTGAAAGGCATGGAGCGTTCCGGACGACCAGTGGACTTCGATGAAGACCGCTTAAACCATATTATTCATGAAGATCCCTTTCAAACCACCGTAGAATTGGCTGAGCAGATGAATTGTAGTCACATGACTGTATACCGCCATCTTCTTTTTCGAGGCACGAACGATACTACAACGAACCTAAAGAAGCGATTTGCACCTGTTTCCGTATAAAATTCAGTTAGTGCAAGAACTGAAGTAAAAAATCCACAACAATGCCTTGAATAAGAGCTTTGGAGTACGGGTCATGGGCCACATGTATAGCATGATGAATGGTGAAAATATAATATTTTTAAAAACCATTATTTCTAAACCAATCCGTTTGTACTGTACCGATACAAATACTAAAATAGGTGGATGGCTGCCGCTCAATACTCGAAGATTCCGATTTAATTCTTGCGTTTTCGGTGAACAATAGCAGGTTGAAGATTCCTCTTTAGCAGGTAGAAGTTTGTCGTAAGTAAAACACAGTAGACGTTCCAGAAAATGAGAATATATATTGGTCATTTTTCGTTCCTTTATTCACCCGTGTATGCCATCACGGCTTGCTAGATACCGTGTATACCACGCGTTCTCTGCGTGCATTCCCATTTTTTTGTAATCTGAATTTTTTATTTATAAATAAAAGTAATGTTCATGCATTTTTTATTGTTAGTTTTATGACTTTGATGATTTTGGTGCGCCGCAAATTTTTCTTATAATCCAAAGTGCTCCGTGACTTCGAAAAGGTTAAGAAACACTGGTCTATAGTGATCACGAAATGTTCACAAATCCGCCTTAACAAATCCTCTAATTTATTCTGAAATGGCTAATCATTGTCACCGTGAAAACTATACTTTTTCTATCGATGATGCCAAATTCTTACATATCAGTAGTAACGGAAATAAATTGGACAGATTAGGGGCCCTAGAAATTTCTAAGTCAGTACACCTATCCGAATACCTGTTGAACAGTTATTTCCCGAAAATCTCTCCGCTCTTGGCCGAAATTGTCCCATGCCTCCCTCACCCCTCAGCCCCCAACCGTTGAAGCGTGTATATCGGTACCAGTTCGAACATCATTTAGTCTTGTTTGCGCTCTCCTGAAGATGAGGTGAAAGCCTTGAAACTGGTAGGGTTATACCGTCACAAAAAAGTGGAATAAACAGTGTTTGATAAAAATAAATTACAATAAGAAATAAATTAATTTTGGTAGCTTTCGTAACTTCACAGCTTAAACTTTTCACGGTATTTCTTGGTCATAAATCGTTGTAACTGAAATGAGAGATCCTCGTGGTGACCTTTCTTTATCTTGGAATGACAATGTTGCAATATATCAAATTTACTGTGCCAACTATGATTTTTTCAATATTTTGTAAATCGTGAATCAACTTATAAAACAAGTCGTTTTGTAGACTCGTAATTGATCTACGCAATTGCATTATTATTAAAAGTATTTATTGTAGGTGCGTACAGAATGAGATATAGAAATTCTTGAACTTCTTTTCTGTACCTTATGAAGTGTTAAACCTTTTTTTGGACTTCTATACGTTTAAATTTAATATTTGTTCATAATTCCACTGTATTCTCGTTAAAATATCGTTTAAAAGCCTTATTAAAAATGATTAACCAGTTGTTAAATACTTTAAGTTGTTAAATTTTATTTATACCATATTTTTTATTTGTATCTTTCGTTTGTGCTCCCTGATGATGAGGTGAAAACCTTGAAACCGGTAGGGTTATACCGTTACATAAAGTGGAATAAGCAGTGTTTGATAAAAACAAACTACAATGTATTTATTTTGTTAGTTTTTCTTCATTTAATCGTTCTACATGCCCAAACTATATCCGAGTACTCTTTTTCATCTTTCTCAAGACACCATCCATACGTTCATATTCATTCATTCATTCATTCCCAATCACTTCATTCCATGTTCTGTCATGCATAAAGTATAAATATTCGAAGTGTGCAATTCGTGAATGTTTTTGTCGGATTTATTTTTTAGTATGTATTATATCATATAATTGTATGTTTAGTATATCAAAATATATTGTAGGCAATGTTTTTATGTTTTGTAATCACTTCAATCAATTTGCGTAATGTGGCATGGGCACAGACTGAAATTTAATTTTAGCTTTTTAAACGCAATTCAGTTAGTCTGTTGAGAGAAGTCGATAGAACGTCGGTTCAAGGAAAACTTGAGTACTTCTCTGCCCTGCGGCTCTATGAGGAACACTGCGATACTCTTATTGGTTGTTTGGAAAGTAATTTCATATTTTTAGGTCAAATTCAAACGCAAAATTGCACCAAATGCTTGTGGACGGTGGCTTTCGATATTTCCAGTATCTCAGAAATCTCTCGTGCTGTAGAATGCTGGTTAATCGCATCAAAACCTTGATTTGGTCATCAGTGGTAATAATCGGTCTTCCAGAACGGATACCATTTTCAAGTGTCGTATCAGCAATACATGTTTTTAAACCACATTTGACACAAACGTTCGCTTACTGCATCGTTGCTATACTTTACTGTATATTTACTCGTAGATATATACGAGTATTTTTTGGTTTGTATCGCATTTTTTCCCTTTACGTTACTAAAAGGCTACAAACACCGAAAAAACAATTTATTTTTCCATCGTCAAAATAAGACCAAAACACCACTCAAGTAATTTGGGCAAACAACGACCAAAAATGCACTTAACTACTACCTTTTATAATCATATACATTCAGCATGTTTCAAAAGAAGTTAACAACGAAATTGTCCTAAAGACGTCTATTCGAAATACGACCCAGTACATAGCTTAATCTCAAAAATACGTTCAAATATAATACATCATACAACGGTAAAAAAAGCTATAGACTGGCAACCTAACAATTTTACTTTAAAAGTTATCATATTTTTTCAATGCAAGCCTGTTGTACAGCTGGGATGTTAATGTCAACTAAGAAAGTCAGCTCGTAGTATTGTATTAAACTTTCACTGTATATAGCACAACTTCCCAGGTTTATTTTTAAGTGGCAATCTCTTACAACCAACCAGAAATATGTTGAAGAAGCCTGCAGTGAGAACCAGACAGGAAATCTTTAAAAAAATGAGAACCAATGAGAATTGAATCCGCAACATCCAGGTCGAAAGACAGCTATCTTACCAACTCATAGTTATAGTATGACCGCTGTAAAGTGGAAATCAAGCGAAATATTTTTTACCACCAAATAACTCGATTTCTTGAACGACTTGGTGTATTTTTATAACTCGTTCCTACTGCGCTAGCGACTAACCTTTGTCCAAATTTTAAACAGGATTTATATGTTATTACGAATTCACGTCGAATGATTAATTATTGTTTATGAAATCTCATCTCTTGAGCAACTCTTATTTTTCCTCCAAAGCATATTTCCTAAGATGTCATAGTTCGAAAGTCTTTACTTTATACGACGATTTTGTTAATGAGATGTTTGTTTATTTCAATTTACAATATAAGCTTAGTCCATTTACATTTAAATTTACAAAAAAAATGTAAATGTATTTTAAATAAGTAATAAAATATTCAGTTAGTTGAATAAGTTGATAAGTGCTTTCTAACGTCCCCAGTCTTAGAGGACAATGTCTTTTACTATTGATATTGTCTGTTCGGGGGAGAGGGGGGGGGGGGCGTATAGGCATATAATATATATCATCATTGTTAACCAGGGTCTATCCACTGCTCGATGAAGGTCTCTCCAAGTTGATGCTGCCATGCTTCCTGATTTCATCTATCCAGCGTACCTTTGGTATTCTTCTGGGCTTCTTTATGCCTCTTGGGTACCATTGGATTATTTCTGATGTCCATCGGGAGTCTGACATTCTGGCTACGTGTCCTGCCCATTGCCATTTTATTCTTTTGTACACCTTTATAACGTGTTTTGTTTACGGTCTCTTTTAGTATATCCCAACATGCATCTCTCCATGCCCCTTTGTGCGGTCTGGAGCTTTTGTATGTTCTTTAGTGTGATCATCCATGTCTCGTAGCCATACACGTAAGTACAGGGAGAATACACTGGTTGTAGTTTTGTCCTTCGTGCTATTTCCTCCGATATGCCACCTACAAAGGAAATAAGTTGGCCCAAATACACATATTCCTGGACAAGTTCTAGCAGCTTTTCATCTACGTTTATTGGTGTTGGGGTAGCAAAGTTGTTCATCATATATATGATATTTGGTTTTTTATATATTCATTTTTAAACCAAGTTCTTTACTGACCTCTGCCAATTCTCGCAGTTGGTGCTGAAGATCATTTGAGTTTTGTGTGAATATAACGATATCGTCTGCATGAATAATCTCAAAAGGTCAGGTATTTTCCATCAATCACCATGACTTTATTACCTCATTCCAGTTTATTAAAGACGTATTCAAGTGTAGCTGTGAATAGTTTTGGGGAAATAGTATATCCTTGTCGAACTTCCTTACCAATTTGGAAGGCCTCTGAGGATTTGGGGAGATGTATTTTTGCTGTTGCGTCCTTATAGATGTTATTGAACAACTGAATGTATGCTCTACCAATGCCTGAGTCTTTAGAGCTTCTAGTATGGCAACTTTCTTGACTGAGTCAAATGCCTTTTCGTAATCCACAAAGGCTAGGTATAGAGGAAGTTCGCATTCCTCACATCGTTCTATTATTTCCCGCAGCATTTGAATATGATCCATGGTACTGAAACCCTTCCTGAATCCAGCCTGTTCTCGTGGTTGGTTCGTGTCAAAAGTACTCTGCAGACTGCAATGGATAAGTAAGCGTTAATATGATGACTAAAGAAAAATTATAATTTTTTCAGTGTCATAATATTTTTCCCCGATTTTCACCTATTTCCATTTCTTCATACTCCACATCTCCGGGCATTATTTATTTTTAAAATACAAAAGTTATATTTATTTCTGCCAGTACGCAAAATGGCGCAACACAAACCATAATTTAACAAGAAATTCAATTTGTTCATACTAATCAAAATATACATTTTTTATTAAAGGTTTCGGATAAATATGTTCGAACGAATAATGCCTGTGAAAGTATTTACCTATATACTATATTGAAATGACACAGAGGAATATTGGTATTGCAATACGAATAAATAAATGTTGTTTATCAAAATACAACTTTTCAGAATTTGCAAACCATAGACAAGTCTTGATTTAAATAAGAAGAATAAAAAAAATGAAAACTCACAAAAGTTATATAAAACTATGAATTCAGGCGTATTAGGTCTCGGCCACACAGATAGGAGCCTCACTTGGTGCTTAGAGCTACGCTGCGAGCTAGGCGACATATCCTAGCAAACCAATGCACCGCATACTATCGCAATGGTCACACTGCACGCTTCGCGCCACGATACATGACGATTAGTGAACTAGTGAGTCTCCTAGCTAACATACGTGTTGGTTAATTTTATTGTGTCACCAAGTGATTTTACAAGATGGCGGAAGTTTTAATAACAGCTGTATATCAAAGGGAGCATTTGTGAAACCCATCGAGAAAATTATAGAAAAATGTACCTGTAATAAAATCACTTTGGAATGAAGTTGCACAGGAAGTAAATAAAGATGGTAAGTTGTAATGAAATTGGTTAGTTTTGAGTGGGGCATCATTTGTTGACTCAACCGCTCCCAAATGTCAAATGAATTTGTGTGAAGGACTTTGGTGTGGCCAAGAATGAAGTCACCTAGTCTATTAATAGCTTAGCACCTAGCGAAGCACTTTGGTTTGGCCTTAGCCTTAGAGATACATAAAACCATTAAGCAAAACTATACAACTAATAAATAACCAAAGATTGCGAAAAATCACGATTTTTTTAAATTTCCTTTAGGTCAATAGACCATTCACACTTCCAATGTAACATGACACTAGTTTGACCTAAGCATTGCTCTCTAAACTCGCCACAAACCGGGACCATTCCGTCCGAAGACATCCTCTAGGTAGGAAGTGTGTAGCTGGTATTAATGCAATTAGCGGAATGACACGTTAATGTATTGTTAATATTAAAATATGCCATAATTAAAAGTCTTTAGGTGAAGAAAAACTGCAATATTAATAACGACTGAACCATTTTGATATTGTATTATACAATATCAAAGCGCACATATTATAGGCCTATGTCCGCCGTGCAAGACGATGGATATGCAGTGATTATTTTATCTATATTCATATAAAACATGTTTGTTTTGAAAAAAAAAACAGTTAGATAATTTATATACTCCTGCATTTAGAAAACTAATGCAAAAAAAGTACAACAAATATAACATAACACATATTTTAAATATTTGTTGTTTTACACTTAACATTTACTTTCTCTTGTCTGATTGATTAAAAGAGATTATCTGTTATCTGAGCGTACTCGTTATTTTGAAGTGCACTAATTTCCATAAAGTATAAATAAATTTAAATAAAGAATATAGTGCTTGGATTTACGAATTCTGTAAAATTGTTGAATTATATTGTGGTAGGACATAAACATATCAAAATTATTATAATTGGTGCAAAATATAGCAAAACAATAAACAGTATTTTGTGAAAGATAATATATTTTTTTCATTCGCATGCAGAAATTCGAAGAGGTGTGCGTTATTTATTTAGTATACGCTGATAGTTTGCCAATGACAATGAGTTAAAACAAAATATTATGTAACATATGATCCATTAAAAGAGCGAATTAAAAAAATTATCAAAGCAAAACTAATTTTTAATAATAATCATAATGATACTTACTGACGTTGTAAAAAATGACACGTCTTCCGTTGCGATCTCGTACAGGTGACACGAACATATATCTAAACAAACAAATGTTAAATGATACCTTGAAACCGTTAAGGTTATCTGTGCTTGAAACTGTTAAGGTTATCTGTGCTTGAAACTGAGGAATCTCAAACAAGTTTAGAGAAAAGACACGTAAGAAAACATTTCATCTCCAGCTGTACACTAGATATTTCTTTGTAATAATAAGAAAAGATACACAACAATTATTATAGACAAGTATAATATTATTCCAAGTATAATTCTAAATGTTACACATTTTTATGCATAAGTACTCATTCTTTAATAATTTTGTATTATTAAAAAGTTTAACAAATATTTTTTCAAATAAAGTTATATACTTATCGTAATTTTTCTTCCCAAATTGATAAGTGACCAAAACATGTTATAATATACTCGTATATAAAATTCAAAGATTTGCTTTCTTACTTATTATCATTATATTGTGTTCTTACAAACTAGTTTTTTTGTGAAGTCTCATTATCGTTAGTGAGCTCAAAGAATTTACAGTTCTCAATAAAAAGTCCTTTGTGAAAACGAGAAACACAATTTCGTAAGTCAAAGATAATTGGATATGGACTATTACCAACTTTTCACAGTGACCTCACGATATATCTATCGACATTATGTATTATACGAATAATTGCAAATAAACCTAAGAGAATTACGTTTGTTATATATTTGTTATATAATTATAAATTTGTCCCATTTGTAACAATACGTAACCTATTCTTCAATACGAAAGAGAAGTAAGCCATTGTTATTATCTCACGAGAAAGAACCTTGCATAATTATTTTTATTATATAATTGTTTGCCTTGCAAATAATGAGAATCACAAAATGAAGTAACACTTACAAGCGCATTTATTATAATTCAATCTCTCGCGAGAGTGGGACATTAAGAGAGTATTGTTGAACATGTTTTGTCTCATTGGCAGTGGTATTCTTTTCGACTTAAGTAACTCAAGGAGGAAACATTTTCACGTTGTATCGAGTATATTTTTTTTCAAATGACTCGGACTAAAATTTTATTGTGTCTAACTTTCCATTCAGAGCTTCCAATATATGATAAAGCATTTAAATAAAAAGAAAGAATATATGTTGTGTTAACTAAGCGTAATAATTAAAATATGTAAATGAAGAAAATTATGTTGATTTTTTTTCTTGCGCGGGATAGGGTCCTGAGCCTTCTGAACGACGGCCTGTTGTGTGCGTAAGATTATGTAGTTCTTTTCGACTGCAAGTTATATTATCTGTTAACTAAGCGTAATAATTTAAATATGTTAATAAAGAAAATTATGTTCATTTTTTTTCCTTGCATGGATATAGGGTCCTGAGCCTTCTGAACGAAGGCCTGTTGTATGCGTAAGATTATGTAGTTCTTTTCGACTGCAAGTTATATTATGTGTTAACTAAGCGTAATAATTTAAATATGTTAATGAAGAAAATTATGTTGATTTTTTTTCTTGCACGGAATAGGGTCCTGAGCCTTCTGAACGAAGGCCTGTTGTGTGCGTAAGAGTATGTAGTTCTTTTCGACTGCAAGTTATATTATGTGTTAACTAAGCTTAATAATTTAAATATGTTAATGAAGAAAATTATGTTGATTTTTTTTTCTTGCACGGGATAGGGTCCTGAGCCTTCTGAACGAAGGCCTGTTGTGTGCGTAAGAGTATGTAGTTCTTTTCGACTGCAAGTTATATTAATCATGTTAGTATTTCAATATCAAAATCTTTCTTCTAACTTCTTGTATTTTTGTATTCGTGACCACTCTCAATTTTAATTATATGTTGTAAGATGTATTAATGATGAAATAAACGGTAAATATTATAAATAAATACGTACTCCATATGATATCTATTATACTAAAAGCAAATAAATTTTTCAGTTTTTACTTCTCAGACGGCCAATATGATTACTACAGTTTCCTGCCTAGCTACTATATGATAACGTGTTGTACTACTGATTTCGTAAACCTGTTTTCAAGAACCCATGAATGAATTGGTTGACGACACTGTTTTAATAACATTTATCTTAAAATGTATTCTTTTGTTGAAAGTGTGCCGAGTTCCAATTTCTTTTAAACGACATATGTGGCGTAATGATTTTAATAACATAATTTAACTCAACTGACGTATTTTGGTAAGTCTATTGCATTGTTAACTATATTCAAGACTGATCAAAACTGATTTCAATCACCCAATTCAAATTTAAAAAATTTGCTATGAACTCGAAGAATGATTCAATAGGATCGTGTAAGCAAATAGAAAGTGAATTGTCTTTGTTCCTCATCATTATCAAACAATATATAATCTTCTTCTAGATCTTGCGGTCTGTTTAAACAGGATTTCAGTTTTGGTCCTGTGACGAAGATGTCCAACTTTCTCTCCATCTCTTTGGTGGACGTCCCGGTGGTCGACGGCCCTCCGGAATCTCGTGCATTACAATTTTAGGTATTCTCGCGGGGTCCATCCTCTCAACGTGGTCCCTCCAGAATTATCTTCTCTGCCTACTCCATCTCACGATGTCCTCAATGTTACAACTTCTGCGGATTTCCTCATTAGGTATCCTATCTCTAAGGGTTCTACCCACGATAGGCCTTCTGTTGTTCTGAGGAGGTGTTTCGTTCTTACAGAGTCTGCTCTTGCTTCGATTCCGTAAGTCATAACAGGTCTTATGATTGTACTTACAAAAAAAAAAGTAACCGGCGGTAAGTGATACACATCGGACGGAACACGTGTGTGAATAGCAGAGACGACGCTCTACAAAGCCGAAGTTAGCCGATTATGGCCGACAGTCTCTTTCTTAAGCCCGATGTGTATTACTTACCACCGGGTACTGTACGTTCGTATGTAACAATAAGTGTTGTCAAAGTTACGATTTAATAGTTATTATTTGATGTCATATTTGTAAAAAAAATCCAAAATAATTTGACAGCCGTCTTTTTGATATGATTGTAAGATAAAATAACAATTTAAAGTTGAACAGAAAAATATAAAACAGAGATTTTTCTTACATTTATAATATTAACACCCAATAATTAGATTCACATATTACAGTGATGCTATGTAAATATATGAATTTGTTTATAAATGGTTTATGTAAAGTATTATGTGAATATAAGATGGACACTTTTTTTTTGAGTTTGATTTCATTTCCATTTTACATTATTGAAAATTTGCAGTTTCATTCCGGAAACGTATTACATTCATTATTTTACTATCAAAATGTCAATCTTAAGTGCTACAGACTTATTATGGATCAAAATGATATAACGGCTGCTGCTATAGTAAGAGCTGCAGATGCGATAAAGAGGCGATCGCGTCAGTCACAGTGAACAAGCGATACTCGAGAGAAGCAGCTACACGACAACATGACGCTGTACAAAGCCGAGCACAGCGTCATATTGCAAAAAATGTGATTTACTTAATTAATCATTGGGCTATTACTAGTTATTAAAGTAATTATGAAGAGCAACATAACCTGAAAAACTATAACTAATAATATTTAACTGCAAACCGTTTAATTCAAAGGACTGTCTAGTCACATATGTTACACATAAAAAGTGCGTAAAAGTCTATTTTCTTAACAAACCATTTGATGTGATTAAAATATGCCTTTACACTAAACATTAAATACTTTTTGCATTTCCCTTATATTTTACTGATTTTAATAAATTTAATTCGCGGTATAAATGTATATTTGGTGGACTGTACTGTTGGATAGTAATATAAAAAGAGATAGAAATTAATGAAAATTTAATAAAATTTTCCTTTGAAATACTTCAAATCAAATAACCCTACAAAAACGTTTATTTTTTAAAAACTTTATTAATATCGTATTCGTCTATGAGAAAATATAAATTAATACGTAAAATTGTCAGAGAAAGACATACATATCACCACGCCGTTTCCTTGTCAGGTTAGGCAGAGAGGACAGAGCACCAGATTTTTCGACTGTGACAGATCTTTCGCCTCCTCCACATCCACATCCTCTTTCTCACACAGCTTCTACGATTAATTGACTTAAACATTTCTTTCTTCCAAAATATCCCTTGTCCTAACCACACTTTCAGGTAGGTTTTTTGCTACCTCACATCCCATTCACATTTTAAATTTACATTTGTTTCGTCAGTATTTTCTGATTCATTCATTCTACATATTACTTTTCAGCCTTCTAAATATATCAGTCTTATATTTGTCATTTATTTATTTTCAACCAATTTATTTTTATCAGCGCATGCATTCATTCTACAGATTACTTTTCAGCCTTCTAAATATATCAGTCTTATATTTGGCATGTATTTATTGTCAACTTATGTATTTTTATCAGCACATGCATTAATTCTACAGATTACTTTTCAGCCTTCTAAATATATCAGTCTTATATTTGTCATGTATTTATTGTCAACCTATGTATTTTTATCAGGGCACGCATTCATTCTACAGATTACTTTTCAGCCTTCTAAATATATAAGTCTTATATTTGGCATGTATTTATTGTCAACCTATGTATTTTATCAGCGCACGCATTCATTCTACAGATTACTTTTCAGCCTTCTAAATACGAGTATATCAGTCTTATGTTATATTTGTCATGTATTTATTGTCAACCTATGTATTTTTATCAGCACACGCATTCATTCTACAGATTACTTTTCAGCCTTCTAAATATATCAGTCTTATATTTGTCATGTATTTATTGTCAATCTATGTATTCTTATCAGCGCATTTATTTCTTCATCAGTATTTATTCGGCTCATTTCAGTTTATTTCACGTTCACGTATCACTTTCACGAATCAAAGTTTATAGTAATATACTGTTTATGATTATCATCTTAGCCGAGTTTAATACTAGAGTGTTGAAGTATTTATGTTTTAGTGCCCCTATTGATTTTGTTTCCTATCGCTAAACGACGTTCAATATATCTCGTAACTCTTCTATTAGGCAAAGAAAACATTGTTTAAAAATTTACTACGAAAATCTATTTTAACCCATTTATTCATATACATTTTTAAAATTTGTATAGTAAATAAATAACTACATAAATAATCTTAAGAATATTAGTATAAATATATAAAGTGAGCACTTAACTCAGCCTTCAAAGGTGGTCATAAGCCCACAAAATACCAATTAAAATAGATACCGTCTCCTGTATATCCAAAACAGAGAACAATGTTACTAAAGAGTCATCCAGGCCAAAAAATTAAAAATGCTGTAAGGAAGCTGCTGAGGGATCTCCAGGTAGATCTGATGTCAGAATCCAATATTTACAGTTCGCGAAGTAACTGAAAACCTAAAATAAACATATGTAACCCTTCGCTAAAATCAAACAAAAAATCATATATATATATATATATATATATATATATATATATATATATATATATATATATATATATATATATATATATATATATATATATATATATATATATATATATATATATATATATATATATATATATATATATATATATATATATATATATATATATATATATATATAACCTAGTAGGTTTATTGCCAAGTGGAAATTTCTTCCAAATCAGATAAAGTGGCCTTAAGTAAAAAACTAAACTTTATTTTGAAAAAAATATTGGTTTAAATGGCAATCGTACCCATAATCCCCGGATTGGAAAATAGACGTATCAACAAGGCTATCTTGCTAAAGCTTTTCTTGTGGCCAGAATATATGTAAATAAAGAATAATAAATCTACGTAAATCGACCGATTATAACATTGCTTAAAATAAAAACGAAGGTTTACATACTTGAGATCTCAATTATGTAATGTTTATTGACGAAATAAAAGTACTCCAACCTAAAGTCAACTTCCCTATTTTATCGATGATCTAAAATCTATAATTTGGACATTAATACGCATAAAAAAATCTTACTCACATTTAACCTGTTCTGACATAATTGAGGAAACATCCAGCCGCTGTGTATGGATCATTTTTTAAGACGGTATTTAAATACGATAAACCCATTTTACTGACTTGATATTTTTTTGTGCACGATTACGGTATTTTTTCCGATTTAGCAATTAATAAAAATGTGCAGAAAATATCGATAGTGTATTATCAATATATTGTAGTATAGAATAATATTGATAATGATGACTATAGGCAACTCCTCGTAATCAAGAAAAATATTTTCCGTCCCAATGACGTGAATAAAATGTTGCAGTTTAGAAATAATAAAATATTGACAAGCAAATAAATCATATTTAAGGAACAATACGTAGGTTTATGTAGTGCAGTATTTGTTGTGCAGATTTATAAACTACAAAAATACATACATCAATTTCCAATAAGATTTCAATGTAAAACCAGTTCCAAGTTATTGTTGTGGAAATCGAACCTGAGAAACTTATTTGTTTAACAAATATATTGCAATTAGGCAACATTCTATTTGACCACACACATGTTTCTATTGACTGATCGCTGATTGATTAAGTCGCCTGTTTTTCCCTTTAAATTTTCCGATACTAGAGCGATCAATTGCTACAGTAAACTGAAAATCCAATTTTCGATGATTGTTTATCAAATATTTATGAACGAACTTCAAAATCGTCAACGAATAATTAAAATAAGTCCAGGCAGACAACCTGACGATTTGACTTGGTATATCGTCAATAAAAGTATTGCCGTTCGTAAAGCTTTATTATGCCAGCGCATGGTCGACCTCAAGCAAGTAACATATGTTATACGGTCTGAACATGGTAAAGTGGGAATTTGGCCCTCTGGACCTTGGACTGTCGATTATTATTCAGCTCCACTGATTCAGCTCCAATTTTATATATACGGGAAGGAACTGGATAATGTGATCAATTTTATTCCTTGCTTTTCATATTACCAGGAAAGTCTTTCCACTTGGTTACCGACTCTGAGTTATCACTATTGGTTAAAATTGAAACAAGTTCTCGTTCCTCGATAATGATTGTGTTCCTCGATAATGATTTCACAATGACTAAGCAATATCAGTGAAAAGTTGCAGGCATGTAATATGACAATGTAAGTGAACTCACCGTTTAATAAATATGTAAGCAAGCCTTGTCATATCGCGGGCATGTTATGGTCAGCTCACAGACAAGTTAAAGGCGGCCTGTGAGCAGCTTAACATTAATAATCTCTTTATAAGAGCAAACAATCAATTTAGTATGATTTATGCATATGTGCATGACTTTCAAGTATTATATTGTTTTTTTTATGAAAAGAAATATTTAACAAGCACTGACGACCTCCGTGGCCTAATAGATAAGAAATCGGCATTTCAACCCGAGGGTACCGAATTCGCTTCTCGTCAGTCCGATTTTAGCTTATGACCTCTTTATAACATTCTGTTTCGTTAAAAGGGATTGTCATATTGCAACAAACCTGGCAGGATGTTATATATACAGCAAAATTGCAATAAAATAATAAAATACATTCTTTCTATGTTGATCATTCTGAAATCCAATTGGAAAATAATCTAGTTGAAAGCAATAATACGAAATTATGTATCGTTATTTTCACATAAATGCAGAATTCTTCATTGTAACATAATATTGAAAAATTCAACACTGCTATTTTAAGTATTTCTTCAATATAATTTGTACGTTCCGGCACTGATGAACAATATTAATTATTTGTTGTAATTTAAGGTTTTCTTCAATATAATTTGTACGTTCCGGTACTGATGAACAATATTAATTATTTGTTGGAATTTAATATAATTTGTACGTTCCGGCACTGATGAACAATATGAATTATTTGTTGTAATTTAAGTTTTTATTCAATATAATATGTACGTTCCGGCACTGATGAACAATATGAATTATTTGTTGTAATTTAAGTTTTTATTCAATATAATTTGTACGTTCCGGCACTGATGAAAAATATGAATTATTCGTTGGAATTTGATAAAAATATTATTTACTTTAACATAAGATCTCTTTAAAATATTGACTTGAATACAATTTGCATATTCGATAAGATGTCATTACGACTGGAATTAATTCAAAATAATGTTTTAAATTATACAAGTAAGATGTAAATATTCTTGAAGTATGGTATATCTAAATTTTAACATACTTTACAACGTTGTGATATTTAAGAAACAAATTAATATTCAACAGCTCTTTATTTTATAATCGAAGAACAAAAAACAATACAAAGAATATAATGAAATTTCTAGCAGAATTTATTAGAACATAAGTTTTTTTTAACAAAATAAAAGCAAAAAAGGGTAAAGCAGTGTGTTAAAAAATTAACGTGGAGATAAGGGAATAAAGATAATTTATTATTTTATATGAATATTGTACATGTTTTAAACCATCGTTTGTATGGTATAAGTAGATGGATGGATTTCTCAATATGTATTTGCATTTTTATATATTTTACTGTTTATATTTTTATATATACTTGTATATATACTGATGCTGTACTCGTATACAGAAGAGTTTGGTTTCTCGTTATCTTTTTCTTCAATTTCACAATATTATTTTTGATACTGTTATTTTTTACGCATATATTTATTATATGCGAAGTCTCTACAAAAAAGTAAAATATATCAAAACAGAGCCATTACATTGTTAGACAGCTAACATATAACAGAGCCATTACATTGTTAGACAGCTAACATATAAAATATATCAAAACAGACCCATTACATTGTTAGACAGCTAACATATAACAGAGCCATTACATTGCTAGACAGCTAACATATAACATTGTAATTTATTTTTATCAAACACTGTTTATTCCACTTTTTTGTGACGGTAATAACCCTACCGGTTTCAAGGCTTTCACCTCATCTTCAGGGGAACACAAACAAGACTAAATGCTGTTCGAACTGGTACCGATATACACCCTTCAACGGTTGGAGGCTGGGGGTGAGGGAGGCACGGGACAATTTCGGCCAAGAGCGGAGAGATTTTTGGGAAATAACTGTTCAACGGAACGGATCGGAACATCTGTTAACTACGAACTTTCACTTTTTATCTTGCAATAAACTGATCATAATTTGAAAATATTCAATGGTATCCACACTGTATAACCAGCAAGATAATAACAATAACACCCAAGTAGCGTTTCTATCGAAACTAATGAAATCGTATGTCTCGTAGGGAAATAATTCTACGAAATAAATTCACAAATCTTCAATACGGGGTTAAATTACAAAATTAAATAATAAAAAAAAACGACAATAACACTGGGGAACAATTTTGGTATTTTTTTTGCTTCTCAAACAAATTGACGTGATTATAATCGAGCATATACTAAGTTACAATAATATGTATTTTTTATTATCCTAGCACAGAATTCCGAGAAATACCTAAATAAAACTGTTTTAGGGAAAATTTATTTTAAAATTAAATCTAATACTGGCAACACCGTAACCGCATTGCATAACTGTCATTTACCATTCATTTTAGGTTATGTCAAAGTGGTGTTAATAGGTGTTGTGTGATTTAAGCGAGAAATTTTGTGATTTTGAGGGAAAAAACTTATTTTGAAGGGATAAATATGCCAAGGAAGTGCATTGACAGCCCAAACTCTTTTTGTTACGTTTGTGGGGGATTTGCGTTCAAGGAACAGCATAGAAATATAACACCTTTAATACGGAAGGCATATGAGTTACATTTTGCGTGCAAGATCGGAGACCAGGATAAATCATGGGCGCCTCACATTTGCTGCGCTACTTGTGCGGTAAAATTGCGAGCTTGGCTTAAAGGGGCCAGAAAATCAATGACATTTGCTGTTCCCATGGAATGGAGAGGGCAAAAAGATCACGCAACTGATTGCTACTTTTGTTTAAGTAATGTGATTCGGTTCTCTTCCAAAATTAAAAAGAGTATTGAATACCCGAATCTTCATTCCGCAATTCGACCTATCGCTCACAGTGATACGCTACCAATTCCAATACCGCCTTCATTTTGGACACTAGATGAAGATGATGACAACCATGCGGTAAACGAACATTATACGGATACGGAATACCACCTATCATCAACTTCCGATGAACCACACTTAATAACTTGGTGCTACAAGCGACGAGCATGGAGAGCGCTTTCATCAGGATGTATCAGTGATGGAAAAACGATACCAGGGAAAATCGAATCCAAACATGTTAGCGGATTATTACTGGACTACAATTAAAGACAATCCAAGATCGCAATATAAAAGAAAATTTAAAAAAAAAAGTAAAATTGGTGACAAGTAGATATATTTCCTTTGTACTGTGTAGAGCATAAGTTTTATTTTCAAATATATGATAAATTAAAAACTATACGTGATACAGACTAACATATTTAATGATACCAATGAAATCAGCATCCGAGACTGCATTAAAAATATGTATCGGACTCCAGGAAGCAAAAACTTTGTTCCGCAGTGTAATCAATCAAATTATAAAACAAAAGGTAATTTATTAACACATCCAAAAAAACTAACAATTCAAGATACATACATCTTCAAAACATGATTCATGAAAATTTCAATGTATAAGTACAGCACGAGAAAAAATAATAATTATAAAATTCAATCAATAAAAGATTTGAGTAAGATAAATAAAATGTCCCGAGGACAACGAGAGAAACAAAGAATACTTTGATATTATTATTGAGATTAAGGTATGCTTGTTCGATTAAAAAAAAAACAATTTTATTTGGATACGAGTATGCGTTAAAATACGCCCACCAATATACGAGTATGCGTTAAAATTTAAAAGAAAGGTAATGGTACATACCCGTTGTTAATAATATTTTCAATGTCTTTTTGTTCACAGTCGAGTCCTTTGCACATATCAGGAAAAGCTTTTCGAAGATAAAGCCATTTCTGGATCATTTGTTGTGCCATGGGTACACTGAATTTTTTAGCTCGCAGAAATCTCAACAAAAATGTGTCGTCTAAAATTAAAATTAATTAGAAATAAATTTAAAAACCTGTTTATCTCTTTTTGATAATTTAATATCACATGATGGGACATGACAGATGTATATAATCCTACATAATATAACTATAAACAAATACATACACATCTTATATAACTACTTGTTGCACAAATACATACACATCAATAAATAGGGTATGATCAAATTTGGTTCAGATCCATCAAGAAACATGTGACTAAACCCAAAACGTACTTTCATACACGTTTTAATTTTTAATAATTTAGATATTTGTATATACATAATTCTTTTTAAATATATTCTAATCTTATATAAAAAAACATTCACAATTACATGTATACCATAGTGAAGATTATGAATCAAGATAGAATGTCTTAAAGAATATATGTACAAATCTAAAATACACTGTGAAATGTGTGAAAGGTATATACTGAAAAGAACGTGCCATGTCCAAGCTGATCAGAATTATTAAGAATATTAAAATAAAAATTATGAATACTTCATTTGATCCATACATAGTTTTCTCGATCGTTTTCTACGACTTCTACTCATGCTTCCATCATAATATTATTTTGTTTATATTTCGTTGCCCATCTGTTTAACGTGTTCAAACCACCTTAATCTTTTGTTTTCACCTTACTTGACGCACCAATTTTTAATTCACATCTCATTATAATTATTTCTTTAACTATATATGTACATCGAAACATCACATTAGAACTCCGTACACGCATATTCACCGCATTGACACTTGCCTTACTGTGCTTAAAAATTCCCCAACCACGGTGCTGGACACTAAGCGTCCAGTGAAAAATGTATATTTTAAATTAAAATTATGCAAAATCTGCTAGGTTATTTTGTGTAATTAGCTATAAAAATTATTTTATTATGTACCCGTATTAAAACGTCGAATGATCAAATAAAATATAAGTCCTGGTCACTCGCTGTCCATCACAGGGTGGCAAGTGTTAACTGGGCTTCTTTCATTCATTTTCATTTCCATTCACTTTCATACATTAATATTGTTATGAGTCATAATTTTAGCTGATCTTGATATTATTTGGTTTGAAATATATGTATGGAAGTGAAACGTGGACATGGAAAAATACTGAAAGGCACTGAATAAATGCTGTAAAAATGCGTGCACTGAAAATAATACACGGGGTGACAATGTATGACATAATACGGAGTAAAGTGATTTGAGATGATATTTTTTAAATATTCTGATGAGTTTTGATGATGTGTTGAGTAAGATGAAGTAGATTATTCTAATATAGTGTGGGTACCTAGAACGAATGAAGGAAGAAATACTATAATATATAATGTAAATGTGAGTGAAAGGCATGGTAGAGGAAGGCCAAAGAAAGCATGGTTGGATCAAGAGAATGATATTTTGATAGAAGGAAACATAAATAGCTAAAGAAATATTAGGATATATATGAGAAGGTGTATGGATGTAAAAGAAGCGAAGAATATGTATCGGGATATGAAAGTCTGGTACCATGTCCTCTCTGCCTACCCCGATAGGGAAATGGCGTGACGGTTTGTATGGATGTATGAATAAATGTAGCAAATAAAAAAAATGGTTTGTTTATGTCACAGATTTTATTTCATTCTTATAAACTTATATAGTATTTTCCACTCCCCAAGTAAAAGCGAGAATTATTTACCTGTTCTAATATTTTGTATATCGCGGTTTTTTACAATCCACTGCCTTAACTGTTCGAGTCCGTGTTCTCTCGATGATTTGGTCTCTCGTAATTCCGCTTTGGCCAGCAAAGATACTTTTTCTTTGAAATCATCTTCATCATTTTTAGGTGCACTTTTCCATTTTTCCGTTTTCCCATTTGGCAATGAATTGATTACGAAGCGTGCTGTTTTCATGATTCTGTAGGGGGGAAAAAAGTAAAATTATTATTAACGTAACTTAATCTGCTTGTTTTACATGTTAATATTGACATAACGCTAATTCCAAAAAATACTTTTAAAACATTATAGAGAGAATAAGATTTCATCAAGTGCACGTTTCATTGGCACTGTCTGTTATTTGAATACTTGAGAAATGTCGACCTCCGTGGTCTAATTAGTGAAACCTATGTTTTAGCCCGGGGGTTTCAATTAGTATTTTTTCACGTGCGCATTTTACTCACATGCATTAAACACACAGAAATGTTGGCACAGAAATACTATTGTGGAGCAGCTTAGCAGATTTGGATACTAATCGGTTTGAGTATACGAGTATACTATATGTTTTAGTGCCCCATTGACTCTAAATGAATGAGGTACGAAAGTTAAATAAAAAACAATGTGTGAGACTCTCGCGCGGTAGAAGTGAAACTTCTTAGCTCCTAAGAAAAGTTGATTTTATGCGTGACATTTTCCCATTATTTAACGATTTTTATTATTATTTTTTAGGATAAGGAAATGGTTATGTGGAATTTAATTCAAGAAAATCTCTCTTAATTAAATAAAACATTATTATTTTTAATAATAAATAATAATTTTAATAATAATATAATAAGTACACTTAATAATATTAAAATAATATTAATTATTATTAATAATAAATTATTATTAATATTAAAATAATTTATTATAATTTATTAATAAATAAAATATTTAATAATAATAAATAATAAAAATATAAAACACCGTTTCACTTTTCGTGACGTTCGGGCCAATTTGCCCTACCGCACCTATAGAAGTTTCACTTCAAAAACCGGAAATAACAAGTCTGTAAAAGTTTATTGAGATTTTTCGTATTCAATTCCAAATGGTGATTAAACAACAAAGGTGCAATTTGGGTTATCCATGTTTGTTATATATATTTCACATACGTTATATATATATAGATAGCATTATTACCATATGGCAATCTCATCCAACCAACCAGGAAGATGTGTAAATAAGACAAATGTAAATTCTCAGATGACGTAAGTGTTAAGAGAAATATCGAAATGTTTGTAGATAGGATAAGTCAATGGGATTAAAACATATAAACTCAAACTCCACAACAGTATTTACCATATATGCCAACATTGATGCATGAAAGTGAAACGTGGACATGGAAAAAGACTGATTGGAGTCCCCGAGCTGAAAGATAGGTGTCTTACCAACTACACCACGGATGTCATTGAAGTATGACATATGTTAGATTACCTATATTATTACAAAAAACAAAAACAATACACCAATGATAGCATTACTCCACTATGATTTCAATTACGCACTTCGTGATGCGTTCACGTCCTGAACAATATTATAGAACTGAACAGTATAACAATGTTTCAATTACGCACTTCGTGATGCGTTCACGTCCTGAACAATATTATAGAACTGAACAGTATAACAATGTTTCAATTACGCACTTCGTGATGCGTTCACGTCCTGAACAATATTATAGAACTGAACAGTATAACAATGTTTCAATTACGCACTTCGTGATGCGTTCACGTCCTGAACAATATTATAGAACTGAACAGTATAACAATACAAAAGTTTTTTTATAGAATTTCTCATTCCAACAAGTAATTAATCGGATGTTTTCTGTGCGTGTAAAGGGTTCGTTTTAAATAATATTGTGAAATATTATGATAAACATAGATTGGCAACGTTCATAGAGCAGATCAGTAAAAACCCTGAAAAATATATGCGAATCAATGCCCTTGGCAACCTGACTGCTGGTCAGCCCAGGCAAAACAGGGCTTTCAGAGTCTCATGATTCAAGAAAAAGAGGAGGCAGACAATCTTCGTAGTTAAAAAAAGTATCATCATGGAGACTGGAGGGCTTCAACCATTATATGGTCATAAGAGGTATCTAGGTATGAAAATGTATTTTCCTTTGGACTCATTGTCATCTTCTTTTTCTCAAGGTGCCATCTATAATCGGAAGTTACCCATCATTATGGCAATCCCCCAGCCGTGATAATTACTATGGATGAATAATATTGTAGTCTCCCGTTACCTTCCACATCGCAATATTACTACAGTCACAGGGACATTACTGCATTATCTGAATTCAAGACATTTCTTAATTTCCATCTTCTCCGCCTTGGTTCAGTACTGATGACGCTGTTGCTTATCGATAGGTAATTTGCTAAAACACGAGTACTTCAAAGGCAACAGTTATAAGGTTTGTATAACGTCTACTCGTAAACTTCTTAATAATACAAAGCCCATATTACGTGCCGTTATTTTTTTTTTCAAATATCTTAAAAAAGATAATCTGAGTTGGATCTTTACTAACTAAATAAGTGCGAATGATCCTAATTTTGAAAGAGAAAATATTGATTAAAAAAGTGGTGAAGGTGTATTCATAACGGTATTAAATGGAGATCTGTTTTATCTTCCTCTCCCGACAGACATAGCTTCAAATTGGTTAGGCAATCTTTTCCAACCAATAAGAAATATGACAGGCCAGATTTAACAGTGTGGTCAAAATCTAGGAAAGACCGAATCTCGGATACAGCGCATTGTGGAAATTAATTTATAAAGTTCAAATATGTGTAGCAGCCTCGAATAAACATTATGGATTATAGTTTTGGGATAATTGAACAACTGTTAATTATGAATGATGATATGAAACGGGATTTTTTAATTGTGAATATGAATGATCAATTTGCTTTTAAGGCTGGGGTGGGGTGGGGTTATTGCTAGATATCTTTGCTGGTATTTTTATTTCACTTTCGATGTACACCTTGGTGTATTTATTGTACAAGGCAATCTTTTCCAATCAACCAGAAATGCGTTAAATATCATTATGTGAAATCCAGACTCAAATCTTTTTTTAAAATAGGCACCAACGGAAATTGAACCCGCGGGTTGGGAGTCACGTATCATATACCAACTTAGCCACGGAAGTTGTCCATAATATTATTAAACCGCCTTAAAGTCTGGTATATAATTGAATGGTTGAATTAAAATAGGCACTAAGTACCAAAAAAAAACAAAAAAAACAAAGTATGCAGTTTCATTATATATGACATATAGAACTAAACTGCATACTTAGTTTTTTTGTTGTTTTTTTTGGTACTTAGTGCCTATTTTAATTCAACCATTCAATTTATATTTCTATTATACCTAAATGCCAATTTTCTTTACTCACGTTTGAAATATCAAGAAGATTAAATAATTATCTAGTAATTCTATTAGGAAGTTTTCACGTTTCGTGGGAAAAAAATAATTCATTTTCCCCAAGCTCCATAATCTCTCCAAGATGATTAAAATGAAAGTTTCGCAAGAATAAATTGGACGATCTAGGGATAGGTAAGTGGTTTAAATCCACGTTTCTCCTTTTTCATATAAAATTATAAGTTTTAATTTCTCCGACTGTGATCTGATATTTCAATGAAATGTGATTAAAATAATTTTATGGCTACTACAAGATTAATTAAATATATGGCGTGATAATTTTCAATGTAAAATAAAACTTGATCAATAACATCAAGGGCGCTCATTTTAGTCCCTTGAATGCATTTTAATTATATTACATTGTGTCAACAATAAAATGACTAGGAACTTTATAACCAAGTAGCGATCTCTTTCTTCTAACCAGAAAGATGTTAAACAAGCCTTAAATGAAAACTAGACTGCAACCCAGACCACTACCGTGGCCTAATTGATAATACGCATGTCTTATGTATATTGTTGTTAAAGGGTTGCGGTTCGATTCCAGTTCTAATTTTATTAAAAATGATTCCAGCCTGGTATTCAATTAAGACATCTTTCTGGTTTGTTAGAAGAGGTTGCCTGCATGGCAAAATTCCGTCAGGCTATATACACCAAAGGTGAAATAATACAAATAGAAACCTAAGAAATAAATACAATACATACGAGTACCATTACGCTATCCCTTTAGGGGTAGTCAGATAGATCTCCAAATATTTATGTTCACACACGCATCCTTTGCTTCATCGTAACTTATACATCTCGACATACATGCTCTTCTGTTTCTCATACCTTTCCTTCAATCGAAATTTTGCCGACTGTATCTTTACATTTTTTCCTCGGTCTATATCTTACACGCACATATACTCGTACATAACACATATACGCACACGTATAATTCAAATTAATAAAATTCTAAAAGATGTTATTAAAATGGAGCGTCAAATTGGATATCATAACATTAGCTATTGAATCAAAAAGTTTTTGCAAAATGAGATTGAGATGTAATAAATTGTGTGTGGTTAATTTTATTTTAGGTACTAAGATTGAGATGTAATAAATTGTGTGTGGTTAATTTTATTTTAGGTACTAAGATTGAGATGTAATAAATTGTGTGTGGTTAATTTTATTTTAGGTACTAAGATTGAAATGTTATAAATTGTGTGTGGTTAATTTTATTTTTAGGTACTCAAGGTTTTTTTTCAGAGGAAATTGATAATTGCTCGTATTTTAAATACTATAAAACATTGAATTCGTCGTTATTAATAAAAAAATATCCACAACTCAAACATCACGGCATAAATTTAACTTTTATTTAACTAAGATAAAAAAAGTTTTCTTATAATCGAATTTTATTTTTCTGTCGAAGTTGTCAAATGAAAATCATTTTTAATAAAGCCTTTTTTCAAATAAGCATACAACATGAAAAAAAAAACATTCTTCATCGTCTGTATTATTTTTAATTGACAATTAATTCATATAAAGCAATACAGTTTCAAATTTAAATTATAAATTGCAATTAACGTGTTAAGTGTTTTAATATGAACTCACCTAAGATTAACGAGTATATGAATCGGGCAATTAAATTAGTAACTGTTGAAGAGCACAGGCGAACGGTTCAAACATAACTGAACTCCAATTTCTATAGTTATTATCTGGCCATAACGTGTTGGAGTCGGCATAATGTTGAATGTGTGGGGATCGGAATATCTAGTTCAGTGGTCCCCAACTGTATAGTACCACACATACAAAGTTATCGCTAGTGTGGCGGACACCATTTCCTTTTAGACAAATATGGACGTAATCATGCAAAAAATATCTGATCCAAGTTTTACCTGCTCTGAGATACTTAGAAAATATCTCGCCACTTTGTATTGGTTTGTACAGAGCAAAAAAACAAATTTTAAACGTAATTTTTACATAAAACACCCGCTTAAAGGGATTTATATTTTAGCACACACAGGATTGTTTTGCTCTATGTGATCTATATATCTAACATATAACCACCAAAAATATCTATGCTTTTTCGATATTTCGAATAAACTAAAAATATGTTTTATGGCTTAATTTATAGTATCACATTTTTATTATATAAAATGTAACTGGAGTGTTTAATGCCATGTGGTAATTTCCTCTCCCAACTAACTAGAAAAATGTTAGAGGCCTTAAGTAAAACCCCTTTTAAAAAATAAATTGGCTTCTGTTGAGATTCGAACCTTTAACCCCCGGGTTGAAAGACAAGCGTCTTACTAACTAATACACAGAGTTAATGTATTTTAATTATATTCTATTGTTATCAACAATCTAATGACTAGGTATATACAAAATACGTGTAATAGTTGCACAGAGATGTAGATGCATGAATTAAATTGACAATGAGTACCTTTTATCTAATCTTTCTGACAACATTTCTACTATTGCTCTGTTCTTTATGAAAGAACGACCTCCGTGACCTACTAAGTAAGGAAGTTGTACTCTATTGTTTTACATTTCTACTATTGCTCTATTTTTTATAAAATAACGACCTCCGTGACCTAGTTAGTAAGGAAGCTGTACTCTATTGTATTACATTTCTACTATTGCTCTGTTCTTTATAAAAGAACGACCTCCGTGACCTAGTTAGTAAGGAAGTTGTACTCTATTGTATTACATTTCTACTATTGTTCTGTTCTTTATGAAATAACGACTTAGTTAGTAAGGGAGTTATACTCTATTGTATTACACTTCTACTATTGCTCTGTTCTTTATGAAAGAACGACCTCCGTGACCTAGTTAGTAAGGGAGTTATACTCTATTGTTTTACATTTTCGTTGTACACAAGCAGTTTTTATTATCATATAGCAATCTCTTCCCCCCAACCAGAAGGGTGTTAATTAAGACTTAAGTGAAAACTAGACTGGAACCCTGACCACTACCGTGGCCTAGTTGGTAATACGCATGTCTTATGAACAGTGCCCGGCGGTAAGTAAGACACATCGTTTGTAGAGCGTCGTCTATGTCATTCATATACGTATTCCATCGCGATTTGTCAGTCGTTACCGGACCGGACTGTTAGCGCATTGTGCGACAGAGACGACGCTCTACAAACGATGTGTATTACTTACCGCCGGGTACTGTATATTGTTGTTAAATGGTTGCGGTTGAATTCCGGTTCCAATTTTATTTAAAATGGTTCCAGACTGATTTCCAATTAAGGCCTCTTTAATATATTTCTAGTTTGTTGGAAGAGGTTGTCTGCACGATAAAAAATCCACCAGATTAAACACAACTTGAAATGTACATAATACACAACACTTAAATATATAATTGCAAAATATTGTTAGAAAAAGTTATAAAACGTAGAAAAGAAGAAATCTGTTTGACAAACATGTTGCATATATATGTATATGACAACAACCCCCCGTAAATATTGAATAAAAAATCTTGAACGAGTGTTTAGCTTAGATAAAAATATTTTTAACATAGAATTACTCAATTTTATCGATTATGGTCGATGTAGGCGGGCGCATGCAAATATGCTGTTGGGTGCCAAGAAACCGACGGACGTGGGATTGAGAGCCTCTGTCTTGCGAAATTTTCGAGTTACGTTTCTCAATGTTTTTAAAATAAGAGGCGCATTAAATATTAATATTGCTTATTTAACAGTTGTTTTATAAATATATTTTTTCCTTTATTTATACTGCTACATTTAATACATATTTTTTATTATTGTATTAGGTATAGTTATTCATTCATTTTTTTATGCATGAATATTTTTTTTCTTCTCTTGTAATGTATGAAACACTCACCACTTAAAATTATAATATTTTGCTATAGATACACCGCTACGTTGGTAAATAAATTATTTCCAGCCTTCAGGTAACAATTAAATTGGAAAATTAATTATTATCGGAAATTGAATTTTCGTAATGAGGGGTAAACCTGTTTTGCTTGGAATAATGTCCGCATTTTCTATATTAATGTAGAAAATTATTTGCGGATAATAAAAAGCCTAGCGCGTATGATATTGGTGTGCAATAGCTCACTCAAAACAAATTCCACGACACAACTTCGCTTTCCAACTCAACGAGCAAATCTTAAACGCAAAAGCCTCACAGCGATGAAAGGGTCGGCGGAAGATGCAAGCTGAAAGTCCTTAGTCGGTGTTTTGCATGTCGAGCAGCCTATGTTCATGTCGAGCAGCCTGTGTTCGATGGTCGTCTTCCCGGCGGGATTGAGGTACAACGCTGCAATTCGGTAGCAGCACAGGTGACAGAGCAAATCTGTTCAGGAGCCATTTTGCTCCTCTCTGGGGAAGGGACTAGAAAATGCGTCCAAAAAATAGTCTACCTTATTCAGTCTTGTTGACCACGCCTAGGGGATCGCCTACACCAGTGGTGACAAAAACAAAATAAATAATGGATCAAATTTTCCGAGATTTATGGAAAGTGAAGACATTGATGGGTTGCGAACCGAGTGACCGACCTGAATGCAACACCGCACTTGTTACAGATGAGGATAAGCTAGCGAGATGTAAAATGGATATAGCTGAATTGCCGGAAACTCGCTTTGCTGGAAAGGGATAAATTGTCGAAACGGCTATCAAATATATTTATTTTAGGAAGGGTACACATCTGGAGGAGCCCCGTATCCACTGAGTTGGCTTTGCGGTGAAAACTAAAATACCCCGGAAATTTACCCAACTACGCATGCGTCATGTCTTGTTTACACGAGCTTAGTACTTGTCATTAGTGCTCGCACTTGTCACTCGCACTTGTAACTCGCACTTGTAAACAAGCATATTAGTACTAAGCATTAGACACTGACAAAAAATATTTTACTCTGGTCTGGACTAGGTTCTATTGTAAATCAGGAAAACTTATTATACAGGGTAACTTTAATACGCGTGTCGGCACCAACCACAAGATTTGTAGGTGGTACTTGGAAGACGTGGTGATGAAAAGGCCGACTTTAATTGAGTTCTGTTGCTCACAAAATGTACTGAGCACAAACTTGCTATTATAAATACGCTATTCCAACTCAGACAAAGGGTGGTTGCTGCCAAGAATAAAACCACTTGGCAGCATCCACGCTCTAAACATTAGCATTTAATCGATTTTGTAATAGCTCTGCAGTGCGACAGTCTCAGGGTAACTAGAGTAAGACGAGGTGCTGACTGATCACAGAATGGCAGTTACGGATATAGTCTTAACCATCAAGTTCAAGAGGCGTATGGCCCAGTCCAATATCAGGAAACTCAATACGGCTGGTTTCAAGGATGTCTCAGTACGAGAACGGCTTTCTGTAATTGTTTCTAAGGGTTTTGATGTCAGGATTGAACTTAGTACTTAGATTTCTCAGTGTGACAGTCTCAACCGAATTCTGTATCAGTCGTCTATTGAAGTTTGTGGAACTGTTACTAGAAAGCAACCTGACTGCTTTGAGGATAACGAGGAGATATCTTTGATGATTGATGAAAAAAGAAACGCATTTAATCATTACCTGCAGAATCCCAATTCCCTGGAGTTTGGGAAGACATACAGAGCAAATATACAGAAACATAACATACACAGGAACTCAAGGTGGAGGGGTGAAAACGAGAGAAATGTAGTCACATGCAGACATTAATTATCAAAGAGAGTTTTTTAAGACTCGAAATTTTATGTATGGCCCTAATAGCTGTGCAGTCTATGAAAATCAAAGATGTGAACATTCTGACTAGTGAAGAGGAAATGAGGACCGGCTGGAAAGAATACGACTCTGAACTGCTTAATCAAAGTTGCCCAATGGCGCTTGATGAGATCCTATGGGTGCTTGATGAGATCCCTCAGTATAGCCCACACCTGGATCTTGATAGGAAACTGAGCCTTGTTGAGGTCAGAATGGCAATTCAACATCTGAAAAATCACAAAAGAAGTAGGTACAGATGGAGTCTTTCTGAAATTTTCAAATGTGATGGAAAACCTAAGGCTGTTGCTGCTCATGCCTGATGTTACATATTTGGTAATCAAGAACCATCCCTGATGCCTTCCATGAATCATGGATTGTAAATATGTAACACAAGAGAGATAGGTCGGACTGTGGTAGCTACAGAAGGATCGTATTGCTTTCAGTTATGGGTAAGATATTTAGCAGAATTTTCATGGATAGGCTTATCAAGGTCTTTAAAAAAGTAATTCTAGAGTCATAGGTTGGGTTTCGTGCATCCCATAGTATAGAGAACATGTTATTCATCATAAGGCAATTGCAGGAAAAATGTCGAGAGCAGGGTAGGAATCTTTATGCCACTTTTGTCGATATGGCCAAGGCTTTTGAATCAATTTATAAAGATTTGATATGGAAACATCTGTTCTTGAGCTGATAGCGTCTCAACAGCTAGACATCTGAAAAACAGTCGGCATGCTGCGAACATGTGTAAGCATGACATGACACCTAGAAAGTGTACACCTAGGATTGGGCTATTTGGTCACAGAAGGTCATATGATCGATGTGGAGGAGCAGTTCGACATTGATGTTGGAATGGCGAGGGGGTCCTCAGAATACACAGTCCTGACAGATTTAAACCTAAGATTCAAGATTGAAATTGTATTCGTAAATCTGTGGCAGCCTTCGCAGGACATATTTTTGTAGTACTTTTATTAATAAGTTTTATAAAAAATAATTTCATTTCGGGAATCAAATCCAGAACAAAAAGTTGTTTGGCAAGCATGCTACCTACTAATGGAATCTATCTGAGAAATATGAAACCACAAAACCATTCGCACCAGTAATGATTCCTCTCATGTAAAACCGGATCAAAATAACCAAATAAGGATAAGTCAAATAGATTAGTCTTGAAAAATATTTCAACTGCGTGATAAGAAAAACTTCATCCATTAGTTGTCTTCCACTTCTTTCCGAGGTTGCACAAATCACACTACTAAGAATACATCCCAGGTAAAATTGTTCTATACTGGTCCTAGCCTCCTTTTTAATACAACCATTCTACTTGCTTCCTAAAATACATTTTATATTGACCTTGTAAATTTTAGTTTCTTGTATATTTCCAACATGTCACATCTCATTGCAACTCAGACCATACTTTATTTAAAAGGGGTTCTGTGTTCCCATAAGTACGGATATACAATGTATGGAGCTCTGTATGCTTAATTATATCATAGTTTATTCCTCTATTTGTCAAATGTCGTTCCTCCAATTTCTAGAAGATTGTGGATTTCTTCAGTAGTTACGGCGCAAAGCAGCCCCTTGCTATTATCATCTTACAGTACGTTCTACCATATTACAAGACACAATACTCCAGAAAAATCTATTTATCATATAAAACAACATATTTCCACTAAGTCCCCATTTTCAATTGGCGATTTATTCCAAAAACTATATATTTTTTTCTGCAGTTAGGTACTTATTAGGTATAGGTACTTTTCTCAGGCCCATACTTAATAGGTAATTTCTCAGGCCCATATGACTCAGGATGTGATTTGATACATTGTCTGGTCTATGCTGAGTCCCTGTTGAGCCTTTCGCAGTTGAGTGGCCTCGATCAAGATGTTTCATATAGACATATAGTATTATTAAAAACCATGGATTAGCGAAATTACTATTGATGTTCACTATGGTATCAATAAGAAATATCTGATCATGCCAAATTTACTTCAATCAAGTTTCAGTTGACTTTACTTCCAATGTGAAACTTGGCTAAAATAACATATTCATTCAACTCCACATTACAGTTGAATTCAATCTTAAAAAAACAGAGTCCATACAATATGATTTTATTTTTGATGAGATATGTTATATACGAGTATGTGTATTGTAATTCTATTTATTCTGGTCTGCTTGATTTGCGAATTTCTTAATGTCTGTTTTCAATGCAATTGTAGAATTTGTTCTTGAAATGAAATAAAAATTAAAGTATTGAGCTACCATTTGGATAGAAAGCGCCCACATAAACCTTATTGATATCCAGCTCAATGAGGCAATGCAGATAATCAGTGGCATTCTGAAATCAATCCTTTGGCATGGCTTCTGGTTCTGGCAAACCTACTGCCTGTTAATCTAATATGTAAAGATGTCTCAATAAGAGAGTACCAGAAGGTGTGTCTAAATGATTTCCAATAATGCATGTGGTTTTTTCCTGCATTATAGGAAATTTCCTACAAATCACCTAGTGTAGATCCTGACGACCTTTCTGGTTCAAACGATTAACTGGGAGGAATGTGAGCTGGATAACATACGGCAGTAATAAAATTGGTCCTCAGTCAGAAATCTTCACCTTGTGAGTGATCGTATGTGTTTTTCAATGAATTTGATTTACTATGAAGATTATGGTGTACCCTCAAATAGTCTTGTCTAGGTTGCAGTGCACACCCTGCATAGGTAGAGTTTCATTGATTCCCCGTTGTGTTCTGTGGAATGGTCCAGACTGTTGTCACATTGTGATGGAGTGTCCAATATAATAATTGCCGCGAGGATTGGAAGAAATTCATCGGGCAACTCCTAAGGCTTATCATCGATGAGAAATCAGAACATGCGACTGTGAGAAATAAATCATACGAGAGAAGAAAAAGAAGTGGTCAATTAGATTTAACTAACTTGTACATATATTTAGAGAATACAGGAAAAATAAAAAGAAATTAAATATTTATTTCTTTATTTCTCAAATTACAGGTATATTAAGAATTTAAAAATATTTTTTTTTTAAATGTGATGTTGTGTCAAAAATGTATATAAACATAGCTATTTACATTAAATAATCTGCATAATATAGTAATAATAAAAGGCTCTATGTTAAAAATATTTCACAATACTTAGAGGTATTAATAGTTGTTAATAATAATTTCTAAATATGTATTGCTTTTATCAAATGTACATTTTAAGGCATATTTTGAAATAAATAACATCCATATTACATAAGGAACATTTGTTTTCGTAAGAGTATAAATGCAGAGAACTTGCACAAACTGGATGAAAATAGTCACTAAGAGGAAGAAATAAACATGATACACTCTTAATAGCTAAATCCATAATGTTCAAGCCTAGTGAAAAACTAAGACCTCATATATAGAATATAATCAATTTAATCCACAGAGAATTTCTGTACTTGGTTTACTAAAGGTTGAAAATTAAAAAAAAGTAATTAAATGTTTGATTTCTATGAATCTCTGATCCCTTAATATTTTTTTATCTGGACATGGAAATTAATTCATTTTCCGTCAATTCCCACATATTAACTATTTTCACAGTAATCCAGTGAATCAAATATGTTATTAAGGTATAAAATTAGAATCAAAATAAGATATTAAAGTGAATATTTAGTTAACGAAAATAACAAGAGTTTCAAAGGTTAAATATAGAAAACTTCTAGAAGAATGCAAGTGGGTTGATATTTCAAATTGTGAGTAAATTACTTATGTTCTATTTTACATTCAAATGTACTACTTCATAGATGTGAACAGTTTTTGTACCATTTATCAGCAAATATTGTATACCAACAAACTTTCTGGTCGGTCATACTAATTGAAGAGCCCATAAACCCATAAACCACCCACGAGCCAAAAAATACGTAGTTGTAAGAAAAAAACTGCACATTTTATACAAAACGTTTTATTTGTGAAAAATAAAAAACATACAAATTATATAAAGCTATTTTCATAGTTCGAATTCACATACCTGCCATTTATGGGTATAACACATCGATCAATAAGTCCCAGGACTAACCAACAGATGGCGCCTCTAATAACAAATCCATACCATTCTCAGTTAGTACCAGCCTTTAGAAGTTACGTGTCAAACTTTCATGACATTCCGACATTGTGTCATTGAGTTACAGTGGTTTTAGTGACGCTACTTTTGCTATTTTCGAAACGATGAAAAAAACCTAATTTCGTGTGTTGATAAAACATTGCTTTTTAATGGGAAAAAATACCATTCAAACTCAGCGATGGCTTGAAAAGTGTTATCCGGGCTCTGTCCCGTCAAAAACAACCATTTGTCGGTGATATGCTGATTTCAAACGCGGTCGTACAGACACAAATGACGCTGAACGCTCTGGCTGTCCAAATGAGGCTGTTACGTGAGATAGCTGACATCCTGAAGATATCATTTGGTAGTTTTTACACTATTTTGCATGAACATCTGGTCATGAAAAAGCTTTTTTCGAAATGGGTTCCGCGTTTGCTCACAATGGAACAGAAACAACAACGCATCTATGATTTAGAGCGCTGTTTGACACTGTTTACGCGAAATAAACAGGAGTTTTTACGTCGGTATGTGACAATGGATGAAACTTGGATCCACCACTATATTCCGGAATCAAATCGGCAGTCAGTTGAGTGGAGAGCAGCCGGTGAAAGTCATCCGAAGCAACAAAAAACTCAACAGTCGGCCGGGAAGGTTATGGCTTCTGTATTTTGGGATGCGCGTGGTATAATATTCATCGATCACCTTGAAAAGGGAAAAACCATCAATAGCGAATATTACATAGCGTTATTGGAGCGTTTGAAGGCAGAAATTGCAAAAAAACGGCCCTATATGAAGAAGAAAAGAGTTCTCTTTAATCAGGACAATGCACCGTGTCACAAGTCGATGGTAACGATGGCCAAATTGCACGAGTTGAACTTCGAATTGCTTCCGCACCCACCGTATTCTCCAGATTTGGCCCCCAGCGACTATTGGCTGTTCGCAGACCTCAAAAAGATGCTCCAGGGAAAGAGATTTGGCTCCAATGAAGAAGTGATAGCCGAAACTAACGCCTATTTTGAAACCAAAGATAAATCGTTCTACACGGCTGGCATAGAAAAGTTAGGAAAGCGTTGGAATAAATGTATCGCTCTTGAAAGAGACTATGTTGATGAATAAAGAAGAATTTTGGCAAACAAATGTTGTTTTAATAGTTAGTCCCGGGACTTATTGATCGATGTGTTATTGTCACTTGTTGATATACTGTTTTTCTATAAAAAAAATGAAAAATCAAAAACATGGTTATGTGGTTTATGAGTTTTACTCTTCAATTGGTGATGTGCAGATAACTAGCATTCATCTAAATCAACATTCTTAACTGATGTTTATAAGATAATAAGGAAAACTTATGTATTCAATATACATCTTTAAATCTTGTATTTAGGACTGGACATGGCAAATGCGCATACATTATTTAAAAGTGGGAATTAAGATAAAATCTGTTACTATGGCGCTCAACGTCAGATCAAACAACACATATTCAATGCGTATCCATCAGAGCTTTGTTACCCAATACCGGCTGGTCTTAGACGACCGATAACTTCGATTTTGAGATATTATCAGGTGTACAAATAAGCCGCTGCCATTTGACAAAAGCTGGCGGCACCAGTAAGTTATGGTTAAAATTGTCAGATGTAAAACGTCATTGTCGTAAGGTTAGACATCTGTCAACAACATAGCCTTGAAATATTAGTGAATTTTTATCA
This sequence comes from Odontocerum albicorne, assembly GCA_949825065.1. Taxonomy (NCBI): domain Eukaryota; kingdom Metazoa; phylum Arthropoda; class Insecta; order Trichoptera; family Odontoceridae; genus Odontocerum; species Odontocerum albicorne. The sequence continues at coordinate 29,990,717 of OX463843.1, read as the reverse complement.
GTATAATATATTCTTTTGTGTGTGAAAATGTCAAGTTTTGAGCCGAATAAGCGTCATTTGCGGGAACTTTTGATTTACTTCTTCAATTTGAAGAAATCTGCAGCTGAGGTGCATCGATTGCTTGTAGAAGCATATGGTGAGGCTGCCTTAAGTGAGTGGTTTCAAAAGTTTAAAAACTGTGAATTTGACATCGAAGACAAAGAACGTAGCGGAAGGCCGAAAGTGTACGAAGACGCGGAATTGTAAGTATTATTGGATCAAGATTTGTGCCAAACGCAAGAACTTGCACTTACATTAGGAGTGACTCAACAAGCAATTTCACATCAGTTGAAATCATTGGGAATGATTCAAAAACAAGGAAATTGGGTTCCATATGAACTGACACCGAGAAACGTTGAACGCCGATTTTCCACATATGAAATGCTGATTGCCAGGCATAAACAAAAGGGTTTTCTGCACCGTATGACTACCGGTGATGTAAAAATGGATCCACTATGATAATCTAAAAAGGAAGAAATCATGGGGATCCCCTGGCAATGCTTCAACATCTACGGCTAAGCCAAATATTCATGGAAAAAAACTCTTGTTGTGTATTTGGTGGGATCAGCTTAGTGTCGTGCATTATGAGTTGCTCAAACTGAACGAAACCATTGCTGGGGCTGTCTAACGAACACAATTGATGAGATTGAGTCAAGCACTCGTGGAAAAGAGCGCCCACTACTACTCCAGACACGATAAAATTATTCTCCTGCATGATAATGCTCGTCCACATGTTGCGGCGCCGGTCAAAACCCATTTGGAAACACTCAATTGGGAAGTTTTACCCCACCCGCCGTATTCACCAGACATTGCTCCCTTTAATTTCACTTGTTTCAATCGATGACGCATGGCCTGTCTGAGTAGCACTTCACATCATATGAAGATACCAAAAATTGGGTCGATTCGTGGATAGCCTCAAAAGATGAAGCATTCTTCCGATGCGGTATCCGTATGATGGCAGAAAGATGGGAAAAAGTAGTGGCAAGCGATGGGCAATACTTCGAATAAAACATGAGGTTCTGTTCTTTCACAATAAATGCCCAATTTTTGATAAAAAACGACGGAAACTTATTTGTACACCTAATAGTATTGAGAATATCGCCTGTTGAGAATCATAGTGGCGAAACTACAAACAAATAATTTTTCGAGTTAAGACTTCCAAATGGCACTAAAATGCCTCCTTTTTTATGTGTGTAAGTGGCGAAAGTATATTTCAACTCCTTGAAGCAGCAAGGAAGAACTCGAAAATTTATTTTTTTGGAGTTTTGCCACTATGATTTTCAACAGGCGATATGATCGAACAAATGAACCTCGAATAAGGTACATATTTTTTTATTAGCTATATACATTTTTTTCAATTTCTTATCATTTTATGGTTTTCGCTTTTTTATGTTTTCATATTTTTTAGTATTTAAAAAATATTACTGCCAAAATTAGGTAAATTCATATTTCAACTATTTGGAGTTAGCACCGTTATAAATATTCTAATACAATTATATAGAACTGGTAAAAGTTTGTAAGATATACAATCTTAAAAGAAATGTTGAGGCACTTAAGTGATAACGTCGGATTACTTTAATTTTTGTATTTTATCGTACAACACTTACGTTGTATACAATAAAACCTGGCGAGCTATTACATATTCTTCGAATCAACCAGAAAGATATTAAAAGGTCTTGTGTAAAAAACAGACCCTTTTTAGGGTTTCATCAGGAATTGAAACCTGATACGTATGGGTTGGACCTCAAGCATTCTACCAACTAGGTAAAAGAGGTCATGAATGTTTTATTAGTGGTTGTCTGAGTTTCAAATTAAACATTCCCCCTTCATCTACATTTACTTTGATAAATCGAGGTTCTACTGTAGTTTCAAATAACAAACAATAATAAGTTTCAACAAAAAAAATGGTAGAACTAATATGAGGAAAATAAAGTTTAGTATTAAACATGTCAAATTTGAAAATCACAGAATCCGTAGAGCATGTTTCCTGTAATCAAAATTTTTCGGCAGTATAATCCTGATTATATTTTAGTTACAGTAAGAAATGGCTGGTTAATTGAATGATCTCTAAAACTTAACACTCTTTCTCCTTCATAGATTTGTCTGACTTAAAAATTTTTTGGTCAAAATCTTATTCATCTGGTCTAGCCATACCTTATGGTCTTTCTATATCAAAACTACCACTCACACTAACATTGTAGATGTTTTTAGTCAGATTTTCGTCACTCATTTGTTGAAAATACTCTAAGCACTTTAGTGTTCTTTTCACCTAACTACATCGGTATGTAGTTCACACATTCCGCCCTATCCTATCAACATACCACATATTTTTCTTATCACATGCATTCCCATAGTTCCTTCCATTTCACTTATACATCCACGTTTCAATCTCATACTCCAATGTTGTGTACTATATTTTTTTACAGATCTTGACATTATTTGGGTTGAATGTACAGGGTCTTTCAATAGGGACGCTCTAAATTTGTTAGGTTCTAGCGGCCACGTTGTTAAAGCAACATCTGTTAAATTTGTTGTGAATTGTTCAGTAGTGCATGGCAAATTACCATGGAAGGTTATAGCGTTGAACAACGTGTGCAAATTATCAAATTTTATTTTCAAAATCAGTGCTCCGTTCAAGAAACGTTCCACGCATTACGTGATTTTTATCCTCGCCACAACCGTCCTGCCGAGTCGACTATTCGACATTTGTTGGCCAAATTCAAGTCAATCAGCCAACACCTGTACGTCACCGAAACACAAGGTCTGCTAAAAACATCGCTGCTGTGCGTGAGAGTGTACGGGAAAACCCGAGGCAGTCAATTTCTCATAGTTCACAAGAACTTGACCTTTCTGCGTCTTCAACTTGGCGAATTTTGCGTCGGGACTTAGGTCTGCACCCGTATAAAATCCAACTGACCCAGTAACTTAAGGTAAACGACCATAGACAACGCCGTGTGTTCGCTGATTGGGCTCTGGAGCAGTTGGAAGTTGACCCAAATTTCGCCAAAAAAATCATCTTTAGCGACGAGGCCTATTTTTGGATGAATGGATGTGTGAACAAGTAAAATTGTCGGATTTGGGACGATACCAATCCGCACGAGATACACCAGCACGAAGAAAGTCATTGTTTGGTACGGATTTTGGTCTGTCGGAATCATCAGTCCATACTTCTTCGAAAACGAAACTGGCATTGCCATAACCGTCAACGGCGAGCGCTACAGATCGATGATAAGCAACTTCTTGTGGCCTAAACTGGATGATATGGATACCGACGACATGTGGTTCCAACAGGACGGCGCTACGTGCCACACAGCGCATGCCACGATGGACATTCTGCAAGAGCGATTTGAGGGCATGGAAATCTCGCGCGGCGGTGACGTGAACTGGCCACCGAGATCGTGCGATTTAACGCCTTTAGACTTCTTCCTTTGGGGTTATCTTAAATCGCAGGTCTATGCGTATGAACCGTAAACAATTGATGCCCTCAAAGTCAACATAACAAACGCCATCCAGCAAATCCAGCCAGATTTATGCGACAAAGTCATAATAAATTGGACCTTCCGAATACGTGCTACCAAGCAAAGCCGCGGCGGACATTTGAACGACGTTATTTTCCATACTTAATGCCATAAAATATTCTTTCAAATAAAAAAAAATTGAGTGGATATCTCACGCACAACTTGTTTTAATTACATTTAAACATCTTATTGAAAGACCCTGTATATCTCTTAGCTAAGCTAACTTTATTTCCTGTTGCAATACACTATTCAATACCTCATTTTACTTTTCTGTCATCTGAGAACAAGCTCCCCAAATAGTGTGTTTAAAAGAAAAAATATTGCATGGGCATAACATATGTGTACATATCTGAGTGAATATATTCAGAGTAAAAATTAAAAAAAAAACATGTAGATTAATCATATATTAACATATGGTATAATTAAAAAAAACATGATTAAATTCCCTAGTAAATTTTCAACAATTATTGTGATTTAATTCGTAATTCACAAACTCGAAAAAGTTGTAGCCTTTTTCATTTTCAAACATAATGGATTTAAAACTTCGTAGCTTATTTACTACATAGCAATAGGCAATATTTATTGCATAATTAAAGAAACATAACAAATTCTATCAAAATTTACAATAAAATTTAAACATTTTGATAAAATTAATTAACTTTAATTATTTGCAAAGTTTCCATACTAAATTTGTACTATTAAATGTAAGACAACTATTTTATTTACTTCATATATACAAGTATTATTACTTTTGTATAATATTTCATTTTTATTATGTTTATATTCAATTAGAAGATTTTTATAACAGATGCAGAAAGAGAAAAAACATTTGATAGAAAGTAAATTTAAAAAAACTAAAATATGAGATTGTGGTAAAAAAATTGATTTTGTTTTATCTTGATTTAATATTCAGAATATGCTATAAATTAAGCAGTTTAAAATTTCAATGCTAAAGTAAAAGTAGCAAGAGAAGCCACAACCACCAAAATAAAGGTGAGGTACTGGAGGTAGCCGGGTCACATATTAAGGATGTTGGTATCAAACACACGCACTGCACCGTACACAGGTGTAATGTAATGATAAGAGTGACAGTTTCGGCCTAACATGGGAGGGCGTAAAATGCCTAGCTATTTACCGAACTGCATGAAGGTGTTCTACGATATATCTGACGGAATGTATTGGGTGATAATGATGAAAGTACATAGTTATATTTTTTTAACCTGTTTTATCTTTTCTGTGAGTGACTTTTAATACAAATTTCTCAAAATCTTGCTTTTTTCCCTTTTAAACATGCAATAAAGAAAATCTTGAACAGAGAAAAAATTGTCAAAATATTCATAAATTTTTCTTCAAATAAAAATATTGATATTGAAATTTTTTGACACGAGATCTTTTACCTTTCTGCATCACATATTAATATATTTAGTAATATTATTGAAATTAACAAAAGCACTTATACCTAAATATTAAAAAAAAAAAAAAAGATTTTAGATACAATGTTATTTTGTGAGACATTTTTTAAGTCATAAAGAAATATTTACTTTTAATTTACACGTAGTGGTAATAAAAAATTATAAAGTTAATTTTAATAAACGTAATTATTTATGAAACTTAGAAACAAACGTTTTTACATTAAAAGTGGATGAAATAAGTGATCAAAATTGTATCATGCTTACTAGTTTTTTTTTTATAAAAATTTATTGTATGGAAATATAATGCTTATTGGCGGTTCATACTTTTGCTTCCATTATGGAAAGTTAACTTCTTTCTGCAGCATGGCGGCGAGCCCTCTCAGTGGGAAAAAACCTTCCCACAACTTAAAAAAAATCGTTGCATCTATCTTTACATCAGATACCTTCCTCCTGCTTTAACAATAACACCATCCAGTGAATAAAACTCACCTCTATAAAAACAAAAATTAACCATGGTTAATTTTTGTTTTTATTGGAATTAACCATGGATGGTTAATTTTTGTTTTTATTGTAATTAACCATGGATGGTTAATTTTTTTCATATTGGAATATGAAAAAAAAAAAGGCTCTTGAAAGCCCCAATGAAACTTTCATCCCATCCCATCAATAGGCACCTCACCACTGATGTTTATTAGTTATTTTTATTTAATAAAAATTTATGGCATTGAAATATAATCCTTATTGATTCATACATTTTTGTGATTATGGAGAGTTCATTTCATTTTGTTGAATAGCAGAAAAAGAAATAAACTATCCAAGTAACTTAAAAAAATCGTTGCTCATCGCACCAGATAACTTTTTAATGCTTCAATAATAACACGACAAATATCAACCACCCAACATGAAAAAAAAAGGATTTTTAAAACTCTAGCAAAAATATCAACCTGTCCCAAGGATACTCCAGTAAAAATTTCAACCTGTCCCAAAGATAAATGCCAACCTGTCCCATACCCCGCCACTTTATGTTTATTTTATTTCATATTTATTAGTAATAAATAATTCTCGCCTTTCTACAAATATTATCAAGCAATGACAGCTGTAATTAGAAAAATAAAGATTTTATTTACATGATTAAACAATTTAATAAGGGTGATTAACAATAAAAAAAATTAAAACAACAATAAAAAAATTAAAACAACATTTATCAATTTACATAATACAAACCTGTAATATTTTTCTAAAAAAGAGTTTTATGAGCAATTAAATCATGATTTTTCTGTGTTCAAAATACATTTTGAACATACTCGTAGGTTTTTTTTGCATTTTTGATTGATATATTTTTGAATTTCTGAATATCATTAATGGTAAGGTACTCGTAGTTAATTGTTTTAATAATTAGTAATGCAAGGAATTCTATATTCAAAAAATCTTTAATTTTCCCCGTATTATTAGATAGCTTTCTTGATATGATTATAAGACATACAATAACAATGGCAAAGAATTAAAAAATATTTTTTCAAAATATTGTGTATTAAGCTTTTGATTTACTTCCATCATTATTGATGGATTATTGCTGCTAGTATATTTTCAAAAAAATTTATGAGTGTAATACAACTAAATTATTACACTCATTTAATATAATGTGAAATTTATTGTGATCATAAATAGAAACAAATATATCTAGTAATTATTGAATATCATATTTGGAGCAGATAATTTGACACAAAATATTTAATAAAATATGATACACGTAAAGATTTTAGTAATCATTTTTGAACATAAGATGATAGAATCTTCATCACCATCTCAGAACTAAGAAGATACATAGGAGGGCTTTAATTTTCCAGTTTGTTTTCAATAATCAAATTTTCATTTAAATTGTTTCAGTAACATTAAATTGTATTTATCGATTAACTATAAAAGATAATGCAAAATACTTTTCGAGACCGATGTGATAGAAAATGAAATTATTCTTGGTCTAATTTATTGACCACTTGGTCTAATTTAAGAGAATGTGTACTGGGCTGTGCACCGACCATATGTTCCTGATGGAATGCAGAGGGTGTTTCAAATTCAACGGGAGTTTTGAATATCTAATTAATAAAATCTTGTTAAAATTTTCTTCAGAAGTATTAATTTGTACCAAAACAAAGATCACATTATTTTCAGACATGTTAGTGTAGTATTTTCAGGGCATATTTATAAATGTATGCTCATATATTATATTGAAAAACAGAGCAACATTGAAATGTATTATAAAAAGGGGATGGATTCATTAATATTTAGTATCTTGAATTATTTTGTTGAAATTGTTCTAAAATGTGATTTTAGAACAATTTTAATAAAATAAACTGAACAATTTCAATTCTAAAACTGTTTTGTTGCCATAATAAAAATGTCTTTGTACTGGTAAAACAAATATGTTTTTAAGGGGATAGCAACAATAAGTGGGCTTCTGGTCTTAGTATTTTAATTTTTAACCTTTTTTACACTATGGAGTAGTATTTTTAAAATTACCTATTTGCCACATTCTCTGCTCTAAGATTGTGATTTTTATACAATTGCTAAACTTTAACCCTGTATTATTAACTATTTGGTGTTCAATGTGTGAATTGTATTAATGTGATAATTATAGTTGCATTTATAGTAAACGGTATATAAAATTTACTTATAGCTTATACATTTATATAGATATCTGACCAACAAAGCATGTGATGTTTTTATAACAATTATGCAAAAAATTCATATGAGGTTCTGAGAATACAAGCAGTGTACAATTTGAACATAAATACTTTTTATTCTTTACTTCTAGCACTGGCTGAAGTTAGAGTTTCAATTTTGAAACATTGGTACCCCCACCTACCACTGTTACCTGCTGCAGACTATTAAATTAGTATGCATGGAATCAACAATATGTTGCACTCCAGTCACAGCAATTTTTTGTATTCAAGCCCTATTTTTGTAATTTTTAATGCACATAAATCAATGGTGGTCTATATTGAGACAAGCGAAAATGATCCAACATATACTCCCACGCTACTGACAGAATTTTATAATATGTCATTTGTACAAAACCAGTTTTATTCTCATTTCCTGTTATATAAAATTATAATTTAAAAATTAATATTATTCTTAATTGTAAATATCTTAATGTTTTGAGGTACTGCCAAATATTATAAATATTTATACAGAAAACTTCGAAACGCAAATGTCAATTTGATATACTTTGACCTGATTGGTAAACTTTTTCCATTTAAAGAATATTCAAAAATGGAAAAATATATTTCACTAAAAGGGTCAGTTTTATTGAATTGGTTTCAAAACAGACAATATTAAGTGTTTTATCAAATATTCGAGGCAAGTTATTACACTTTTCAAAAGTCTTACATTTGAATATATTATAGATATAATCATATTTGATATGGTTATAACACAATAATCAGTAAGTGTTAAGCGTTAATTAAAAATATATATTTAAGAAACAAATACTGAAAAAATTAAATAGAAAGGTCAACGAATTTTTCATTTATAAATACGTTTTGAATCTTTTCACTGTTAGGGGAATATTAACAAGCAAATTCACATAAAAGTGAACAAGTTTCCTGTATTATATTTTTATATTATTTGGCACACCCTTAAATGTGGGAACTATCTCGATATATAAATTAAAGAATTATGGAACAAAAACTGATAAATTTATAACACACCATAGATTTAATTTTTCTTTATCCACTTATAAACATGAAAATAAGTACACATCGCTGAAAAGTTAAATAAATACAATTTGAACAAATGATTGTAACTAACATTTAAAAGAAATAACTATAATTTATCAGTTTTTGATCTATAATTTGTCTATGGTAAAATTATTATTACATTCATTTAAAAAAATATCAACTGAGAAAATATAAACATAGGTACAAAAATATTATTTACATGATTAAACAATTTGATAAGGGTTAAATTAACAATAAAAAAATTAAAACAACAATAATAATTCATTTATCAATTTACATAATACAAACCTGTAATATTTTTCTAAAAAGGTGTTTTATAAGTTTGAGTACTTGGGCTTTTAAAAGTTTGTGTGGGCTCTTGAGTGTGGGTTTCTTTTGTTGTTTTAATTTTGTTTTATATTTGTATTTCTGTATATTTTTGTTTTTATTTTTATTATTGTGTGCGGTATATTATATGATGAACATTTTTGGTCTTTCTGGAATGATGATGTGCGAGGAGTTTGATTTCCCATGATGTTTCTAGTTGTAATTGAGTGTCACTGTTTGTCAGGTTGATGAGAATTTATTTTATTTATTTATTATTTATTTATTATTACACATGACAAGAAATATACACAATTTGAGAAAAACAACAGATAATTTGATTTGGACATACAATTTTAATGGATTTGGGTTTGTTGCCTTTCATTTGTCGTATCCCCAGTAAACTAGGCTTTTGCCTGTATCTCACTGAGGATATTTAGCATGAAAAAATAAATCGATACTTCTTTCCGATTTTTGATTACACAAAAACAAAACCCCATTGCACGCTCTCATCAACCTGACAGTGACACTCAACTACAACTGGAAACATCTTGCGAAATTCAACTCCTCACACATCATCACTCCAGAAAGACCAAAAATATTCATCACACACCATACCGCACACAATCATAAGAATAAAAATTAAAATCAAAACAAAATTAAAACAAAAAAAAAACACAGAAACACAAATACAAAAACAACCAAAATTAAAACAACAAGAAGAAACCCACACTCACGAGCTCACATAAATCCTTTCCACTCGTCATTCATCCTGAAAGCCCAAGTACTCAAAATCCTGTCGCAATAACAACCACGCTCCGATCGACTGTCTAAATGGTTTTCCTACCTTTACCTTTATTGAAGTCGGCACGCCATTGTATGTAATGGGAGCCAAATAAGCATATTGCCTTTGGGCAAAAGAGGTTTTAACTCTAGGGATGGTGAACATTTCATTAGTTGCCATGCGTGTCATGTGTGTCTGCTGGGTCTGCATCTTCCCTTCCTCTCGATGGTAGTGCCAGAGAATGGATTTGAGATGTAAATTGGCTATGTTCAGGACCTGATACTCTCTGAAAAGCTCCGCCGTGGGATACCGAGTAGGAAGTTTATTAATTATTTTCACACTCAATTTTTGGGAAACCTGCAATATGTGTTTTTGGGTTAAAGTACATCCCCCCCAAACTGATATACCGTAAGAAAGTGCTGACTGACATAAGGCGAAGTATATACTTTTAAGGATATTTTCACTGAGCACATTTCGAATCATACGGAATATGTATCCTAGTTTTCTGATTTTTGCTCTCAAAGTGTTAATATGGACCTCCCAACGAAGGAACTGATCAACATAAACTCCAAGGTACTTTATACTATCAACCCTTTCCAAGGAAATACAACTACAGTCAGCCATGGGTGAACAAGTGTGTAGTGTTACGTATTGAATGTGCAATGAGGTTTTGTTTTTGTGTAATCGAAAATCGGAAAGAAGTATCGATTTATTTTTTCATGCTAAATATCCTCAGTGAGATTATAAACCTAATATTCGTATTTGAAAAATATTCTCATTTTTCTCCAGAATTTATGATACTGCTTGTCCAAGCTATTTAATCAAATAGCTTGGACAAGCAGTATCAATATTGTCCAAGCTATTTAATCAAAATCAATCTTTGAATTATAAAATTTCAATTCATAATTTTTAGACATGTTGCTACTTTTCTAATTTTGCACTTGAAAAAATCTTTTGGGTGGATTTTTATTTATAAACCTGGGTTACATTATCGTTAAAATAAAGTTCTATTATATTCATACATAGTGCACTTGATAGTTTGATTTTTAAACAGCGTAATATAAATAATCACTATTATTGGGAAAGTTTTTTCAAATCAATCATTAACATTTCACGAGTTTTACATAATAAGATACAAAAAAGTATCCAAAATCAAATTATATTTTAAAAGTAAAACTTTAAACACAATTCCCTATATAGAGGTCATAGGAATTGATAAATTCTCACTGTATGTTAATGAAATATAATTGGGCCATGATGAGACCTTTGTTTGTCTTTGGGCGCAGAAGCCATCCATAACTACAACAATAAGGGTGAGGCGCTTGGCTAATGTATTGAGGATACCATTTGGTAGTTATTCAAGAGCTGCACTATCTTATCGCACACAAGAGACTCAGTGAATCGGATGCCCATCTTAAATTATACACCGGTGTTGTGATAGAAAGATTCGGAGGATACAGCCTTTGGACTGGATGGAGATATATGGCGTCTCTGTATTCCTGGTGGAATTTATTGGGTAATAATGATGATACTTTATTTTGGTTACCTCTATTTCTAACAACTAAATAAGCTATCGTTTAAACAGTTAACCATACTTCAGAAAAGGGATCCAGGTCTAAGATCCATTTCAATTGTATAATATTTATGATTTACTTGTAAAATGCATCCACTAAAGAACTCGTGGTAGTATTCTTATTTACATTAAATTTATCACATTACCAAACTCTTTATTATATTTAAAATTACTAGCGATTCTATATTTAAAAAAATGGACAACTACACGCATAATAGATCCAATCCACAATCTAGCAGTTTTGAGATGAAAAATTTATAAAAATGAAAATTATTATAAATTTTTAGGAATAGAATAGAATTTCCTGAGAATAGAATTTCCTGAATCCTAGGAATAGAATTTCCTGAAATGTTAAGGCTTTTTATATGCTGGATATTGTTAAATATGCCTAACGGCTTAGTTTTGAAGTTGAAAATTCGACAGGAGAGATGAAAATTGTAAAACTTTAAGATGAAGGTTAGTTCGATATTCGTTTGAATCATTGCCTCATCACTGAGGATAATCTCTACGAACTGCACCAGCTCCGTTCAACACGCTTCTCCAGCTGTCCTTAGATTCTGATGAGCAGAGTGCTGACACCACAGAAGATCATGCTACAGTTTTGACATGGTCCAAAGTAATGGTGATCTCCTCTTTTCACTTTTTCTGACACTGTCAATCGCAAGTTTCTCGATGCTTAATTTTAAGTTTGAAGAAATGTGTTTTTATAAAATAGGTAATCAATGTTAAATATTTCTAATAATCTGTGAAAAATATGTTTTGTGAATTAGATCTATTACATACTATATAGAATATTATAGCCCATTGCAATCCCAATTTTAAGAATTATTTAATTTAATTTTGATAATGCATGAAAAGTTCGAATCAAAATACTTTCTACATTTATAATTGAGAACAAAACTAAGTTCGACACATAAATAAAATTCAATTAAAGTGATCAGTCTAAAGGTCTACAAATAATATAACATATTGATTTGGATTGCAATAAGTTAAATATACTTTGAATCAAACACATAATTGTACTTTTTAAGGCAATTTACAGGCAAAATATTAGCAGCCTGCAGTGTTTTTTTGTACATGATTTATCTGTGGTAATGAGTTACAATTGGCTCAACAAAATCAACAAATAGTTGTTTTTATTCATTAAGAAAATCATTTGAATTATTTTTCCTAATATAACCAGAACTTTGGAGTCTTATACTACATTTTCAAATGTGATCATAGTGTGTAGCAGAGCACACGTTAAATATTTTTTTATCAATTGTGATGTACAGTATATCCATGAAATATTTATAATGTCCACAATTAAAAATGTTAACATCTGTCATCAAAAATTAAAAAAATATCACAGTTACCTATCAGCGCACCTTGCAGAGATGCCCATTGTATGTAAACATTGTTAAAAGGTAAATTCATTATGTATGTTGTCTCAGAATGGCCAATAATTATTTTAACACCAAAAGAACAATAAAAAAAAATGGTTTTAACTATCTCATCTTGGAACACACAAACAAATAAAATGTTAGATTGAGTATTGGCTAATTTTTTGGCATCCTTTTCTTCTCTAATTTCTTCTGTTTCTTCTCATCCATTTCTGGGTCTACGGCTGCTGCTTGGAAGAACCAAGGTGCAAGAACTGATTTCCAAAGCATGTATACGGCTTGTATAGGAGCCAGTAACATAAGAAACCAGAAATAATTTGAAATAAGGGATAACAACTGTGATCCCGTAGTCAATATTATAAGATCCTTAACATGTCTGAAACAATGCAAAAATATTGATGAAGAAAAACATATTCAAAACTTAAACATCTTCGATAAAAATCTTCAATGAAGCTGTATGAAAAAGTCACAATAAAAAATTTCGCATGAATGTAGTTCTTTACATTTACAGGAAATACAAGGCAATCAATATTCATATTCAAATCACATCATATTTAAATGCTGGCACTTTTTACCAATTAATTGTGGCTTGTTTGATTCTGCTTGGTATGGAAGTCATAAATGTGCAAACACAAGTAAAGGTTTAAAATTAGGTTAAGGATATGATCAAACTAATGGCAAGACTAAAATGAAGCTGTGCAGGGCACGTGGGTAGACATCAGAGAATCCTTGGTTAAAGAGATTTTCTCAAATGGAGGGCATGATCAATGGTCAGACAAGTACGATGGCCTCTAAAAAGATGGTTGTGTGATATTGAGGAGATAGCAAGAGTAAGGTGGATGCAACAGAGCCAAAATAGAAGAGAGTGAAGTTCTTTAAGACATAAAATCTCTTTCTCTGATGAATTCATTGTCATTATCAGTTCACAGTGTCATCAGTTGCTATTTTGATTTACTGTAGAAGAAAAGTGACTTTTACAGTATTAATGTAATTTTTACAGTATTAAAATTAAAGTTTATTTAGTCTAATTTAAATTAACTTAATGAAAAAATTAAAAGAGGAAAACGATTGAATATGATAAAACTGCATTTGTAGGTTTTGACAATCTAATGAAGGTATTCGATAAGGTTTTTTTTTTGGATGATGTAATCAGAATCCTGCTCGAAAAAGAAATATCACCCATCAAGAATATTAATACAAATTGAAAAATGAAGATTGTGGGTTATCCAAGGAAACATCGGTGATAAGTGGAATAAGGCAAGGGGGTGTCCTTAGCCCTTCCCTATTAAATGTTATAATATACAGGATTATAGAAGAAGTTGGATCCCTAGAGATCAATTACAGGATGGGTGATGAAACTATACTAACGCTACAATAGTGGCAAAATTAAAAGACAATCTACACACAGCTAACAAGTGTAATACAAGCATCTCAATAAACAAAACAAAGAGTTTAACCAATACAGTCGAGGAGGTGCGAAGTAGTCATCGCTGAGCAAGTGATGCAATTTCAATACGTATTATAGTTCGGAAATTCTAGGATGAGTCCTGTGACAGCTCACAAATTTGCCCCAATAACAACCTTGTAATGATGTTCAGTAATTTTAATTATTTTATTAACTTTAATATAAGCCTCAATTCTAATAAATAGCAAGTTATTTAGGTAAATATATTACATAAGGTTGTATTGGGGCAAATTTGTGAGCTGTCACAGGACTCATCCTAGAATTTCCGAACTACAGGTATCGCAATCTTCAGTCACAATAATCTCTATAATGAAATAAGTAAACAAACAAATAAGGCTGCAACATCTAGCTGTCTAAGAGATATGTTCTGAAAAAATAAACATACGCTAATTGATAAGACTTGCGTAAAGCCGAATTTTAATGTTGAAACCAGAGCTAACACAACTAGAACAAAGAGCCTTCTTCAAACGTCCGAGATGAGAATGTTATGAAACATCGCAGAAAAATGTCTCAAAGATGGGTTAGAAACTCATATCCGACAGATCTGGAAAACAGAGGATATAGTAAGATGAAGCAGGAAGAGGAGGCGTTCCTGGCATGACCATGTGGATAAGATGGGCAGAGTCAAAATACCAAACATAGCGGCACACAAGATCCCCAAAGGACATTGTATGTCAGGAAGACCACCGTAAAGGCGGAGGGATAACCCTCGTGCTCTACCTCCTATGAATGATTTTCTCAACTTAACAGAAAACATAGATATACATAGATACCTATGATAGTAGCCAAATGAATTATTCCAAAAAAATATAGTGACCAAATTAATCATAACATAATTATCATTTATTTGCAAAAAAATAAATATACATTCTTTAAACACCTATTATATAATTTGCCGAATGACTCCAAAAATGAAACACAACACAATGTGACCGTGAAGCGAAAATGAAACAAAACATATATGCAAAAGTTATTGCATGGTGAGAGTACTCCAATTTTAAAACTCGTGCTATTGAAGTAAAACAAGTTGGCAATTGGAAGGAACGTGACTATGAAGTGAAAATGAAACAAAACATATATGCAAAGGTTATCGCATGACGACAGTATCCCAATTTTGAAATGCGTGCTGTTGAAGTAAAAGGAGTTGGCAATTGGAAGGTAATAGGTAGGTCAAAAGTTACTGCATGATGACAGTATTCCAATTTTGAAATGCATGCTATCAAAGTAAAACGAGTTGGCAATTGGAAGGTAGGTAGGCACTTGCAGTATTAAATTAGGTAATTTATCTTTTAAAATATACATTTGTTTTGTACATTTTTATTCTAATGGTCCTGTCCTTATCAAGGCTTTTTAATTGTTGGATCTAGCTCAGAGTTCACAAGAAATGTTTAAAAAGGAATATTTGATTTATACCTCCGTGGCCTGGTGGTAAGACACTTGTCTGCCGATCCGGAGGTTGCGGGTTCGATCCCCGCTGGAACCCAGATTTTTTAAAATATGATTCCAGTCTGGTTAACACTTAGGGCCTATAAAAACATCTTTCTGGTTGGTTGGAAGAAATTGCTACATGGCAATAAACTCGCCAGGTTAAAAGAAAAAAGAAACCTAAACAAATACGAGTATAATTAAATGAAATTCATATTGCAGTTGGGATGTGAACGTTAAGAATGACGTGTGGGCAAAGATTGATAGATAAAATTAGACATGTCACAGTAATGCGGATGTGAGAGAGATGAGTGAGGATAGGATGACCAAGAAAATATATATGGCTGAATGAAGAGGATGTGGTAGAGGCGATGAATGTTTGTAAGGACCGGGATGTGTTGCACTCGATCTTAATATATTTAATGTAAACATAAGAATATTGCAAAAGGGGAAGAATTTTGTAATGTACAAAATGTATTGTGAATGAAGGTTAACAAGGGATATTAGCGCAATGCAACAGACAATAATATTAATAAAACACTCATGAATTATTAATCATGAAGTCTGTGTCACATGAAGACTATGTCAAAAGTGATTCAAATTAAGTGAAAGTATTTTGTGTCATCCTCCAAGAGGTGCACCAAAATATGCAGGTCAATAGAGCAGAGCATTCTTGCTTGAGTTCTAATAACCGTTCACATTCCCTCAACAGATGTTATCGATTGAACCACATAGTGCAAATTGTGTCATGGTACAATAAAAATCTAAAGAAGTGCTTGCTCTTTTCAAATCATGAAACCACTACCTCTTTGCTTATTCTAACAAAGTTTAATTTTATTATAAAAGAAAAGTTTTTTTAGAAACATAACATAGCCTACAGGTGTAATATATATAACATCATGCCTTTTCCCTATCAGGGTAGCAGGCAGGATATAGCATCAGACTTTTCTTTCATGACACATCTTTCAGCATTTCAACATCCATCCATCTTCTCATTAAACTACTTGGTTTCTCTGACTCCTAACATTTCCTACTTTGTCAAACTTGATTAAATCATACTTTCCTCGGTCCTCCTTACCACGTCTCTAAATCAGGTTACCACTGTAATTTTTTTTATCAACCTTTCATTAATCGTTATTTTTTCATATTTGTCTATACCATTTCAATTTGCTATTGCATTCAGCTTATTACATCAGTCCCTTGTTTCATTTTCATCCTTTTTTACTTCATTCAGCATTTTTTCATACATCTTCACATTACATGTTATCCTCAGTGCGTGTATTATTGGATGCTAAAATACTAAAGTTTAAAAAAATATAGAAACTACGAGTAATATGGATTTTTTACTATCCAATTTCACTTTAGCAATTCCAAAAATTTCACTTGTTATTAAAGTTTAAATCACGGTGAGTTGAAAATTTGTATAATTTTATAACAAATTTAATTAAACTTTCAACAGACTGTTTAGTTTATAATGAGATTTCGGCCATAAAAATACAAAACATATATTTCTACTCATGGTGAAATACATTATATTGTTCTAGCAAAAAAGGTTACATTTGATTACAAATATATATTTAAAATAACACTCAGACAAATCAAGCGAACATTTTACATTATTTTATTTAGAAAAAAATATATAAAATGTTATATGTATGTTTTATGAAAACATCTATGGTGATTTTATTCCCATTCCAGCATCCTTTGTGGAACATAATTTTGACATAGAAAGTAGATTAAATTTATTAACATGTTTCATAAAATTGGCACAATAAATTTTTCATTTATCCACATTAATGCTTTCATGAGCACTACATATACGAGTATTTATATGTATTGCTATATGCATACAAATTTTGTACATTGAATACATTTATGGCTTCTCATTATCTCTGTTTCTTATTGTGAAATAAAATTCCTCATTAAAATTGAAATGTTAGCAGATCTCATTCGTCTCAGTCCAAGATATATTCTGCAAGCCAAACAACACAAAAGAAACCTACTTGACAGACAATTATTTTAAAGTATGCAAATGGTGAGTTTATTGCCTTTTCTAACCAACCAGACAAGAGGTATGCAGATTCATGCCAATTGGTGAGTGAAAGGTCGTTATTTCCAAAAGTGAAAAAAAACATGAACATACTTAGTGCATTAAACAAGAAACAAAACAAAATATTTGCAAATATCACCAAAGATAGGGAAAGGAGAAGTTAGATGGTAAAGGACAAGAAAATAGGAGCAGCTATGGAGCAACATATTTTGTCATTGAAGAGAGATGTAATATTTTGTAACAAGGGTGAGTTTTACGGCAGCTGGTAACTGGTTCCAGAGTCTGACAGTATGGACAGTAAAGAATGACATGAATAAGGAGTGATAAACTGAAAATACCAAAAAGCACATTTGCTTGGGCGAGGCACAAGTCCATGATCACATATTTAAGGGCAGCGGGATACTAAAGGATGTTATATAAAAGTGACAGTAAATTAACCTGTCGATGATTCCTTACATTTAACCAACTATCTGAGGTTGCATTAAACGGGGCCATAAACATTCTATTTTATTAATAACATTTTGAAATATTATTTAAAATGTAAAAATATTTTTTCTCCCACAACATAATATGTACCAGAAAATTAAACTGGCAAAATTAATAATCTGTAACATAAAGTTAAATTGTGAACACGTCATCGACCAGAAATTCCAGTAGATATGGTGTGTGCAAATTATTATTTGTGTGCACTTTAATTTAGTATTTACTTTTGATGTAAACGGGCATGTGCAGCATGTCAAATTGTAGATTTAAATTATGCGTGCATAGCGACTGACTTATTGTTGAGTCTTAATTGTCTATACACATATTTTATATTCTTCAATTTGTATTTTTATGCCATATAGCTGTGTGTTCTGGTTTCATGATTATCTTTTTCTTGAACTTTTAACATTCTTTGGTGAGTTTTCAAATTGTGGTGTGAATTTCTCACCAGTTTGTGTTTACCTCGCAACAGGTGAATGCTCGACTGTTTTAATAATTTTTATTTAAAAAAATCCTAAGTGAACGACCATGTCTGAGTGTAGAAGAGTTGTTCTTACTATAGAACAAACACTTGAAATGATTACAAATGAAAAAAGGTTGTTGATGAATGAGTTAAATGTTATTGAACAGTGTGTGATATTTTAAAAAGTAAAAAAAAGTTGATTGTGTTTATTACATTTTCTGATAGTACAAGTGGCACGTTTGGACGGAAAACTATAAAGATGTCAATATGCGATGATTTGGACAAAGGCTCTTAATTTTATGATGTAGCTAGCAGAGAGCTGAGGGAATCCCGGTTTCTGGGGCTGTATGTGGGGTGAAAGTCAAGTATTTTTTAATTATTAATTAACTGGATTCTTTGACGCATAATCTGGGTGGTTAACAAGTCATAAAAAAAAGTATGGGATTGGTCGAATTTCTATCAAAGGAGAAAACTTATTCTCAAATGTGTCGGCAGCTGAGACATTTTTTCGGACTTTTTTTCGTGGAGATTATATTTTTTTAAGATTGAATATGTATCTCAAGCATACATTTTGTAATCACTGTAAATTTTCCAGTAGTTCTGTAATATTCAGATAACATACGCCCACATAAACAAGTATTGAAAAAAGCAGAGGTAGCATGAGTGAAACCTTAATTTAAGGAGGCAAATATCTTAACATTTTCTTGGATACTAGGTTTTAAGAAAGGACAATACAGAAAAAACAGGATATGGCGAATTTTAGTTATTTTTACTATGCATCAGAATCACACCTAAGTGGAATAAGATATTTTTCAAAACCAAATACAACAAATAGAAAATAATAAATATAAAATTGATGTATTAAATTCATATTCAAAATTAAGAATCCAATTTTAAAGAAAATTGAAATAAAAAAGGTGAATAAAATATATTCAAGTGGTGTACTTGTTGCCTTTTATTACAATTGATGAACTTGTTTTGCAATATAATTTTCATAGTTGGACAGTTTAAAATATTTATTCAAATTAGAAACAAATGTAAAATGAGATATAATTACATTGAAAAATTCCAAATGGTAACTAAAATAAGTTTACAAAAAGATGCTAATTTAAGATGAATGTCTAAATGATGAATATTTTTTACTGATTTCAAAATTAAAAACCTTAAACCAATGATCACAATGCTTGCGGTACACCGCTCAAATAATTTTGTACATATGTGCCGGTCATAGCCCTCCTCCGGCAGGATACTGCCAGGGATCCAGTTGGAGCCCTTCATGAAGAGGGGGAGGCCGTTGTGTATAATGGAAGTGTAAGACAAGAGCAGATAGAAGAGTGGCACGTGTACTCATACGTACCGATGGGCCGGTCATAGCCCTCCTCTGGCAGGATACTGCCAGGGATCCAGTTGGAGCCCTTCATGAAGAGGGGGAGGCCGTTGTGTATAACGGAAGTGTAAGACAAGAGCAGATAGAAGAGTGGCGCGTGTACTCATACGTACCGATGAGCCGGTCTAGCCCTCCTCCGGCAGGATACTGCCAGGGATCCAGTTGGAGCCATTCATGAAGAGGGGGAGGCCGTTGTGTATAATGGAAGTGTAAGACAAGAGCAGATAGAAGAGTGGCGCGTGTACTCATACGTACCGATGTACCGGTCATAGCCCTCCTCCGGCAGGATACTGCCAGGGATCCAGTTGGAGCCCTTCGTGAAGAGGGGGAGGCCATTGTGTATAATGGAAGTGTAAGACAAGAGCAGATAGAAGATAAGTCATACACTTTTTGGTATATTTAGTAGTGTTTTAATTAAAATGGAATAAAAATAAAATGAAAAAAAATTTCGTTATCATTACTAATGTAATTTTGCAAAGATATACTCACTCTGCTATTCCGCCTTCCATGTTTAAGTCAGTTCCACTATCTGATACTTGACCTGTCGAAGAATACGTTGCTTTTGCTGCATAACATAGTAAATTATAACAAACCAGGTGGATTGTGGTTGTCATACAAAATAATACCTAGAAGAACTGACATTTTAATTTCATAAAAAAAAAAAACATTGTATAGAGATGATAATTACAGAAACATAACATAAACATGTTCATAGTGTAAAAATTGCCATTAAGTGAACAAGGCCACTCATAGGTATAAACTGTTACATTTGTAGTATTTCCCTAAAAATGTCTCTTATCCATGACAGACTTAAAATATTGTCAAGACAATTGGGTATATTTGATAAAATTTTCTCAAGAAGATGCTTTATGTTATAATATGAGATCTAGTGAATCTCATTACAAATAGCCTCTCAGAGGGTATATCCCTAACAAATAAATCAGTAATATGATGCGAAGTCAGACAATTAGAGGCTATGTAGAGCATAGAACACAGTTTGAAATCCATCCTTTCAGGACACCATACCCTGGTTATATCCAGATTTACCTTTTAGAACTTCAATTTATTCATTGAATTTTCTTTTTATTTTTAATCATACAGAAATTTTCTTTTAATAATTAAAAAAAATCATGTTTTAGGAACATGAGAGAAAAGCAACATTTTAATTCAATGTAAAAAGAACTTATAGAACTGTAATTATGTTGAAGTGTATAATTGTTTAGCCGGCTATGATGGATGTGTTGCATGTTACTTTTTTTTAGTTAACTTCTAAACGAGTATGGCTTTAGGCGAGCGAATTTTTACCTCAAGAGAGTATGGACGTACACGGTACGTCCGATGTTTTTATTCCCGAATACATGAATTTATCCATAAAACGAATATGGCTTAAATGTTTTTATCTATTCAATTATTTTGTATATGGCGGCCGCAATTACGTTATTTATATTACATACTTTCAAAATCAATTTTTTATTTTACTTACAAAATCTCACTCACTTCGAGGTTAAATGTGTTATATGATATTATGAAGCATGATGGATAGCTATATATTAAGATGTAATATCTGTCATAGTGTACAATACTGTAAAAAATAAATTTTTTAGAAAAAGTTGAAAAATATCTACATAATTTTCAACATTTGTTGAAATATGTAACATCTAGTAATGATCCGTCAATAATGACGGAAGTGAATAAAAAACTTGATATATTTTCAAAACTTTTTTTGAATTCAATGTAAAAGTTTTTTGATGTATATTTTACTAATCAACAGTCAAGTCTTTTCTTCTTAATAAATAAATTATTTGCCATTGTTATGTATAAAAATCATATCTAGAAGTGACAACTGTCTACGATTTTTTTTAATAATAATTTAGGCATGGAAATATAATCCTTATTGACAGGTTCATAATTTTCTTCCAATACAGATAGAGTTTACTTCTTTATTTGGAAGGCCGAGGAAAACAACATCCTCATGACTTCAAAATTATTCGCCCATTGCACCAAATTACTTTTTTCTGCTTTAATAATACATCAACCAATGAGAAGACACAGATGACGCTTCTACAAAAACAAAAATTAACCACCCAATATGAAAAAAAGAATCTTCATAGCCCACCCAATACAATGAAATCATCAGCCCGACCCACTGATAGGCACCTCACCACTTGAAACTTTATTTGAACATAAAATTCTTTCATTATTAATACGTTTATGTATGTTACAGTACCAATAGTGATATTCAAAGACTAAAAATAAATTAATCAAAAATACAAAAAATACTGTATTCAAAACATGTTTCAAACCATCTTCATGACGATGGGTACGTGGAACGAACTAATAAAGAAAGACTAACAAAATAAATATACTCGTACATAGAAATGTAAGTGGAAGGTGTGGTAGAGGAAAGTATGGTTGGATCAAATAAATGATATTTTGAAAAAAAGGAAATGTAAGAAGTAAGATAAATCATAGGAACTGTATAAGGTATATGGATGTTGAAGAGGTGAAATATGTCTAGATAGGAAAGTCTGGGGCTCTATCCTCTCTGCCTACTCCAGCAGTTATATGTCATGATGGTAAGTATGTATTATAGAATATTTAAGGGACTTACAATTATTCCTGTAGTGAAAGAATCAAGGAATAATATTATCATTATAGTTAGATAAATAACATTGGCTCCCATTCCCATATTTCGGTAGAAAACCAATGTAGCAGCATTTTCTTCGACTATTTGTTTAGCACCTTTTGTTCCTTGTTTTCCTTTTTGAGGCTAGAAAAAATCATTATAAACAAAAATTTATAATATAATAAACCAATATAACAGATTGTATTATTAAAATAGGGACTGCCAGTAAATTTAATATATACATAATTTATGAAAAAACAATAAGTAATTTAAAGTGGACACATAATTTATATGGATTTGGCTTTGTTGCTTTTAATTTGAGGTATCCCCAGTAAACTATATTCAAGAAAATGTCCTTGTGACGTTTGAAATGTCATGTCTCAAAGGGATGGGGTAAAATCGTTTTTTTTACAAATCCAATGGTTTTTTTATAAATGGAAAAATTGATTTTCTCTAAACTGATGTTTTAATTCCTAATTTTCATTATACTGACTTTCTAATGTATTGTATGATTTGTATCTATCTTTAAATAGGCCAAGATCCACTATGAATTAAAACTAATTACGAACATTTAATTTTAGGTATAAAAAATCTAATTATCCTATACCCCATCCCTAGCCAATGCAGACTAAGGTAGTAACTTTTGACAAACGTCGCCAAATATTATTTGATTTTAACAAATTGCCACATTTTTGCTAATTTATAACAAGATGTATTAATTTGTCAATATTGTTAGTTTTATGTAATGTATTTACCTAAATAACTTGCTATTTATTAGAATCGAGGCTTATATCAAAGTCGATAAAATAATTAAAATTACTGAACATCGTTACAAGGTTGTATTAGGACAAATTAGTTAACTGTCACAGAGACCATGCTACATTTTCTCTAGTACAGGACTTATTTTGTTAAACATGTCTAATATATTGCTTTTCTTGTAGTCACTTTTGTAAAATTCCATTTGTATTTCTATAGTTTTATAAATACAATACATCCAGTCTCACAGAAAATTTATTTTTTGGTTTCACATTGATAGCAAACCAGAGAGCTCAGATATTATTACGTCCACAATAATGGATCAACATGGTTTTCCTGTCAAAGATCACAGAAAATTTTAGTTATATAATGAATTTAAAATTTGGTTAAAGCTCCCCGTTAGTATGAAATGAAATTTTTCAAAAATAGAATTTTACTACTGTACTACATTGAATTAATCCTTATAAAGGGGTCACTATGGAATGTCGATAAGTTCTAAAGTGTTGTATTAAATAAAAGGAAATTTTAAGGACGGAATGTTTATTTCCTCGTCTAATATTATTTTTCTGCAAACTTCTACCAGCGTTATTTTACGAGGGTAGTTTGAAAGATTGGTAAAAAACAAATGAATTTTTTTTAGGAAACGATGTAATTTTCTAACAGTCCCCTTTAAGGGCTACACCAAGGGTCGGCAAACTTTTTTGGCTGCGGGTCAAAATCAACCACAATGTGAATATTAAAGGGACGTTTGGGTCAGTGATATTTTCATTTTAAAACAGTCTTTTAGTGAAGAAAATAATTACAATACGCTTTTAAAGTTTAATTATTATTATAAAAACTAATAAAATTCTAATTATTATAAAAACAAACATAGTTGAATGAACTTTATTTATAAACGTTCTCTTCGATATTAATGGCTCCCCTGATGTTGAACTTGTGACGTCAATTTAGTCAAGTCTGGTATATAGTCAGTCGTTTTAAGACGAATACTTGCTTAAAATAAATTTCATTTGTGAAAATATTTGCTCATATTTATAAGTTGAACCGAATGTGGACAAAAAAACAAAGCCATTTTTTTTATTCGTAAAATATTCGTTTCATGTTTCTGTTTTATAATTTATTTTTATATATTATACTTTTTTTCGGAACTAAAGTGGGTCACTTAAAATTAGTAAATGGGTCACTCGGTGACCCGCGGGTCAAAGGTTGCCGACCCCTGGGCTACACAATTGATTCAGCAATTTTCCATTTTTTCCATTCTGTCTGAAAAATAGGTTTTGTCAAACTCTGCAAAATAGTCATTTACTGCGGCGATGACATCTTGATTTGACGAAAATTTCTTCCCCCTGAGCCAATTTTTTAATTTCGAGAATAGAAAGAAGTTGCATGGGGCAAAGTCCAGGGAATTTCAACAGGCATCTTTCAGGTCACTAAAAAGTCTCTTAAATATCACTCATTCACAAATCATGTGTCAAGAATTATTGACCAGTAGCAGTTCTTTGTATTCCTACAAAATCATTAGAATTGATTATAAATGGCTATATTTCCCCTCCAATTGATGCATTAATAATAGATGAACAACATGGATTCAGTGCCAAACGTTCAACAGAGACAAACTTGGTTGCATTCACTAACTATATACGAGGCATATCCAGAAAGTAAGTGTACTGAATTTTTGTAGGTTGCAATTTTGTTTATTTAAAAAAAAAATTACATGGTTACCGTAGTACATATGTAAACTATTTTTCAACATAGTCGCCATTCCTCTCAATGCAGGTGGTGAAGCGGGGTATCAACTTTTTGATGCCTTCCTCGAAGTAGTTTCCCGCCAACCGCTCCGTCCACTTCTCCACCTCCTCCTTTAGCTCCTCGTCGGTTGAAAACCTTTTTCCACCCATGTACAGCTTCAGGGAGGTAAAGAGATAGTAATCTGAAGGTGCTAGGTCAGGGGAATGCGCGGGATGGTTCAGGACATCCCATTTAAACGAGGCGAGCAGTTCCTTCGTGGCGTTGGCCGTGCGTGGTCTGGCATTGTCGTGCAGCAGGCAGACTCCCTTTGTCAGCATGCCTCTCCTCTTGTTCTGAATCGCCCTCCGCAATTTTTTTAGGGTCTCACAGTATCTTGCAGAGTTGATGGTCTCCCCTTGAGGCATATATTCAATTAAAATTATGTCTTGACAGTCCCAAAACACGGATGCCATGATTTTCTTGGCTTAAATTGTGGTTTTGAACTTTTTGGCGGAGGGTGAAGAGGTGTGACGCCACTGTTGAGACTGCCTTTTGGTTTCAGGCGTGTAGTGTGCAACCCAAGTTTCTTCTCCAGTAACGATGGAGTGGAGAAATTCATCTCCATGGAGTTTGCAGCGCCTCAAAAACTCTTGCCTTTTTACAAAATTTCGCACTTGGCGGGAGATTGGGTTGACATTTTTCACGAAACGTGTTGTCGCGTCGACACTTCTCAACGTACTGACCTCGAACCGGTCTCGTTGCGGAGGGGAAGGGTCAGGCTTCACGGAAGTGTAGCCGACATGTCGAAAATAAAATCCATCCGGTCGTGAGAGCCTCAGTACACTTACTTTCTGGATACGCCTCGTATGTAACGTGTAAAGGATTTTAAAAATAAAATGAATAAATGGAGAGTTGCTGAGTTCAAATCAATGATGGTTCTGGTACTTATAAAGTAGATCTACAGTTAATTTTTTTTATTAAAATCACTTTAATGTTTTAAATACTGTTAAACAACTTTTTTATGTATTTATTTACTTTCACCAGAATATTTTTGAACTAAACATAATCATATAATACATCAAATGATACATTTTCTTGGAAATGTAACAACCCTTCAGAGGTCTGTATTTTTTTCTTCCACGCTACCTTCTTCCTACATTGAACAATGATGGTCTTCATTTTTTAAATGTATTGCACTTGAATATATTAGCTTTTCTTCTTTAATGGTCAAGGGAAGATGAACAGGTAAGCATTTGTAAATCCAGCATTTATTACCATTACTGGCAAATATTATTGATTTCAGAAGTTCTAGATGAATATATATTAACACTAGTTTTGGGGCCCGAACTAAAACTAAAATAAAGTTTAAAGGGTATAAACCACGATCCCAGATGAGAGCATCAATGATAATCAAATGTTAAATTTGGAGAGAGTTATAAATTAACATTGATATGCAATTATATGGTGTGCACAACTTTATAGTCTACAATATAGATATGTGAGATAATTTCAAATAAATTACAATGTTAAATTAATGTTATGCAATTATCCTCAGTGTATTTTAGAAAACATTCACATTTCTTGTCCTTTCAATTCCACGGCATTCATGTAACTTGAAAGGGCAAAAATAATTAAATATTTAAAAATGCCTAATACATCTGTTAGAATACTTGGTAAAGGAAATCCACAATTTCCAAAAGTATATCTAAGATTATTATTAAAAATTAACTGAAAAAAATAAAATGATTATTTAATATTTTTAAGAAATTGATATAAATTTTAGATAATGCAGATAGAAATAACGTCAAACGTATTATTTGTATTAATTTCAAAATTTAACCTATAAAACATAACATTAACCAATCGTAGGAATATCTATTAATTAAAAAATATATATATAACTTTATAAATAAAATAGAATACATACTGCCATTTTATACATCCAAAGTCCTCAATTTATGTTAATTTAGGAAAGCGGAACAGTTATGGAAGAACAGAATTAACACGAAACTGACACTTGCCAACACTCACAACTCAGTGGGGGATATCAGGTGAGATCATAGACAAAAATGAGCTGTTATCAAAAACATGCTGACAAAATCTAAACGTGGAATACCATAGACTTAAAATAAACATTGGTATTAAATGTCGAAAAGTATGGCGGTTCTCTTACACATTTTTTAAACCTAATTAACGTAATTTATCATTTTAGATCTTTCTTTATACGGTACCATAAAGTGTGGGTATTGTGGGTGGTAACATTGAAAGATAATGAGTTATGAATGAAATTATTTCTTACATAGTTTATTAATTATCATATATATCGTATAACATAAAAAAATAACAATTTATTTGAAGATAATACGTTCAAAGCGGTTTTAATTAAGGGGGTATTCTACTCTAGAGGCGAGAATTTCGGCCGTTTTTTCAGACTAAATAAAAAAAAACATAAAATATTTTTGCCATACATTTTTTACAGTTTGTTGATGATTTTAGAATGTACAAAAAAGAATTTGAAAATTCAAGATGTTATCAGCTGTTATATCTTGTAAAAAAAAGGGGGGAGCTGCTCGACATGATTGGATCCCTTTCGTAAATTTGAAATAAAAAATCATACAGTTTCTTAATAAAAAATAATGTCGTTATAGTTGGTACCAAAGAGAAAAAAAAATCTTAAAATGGCGGCTGTCTGAAAAGAAAATTAATTTTTTTACCCTGTTTTTCAAATAAAAAAAAAATAGTTTTGAATTTCCTATTATTGTCCGAGTCATTCCGGTGTGGCTTAATTGCTGCTTCATTTATAGCTATAACTTCGTAAATATTGAGAATTTCAAAATTTACTTTTGAGGACATATTCTTAAAGGTGCAAAAAAAACATTTTTTTCAAATTTCTAGAGTTGAATACCCTTTTAAGAAAGTTTACTTACTAGCGCTGATCTCTGGTCTATGTAATCGATAAATTCAATTGAAGGTGTATTATAATAGCTTACAGGTGAGGCTTCAAATTTAGTTTTACAGCTGAAAAAAAAGTGCTTAAAAAAACTCTCGTCTTCTTTAGTGATAGCTCATCATGATCTGCATTAAAGGCAATTTATCAAGCAAGAAACATTAATAGCATTTACATCCTGAAGTTTATTGACTCATACGAGGATAACGTAACGAGAAAGAAACATTTGATAGTTTAAGCAAATATCACATTTATAGGAAGATACCAGCAAAGCAAGACAGGAAGTCTGTACAGTTGTTTTGTTCCCTTCTTACCACGTAAAAATCCGGATGACAAGATAATCTAGCCTTCAAACAAGTCTAGCTAACGAGAAAGCTTGTTTGTCATCTTTACGACCTTTCCCCGCCTTGCTTTTGGATGTGAAATTAAGTGACGTCTAATGGCGTTTATTAGTGAAAAGTCACGACACTTTCAAAGTAAATTATTTTCTTCGTCAGTCCCTCTATTCAGTCACTGGATGGGACAAAAATCCGTGGCTGGTGTGTAAAAACCCAGTGTGAACCGAGTGATTAATAGGTTTTTTAAAATTAAATCGCGAACCAATATCGCAAAAAAATCACATGTTCGTGAGTCACGTAATGTTGGCCGTGATAACATTCGAGTCTGCTAATATTTTTTTTTCATTTTTACTAATACTACATACAGTATTACAATTAAATTGTGTATTTTCCATAAGAAATAAAACAAATAAAATTTGCTGACTCGTCATTCTGCCGACTAACTATTTTGTTGCCTGTATAAGCATAAAATATATACGTTAATTTAAGTAACACACAGCATTTGTAAAAAATGTTTTTTTACAATTTTTGTCGTATTTACTATACGAGTAATTTAAAAAATTATCTTCCACACTAATTGTAAATTTTAATCTTCTGTATTCGAATAATTATTATTTTATTATGTTATAATCATATTAACATAAATTTTCGTTTTTTTTTTCAAAATTTATAAAATTTCAAACTTATAATTAGAGAATAATGTTTGAATATTACAACGAATGCGGCATGAGTAGAATAACAACTTCAATGGGTAAAAAGAGAAGCGTTACATAAGGAAAGTTTTATTGTTTTGCAGTTTCGAATTGTACCTTCAATGTGTATATAGTATGTTACATATGTAACATCAAGCCATTTAAGTAAATAAGAAAAATCATGAACACATGTTGTTATGCATTACAAGATGTATGAATGAGTAAGAGGTAAAAAATATATGTTAGGATAGAATAAAAGTGGAAATCTATTATCTCTGTCTCCTACTCCTACAGGGATATGGTGTAATGGTGGTAATAATAGTTATGATGAATTAGAATATTGCATTGTATTACACTTTTGTTGCCTTTCGGTTTACAATAATGTGACATCCTTCTCCAACCAACCAGAAAGGTATGTAAACAAACCTTAAGTAAAAATCAGACAGGATTTTTTTTTGCTTTGCATACAAACGGAAATCGAGCCCGCAACCCTCAAACTGGAAGTCGTATACTTTATTTCGTACGCCAAAATCTCTAGCCATTCAATATATCCTACAAAGATAATTTTTTACCTATAAATATATTAATACTCTAATATTCAGCTTCATAATAACGGTAAAAGCCAGTACTTACCGGTCATAGGTTGTCATAAACATCTCAACTTCGGGTAGCATGTAAATCGCGGCTGCATGCTTGCTTGAAGTCAATTGTAAATCAGCTTAAGCAGCCTTAAGGACGACAACGCTTCATACATATATTTTTGACAATTCGTCAAGTCATGTCTTCAGATTGCCTGCCTGGATCAATTTTTATCATTTATTGATTATTCAAAACTTCGTTTCAATAAACGATTCATTATCGATTTACCGCGGCAATTGATTGCTCTGGTACCAGAGAATTTGTGGGGAAAAACAGTGGGCAGGTGGAATAAGGCAAGGTGTCATCGAAGAATAAATCATCTTCGTAATTTATGTTGGTATTAAATGTTGCAATTTTCCAACTATCATAGCACCCAAAACTTTTAAGGACGTGGAGTTAGTGAATGGACGAGAGCATACTTAAGGTGGATGTCGTTCTTGAGAGAACCCTGGATAGAATGTGTTATCGTAGCGCGCGCTTTAACTTCGACTCATTTGATAAGTGAGAGAGAAATAAACACGAAGTGAACCTATCTGAAATTAATACAAATATGATTTAGTTTACATTATGTACATATGTTTATTTAACTTTCTTCTTCTTTCGCTTAAGCTAGACCTGTGATGTTTTATTATCTTTTGCTTAAGTTAGACCTGTGATATACATAAACCTCTCTTGAGATGTTCACTCTCAGCTGTCCTATCTTTTAAGAGGACATCCAAAGTAGGTATTCCGTGCATTGGCATCTAATGAACTCTTGAACTATTCATCCTTTCCACGTGGATATATACGAGTAGTTCAAGAGGTTTATTTTTTTTTCTTATTTTTTTATTTATTTTCTGTTGAGTTATCGTACTATTAATAAAATATATGCGTTTTCAATAAAACTTATATTTCATAAATCATATTTTCAACCTTTTGAACTGAATATGTAAAGCATTTGATTCTAAAATCTCTACTTACAGAATCGTTTCTTTCATAAAATATTAAACCATGTTTTGGATCAAAAAAACTTAAAGCAACTGATAGTTTATTCAAACTGTATACGATAAATTATAAAAAAATGTTTTAAATTTTGTTTCATTTACTTGCTTATGAAGACATTATCGATGTCATATTGTTGGAGAGCAACGCTAACCATAAACAAGTTTTACATTTATAACAAATATGCGGAAAAGTTTTGCGTTTGCCTTATACATGTTTATGAATTTGAAGTTTTGTGAATGCAAATAACAGTTTTCATTTAACCCTGATCGAAAACGTGAGACATTTTCTACCAATAAGGGCCATGCATCAATTTGTACGATGAACACAGGAGATTGATCTAAGAGCGGCAGTGTTCTGTTTCAGTGCCATAAAGAATATGTTTTTATGTGAAAATATTTATCTTAAAATAAACGCTTAAAAAGGGGCATAAGTAAAGCAAATAATTAATCTTGAGTGAATCTATTCAGGTTGATTTATTAGGTTTGTAAACAGTAAATTTCATATCCCTCGTGAGAAATTGAACCATGAACTGTAGATTTCATCTACCTAGTGAGAAATTGAACTATGAACATTTGTTGTGGTTCTTGAACTCGTATTAGAATTAACGTACCTATTGGTACTGTATAAAATTGGAATTAACGTACCTATTGGTACTGTATAAAATTGTCAATTCTTATTATGAGTGTCCTAGTAACTTGTTCAATTAATCTGTTCGCGAACATCCTCCAGGCCCACGTGACATCAATTGTTCAACATCAACGATTCACAAATCGTTTGGCTGTTCACAGGGTGAGGAATCAGTATGGACACTTGATAGGCCCATTTAAACTCTCCTTGAACCCATATTAATTGGTTTTGGGAATGATTTTTCTTTATTATATTATTAAATTTCCGCTAATTGCATCGCAATGATTTGGCGGATCGTTCAATTTTCAATTTATCTATGTTATTTTATTATATTGTCCTACTAAACGTCTGACGACCATTTATTCAAATAAAATATATAAAATTTGTACATACTTACTCGCAGTTATTCATATTTCTATAGTAATAAATTAAAATGATGAATTACCATTTTTGTTTTCTGTGAAGATATAATTCTCTCTCTCTACAAATATCATGTAGTGTATCTAACATTGCAGGTTTCTCTAATATTGCATGACGCACGCTACAGACTAAGGCTTTTCAGGGTTATCTGCCAAGCTACCGCGTTATAGGCCAGGTCAATAATATCCTGCAGATTTCTCAGAAAGGCTGAAAGCTCACTGAATTTAGCACTGAAGACTCGCACAAAGATGACGTTATCAGTTTCTGAGCATGAAAGCAATAAATGCTACGCATCTCAATCAATCGAATGTTTATATCTCCTTATGAAGTAGAAAAAAATATTCATCCCCTTTTAGGCGGGCAAAATAGCCAGGAAGGCGTTATGCGCTCTCGATACTTTAAAATTGTTGGTTTAAAAATATTGATTGCGAATTCTTTTGTTTTATCCCTATGTATTGTATTGTAAAACTCCTTTGTTTTATAGAATACTCGTACAACATGGCGGGCTTATTACAGTGTGGTAATCTTTACCAATCAACCAGAAAGATATTAAAGAGTCCTGCAATGAAAACTATACTGGAACCTTATTTAAAAACAACACCAATGAGAATCGCACCTGGAACTCATGTGTTCTAGTTTTTACGTAAAGCTACTTTTATATCTTTATGGTTGGTTGAATGAGATTGTCACATGGCAATATACTCCGCACGTAGTACTGCATTTAACGAATGTGCAATACAATACAAAACTATACTCCGTATTTCCATTTTACGTATTCCAAATTATAAATATTCAAGTATATTGAGTAAAAAATACTCTTGTCAATATATTTGATCCTAGGTTAATACCTAAATTGTATTTCTTCTTTAGTTTCTCGAAACATGAAGAGTCTTAAATATTTTCTATCTTGTAGTATCCACATCTCCTGGATTTCAATTTAATTACTACATAATGTTAACAGGGCTTTTTGCATTGAACGAATGCTTTCGATACATTAACTCATATTATTTTCTAATTCAATTGTTAAGTATCTCACTATGTTATATATTCTTTAAAAACACTTTCTGTATTTTCGGATATCGAACATGAGGGAAAAGGGAATAAACAGATACAAAAGTGAATCAAATTACAATTTATTCACATATCACACGTGTCTGCAGTCATTCTCTATAAACACAGCGTGATTTAAACACAACAAAGTTTACATTAAGTTTAACACGGCAATGAGAACCAAAAAAATATTGCGACATTTATATAGCGATTATAAGGGCAAACAAATCGCTATATAATTGTTTACACACTATTTTCCTTTTAGCAGATCACAAAAATAAATTATTTTTACCTTGAGATCTTTTTCTACGTCATTCGCTCTCCTTTCATTCACAGCTTTTCCGACGGGCTGCGTTCCTCGCACAGTCCCAGTGAAATCCTCTCTTATACATTATATAATAAATTCCATACATTAACAAAGTATTTGACAGCAAATAAAGGTACACAAAGCCTCAAAGTAGACAATTATCTCATCTTTTCCTACGAAACGCAGCGATATAGGATTGCCATATAAATATTACAAGTGAATTAAAAAAAAAGTATGAGTGTGTTTTAAATAAAGTACGATAAAATAAGATGAATCCTCTTAATACAATAGATGCGACGGTTGAACGAAGATCTTCGGAATAAATCACCAGTCACCAAGATTACCATCCGAAGACCAAATTCAGGATGTAGGGCAATGCTTAGCGGTGCCATGGTCGCTCGATTGTGATGCGCATTTAACATCCGAGAAGGAAGAATTAAATAAAATATAATCGATCCCCCTAGGTGAAAGCAACAGTGCTAATAACATTAAAATGAATGATGAGGTGATCGCATGGCTTGCCGCTTTAACAGAAGGTCTTGGCTTTGAGCTTGTTGATGGCGTTATTGAGGTGAAGCAGTTCGGTGTTGAGCTGTGACACCAGAGTCTCCAGACTGCCAACGGAGTCCAATACCTCAACTCGTTCTGTGTGGGGGTTGAATCGGACTTCGAAGGGGCGGGACATTGTGGAGACCCAGCGCCTGTAATAAAAATACAAATGTTTATTATAATATACAATACTTAACTTTATAAATGTAAAATGAATATGTTTTTAATTTGATTAACACATCAAATGCCTCAAAGTGTACAATTTTGAGTGAATATGATTCCAACGTCAACATTATTCCTTTTTAATCTAAACGTGCGTTAGATGAATTTATTTTGTAGAGAATGTTATGCAATTAGTTTTGAAACATACATTTCATCGGAGAGTAATTACCTCGAGTAAGTACCTTTTCGGTTGGAGGGTCAATCCATAACCAATAATTTAAACAATATTTAAGATATTAAATATTTAATAAATCATATGAATTGAATTGTGAGTGAAACTTGTTATTTAAAAAAGAGAAAAAATAATGTTCGAATTATTATAATCATCTGGCTCCACGTTCCATTAGGAACAAAGGGATGCCATAAAATGCTTCTTTCTTAGTCCGCCCACAGCCTCGCATTCCATGTATATCTTAAATAATCAACCAATTATTGAATACCAGTGTTATATATTTTATTGCTTTAAATATTGTGTTAACGGTATAGAGTGTGCTGAAAATCAAGTTATTTTTTAATTCATTTTAAATGTGTTTTTTGAAAGTTTCTGTGTATGTAAAAACTAGTTCACATTTTCCGCTTCATTGGTTTATACCCATACAATACATAAAACATGATTTTTTTTTAAATAATATATGTTGCATATAAGTTTTAACTACGATTTATTGTTTTTTTACATATTTCTGTAGTTATTGAAAATTAAATGATGTGTGTTACATTCTTTTGGGATTTTATAATAGAATTCTAATAAATAAAAAAAAAATACAGTTTGATAAGTCAACCTTTATGTCTCCTTGAAAATCGAATGTATGAATACGAGTATAGCACGAAATTAGATCAAAAATGTTTATTTGTGAACAGGATGTTTTCAAAGTTCATTAATAACTGAGCATTTATGAGAGGAGATATTTTAGAATCATAATATTTTGGGTATTTTGGCACTAATTAGAAATTGACTAAACAAAACTGTTATTATTATTTTTAATACCTGAAATAAATTTGGTAACAGTACACGGAAAATTACCTGAATTTCTCCTTAGCATCTTCGAAGCTCTCAGCCACATAGTAGATGGGCTGGTACTCTTGGTCTTGGTAGGGCTGCACAGATGTGGCAGCCGGCTCGAAGGGTCTCAGTTCAGGTTTGTCGCTGAGGGCGTGCAGTAACTCGCCGTAGGAAGACAGCAGAGCGGCTCCGTAGGCCTTCACCTTCGAGTTCTCCTTGCAAA